>JARQOC010000007.1:40510367-40610424 GCA_033576535.1 Allobates femoralis
CTGACAGCTGAGGAGCTGCAGGACACCGAGCACCATGCTACCAGGAGGATCTCTGCTGTTAGGTAAGTATGGATGGATGGGATGAATGGATGGATGGATGGATGGATGGATGAGATGGATGGGATGGATGGATGGGATGAATAAATGGATGGATGGGATGAATGGATGGGATGGATGAGATGGATGGGATGAATGGTTGGGATGGATAGATGGGATGTATGAGATGGATGGATGGGATGAATGGATGGGATGGATAGGATGAATGGATGGGATGGATGGATGCATGGGATGAATGGATGGGATGAATAGATGAGTGGATGGATGTGGAATCATGGTACACAGTACGGCAGATCATTGCCATACAGTGCACCATGATTCTGACCCCAGAGACTACAACAAGGGATCAAGTGTCCTCTTGTTGTAGTCTCTGGTGTCAGCGAGGTGCACTGTACGGCAATGGTCTGCCATACAGTGCATCATCACCGTGACCCCACAGACTACAGAAAGACACTGATCGAGACGGTCACCTATGATCACATGTAATCATTGATTGAATCGTGACACCCCGACCCAACGAGACTACAACAAGAGTACACTTTATTCCTTGTTGTAGTCTCTGGGGTCAGAGTCAAGGTGCACTGTATGGCAATGATCTGCCATACAGTGCACCATGACTCTAACCCCAGAGACTACAACAAGGGATCAAGTTTCCTGTTGTTGTAGTCTGTGGGGTCATGGGGATCATTGCCATACAGTGCACCATGACTCTTACCCCAGAGACTACAACAAGGGATTTAGTGTCCTCTTGTTGTAGTCTCGTTTCATAGTGATGGTGCACTGTGTGGCACATAGAGTGCATAATCACCGTGACCCCACAGACTACAACAAGAGGACGCTTGATCCCTTGTAGTCTCTGGTGGTCACAATGCATATTAGTGCACATCTATGGGCATGATCTTTGCCATACAGTGGCATCATTCATCATATGACCCCAGACTACAAGAAAGGGGAGGGGTACACTTGATGCTCTTGTAGTCCTCTGGTGTCAAGTGATAGTGCACTGTTAATGGACAATGATCATGCCATTATAATGTGCACTAATAAATCACCACAGTGACCACCTAGACGACTACAAAAGAGGACACTTGATCTCTTATCTTGTGTAGTAGGGTCCTGAGGGTGTCTCAATGATATGTGGTAGGCATCCTGATATGTGCAATGATTCTGCCATACAGTGCACCATTATTATGACACCAGAGACTGCAATAAGAGGACACTTGATCCCTTGCTGCAGTCTCTGGATTTAGCAGAAGCGATTGAGCGTCGTGGGACCTTTGTTGTAGACTACGTCAGAGGCGATTGAGTATCGTGGGACCATAGTTGTGGACTACGTCGGATCTTTATAATAAAGATGGAGTCCGAATTTTGTTTGTGTTTTTTTTTTTCAAATAAAAAGATCTTTCTCTGTGTGGTGTATTTTTTGACGATTTACTAGAGATTCCTAATGGCCGGTCTAACATTGGCCCGACATTATGAATCTCGGGTCTTAGTGCCAGCTGCCAACAAAAAAGCTGGCATTAACCCCTTTATTACGCAGTTTGCCACTGGCATCAGGGCAACTGGAAGAGTCTGGGTACAGCACCAGAAAATGGCGCTTCAATGAATGCGCCATTTTCTGGGGTGGTTGCGGGCTGCAATTCACAGCATGGGGGGCCCAGAACGCTTGGGCCTCTCCATGCTGAGGATTCCAGCCCCCAGTTGCCTAGTTGTACCTGGCTGGACCCCCACGCATTTCTTTTTCTAGAATTAGGTCTAGAAATTAAAAAAAAGGGGCTTTGTTGTATTTTTTGGATCGCCAGCCAGGTACAAGAGGCAGCTGGTGGTTGGTGGCAGTCTGTAGCTGCCAAGTTGTACCTGGCTGGATCCAAAAATATGGCGGAGCCCCTATTCATTTTTTTTCTAGAATTAGTTCTAAAAATAAAAAAAAATGGGGTTCGCTGTATTTCTGGTTGCCAGCCAGATACAACGAGGCAGCTGGGAGCTGGTGGCAGTTCGTAGCTGCCAGGTTGTACCTGGCTGGACCAAAAATACGGCGGAGCCCCACGTCTTTTTTTTTCTAAATTAGTTCTAGAAATAAAATGACATGGAGCTTTGCTGTATTTTTGGTTGCCAGCCAGGTCCAACTTGGCACCTCGGGGGGCTGGAATCGTCAGCATGAAGAGACTCAAATGTTGTGGGCCCCTCATGCTGCAACCCACGCCACCCCAGAAAATAGCACATTCACTAGAGACACTATTTTCTGGTGCTGTACTCCAACTCTTCCAGTTGCCCTTGTGCTGGTGGCACACAGGGGCTCTACATACGCGAAATGGTGTCTGCTAACAAGTTGAATGAAAAATTAGCTCCAATTGTTAGCGGACACCATGTCACGTATGGTGAGCTCCTGTGTGCTTAAACATTGGAGCTCCCCCACAAGTGACCCCATTTTGGAAACTAGACCCCCCAAGGAACTTATCTACATTCATATGAGTGAACCCCCAGGTGCTTCACAAATGAATCCTAAAAATGAAAAAATAAATTTGTGTTAAAAAAATTATTTTTTCATTTTTACTCATTAAAGCATTGAGTTCAAAGGTACTAAAAAAACTTCATTGGTAATATTTTCACAAAATGGGTACACTGTCGGGAAAAAACATTTTAACAAAAACAAAGTTGTAATAACAATTGTGCTGGCTACATTTGGTATGGAGATATGTATCAGCTCTGATCAGTCTCATGGCCGTGCACACGTCATCAGCTACAGCCAGGGTCACGAGCACACGCTCCGTGACTTCCTGCCTGTGCAGCTGTGACTCATTCTGCCGAGTGATCACAGAGCGCACAGAGCGTGTGCTCGTGACCCTGGCTGTAGCTGATGACGTGTGCACGGCCATGAGAGTCCGTGCACCAGCCTGTGACGAGGCTGAAAGGGCAGGGCTTTACTGAAGAGAGGGGGGAGAGGAGGCTGACGGGCAGATGAACTCAGCAGCGGGACAAGCTAGGTAACGCCCAGTCGGCAAGATTTTTTAAACTTTATAAAGCTATATCTTAGCTTCTACTAAACTGTTTTTTTAACAAAAACGATTGACCCAAATGTGTGTGCTGGGTGTTGGGACACAGATTAACAGTCCGGGGGGGTCATTTGGGGTGGTTGGTTCCCTTTAAGGTGGAAAAATTCTGAAGTGATTACTATTTTTTTTACATGCCAAAAACCTGGCATTTTAACAAATATTGATGGGTTTGTTTTAAATTCATTGTATTAGTGTACAGGACTGATGAACAGGACTAATATTCTCTTGATGAAACAATGACTTTAGAAATGTTTTTTTTAATGAAAGAATATTAGTCTAGTGCTTCAATCCCTTTTGAAGATAATCTGGTTATCTTGAGAGGTGGGAGGCCATACTCAGAAATCGTCTTTAAATGTATATTTAGATATCTCTGCAGGTATTACTTTTATGAATTTTGTGTCTTTATACTGATTTTAAGGAATTTGTCCAATATCTGGAATTTATAACACTTGGGACTATTCAAACTTGGAACCAAAAGATGACACAACAAATATCAAAATAAAGCAAAACAAAGGTGAGCTGTTATTAGTTGACATTGAGGCTGCTTTGCAGATAATGCAAATTCATATCCAACATCTAAAAAAAATATCCTGTTGGAGCGTTGAGAAGTGGAGTTGAAGAAGTCTCTGGTCTAGAAAACACTGCCTAAGGGTGCGCTCACTGGACTCTAAAATCTCTGATCTCTGAGAGAATAGGATAAATTATGCAAATGCACACTCTCCTATACAGATTATAATGGACCTACAGCTCTCCTATACACATAATGGTCCCACAGCTCTCCTATACACAGTATTATGGGACCACAGCTCCCCTATATACAGTTTAATGTCCCCTCTGCTCCCCTATATACAATATGATGTGTGCATAGCTCCCCTGTACACAATATAATTCCCCTACAGCTCCCCTGTACACAATATAATGCCCCTACAGCTCCCCTATACACAGTTTGGTGGGCCCACATCTCTCCTATATGCAGTATAATGGGCCCACAGCTGCCTATACACAGTATTATAGTCCCACAGCTGCCCTATACACAGTATAATGCCCCATTGTTCACCTATACCCAGTATGGTGGTACCACAGCTCCGTTATACAGTATAATGGGCGCACAGCTACCTTATACACAGTATTATGGGCCCCTAGCTCCCCTATACTCAATATAATGCCCCTACATCTTAACTGTACACAGTATGGTGGGCCTACAGCTCCCCAATACACAGTGTAATGGGTCCACAGCTACCCTATACACAGTATAATGCCCTCATATCTCCCCTATACACAGTATAATGGGCCCACAGCTCCTCTATACACATTGTAATGGTCCCAATGCTCCATTATACACAGTATGGTTTCACCACTGCCCCATTTATACAATATAATGGACACACAACTACTCTATACATAGTATAAGGCCTCCACAGCTCCCCTATACACAAAATGGTGGACCCACAGCTCCCTTATACACAATATAATGTCCCTACAGCTCCACTTTATACAGTATGATGGACCCAAAGTACAGAATAATGGGCCCACAGCTACCCTATACACAGTATTATGGGCCCCAAGCTCCCCTATACACAATATAATGCCCCTACATCTTCACTGTACACAGTATGGTGGATGTATAGCTCCTATATACACAGTATGATGGGCCCACAGATGCTCTATACACAGTAGACTGGGCCCACAGCTACGCCATACACAGTACAATGTCCCACTGCTCTCCTATACACAGTATGGTGGTTCCAAAGCTCCCTTATACAAAGTAGGATTTCCCCACAGACGCCATTTATTCAGTATGATAGGCTCACAACTCCTCTATACACAGTATAAGGTCCCCACAGCTCCCCTATACACAGTATGGTGGGCCCACAGCTCACCTTTATACATCATGATGGGCTTACACCTCCCCTATACACAGTATAATGGGCCCACAGCTACCCTCTATACACAGTATCATGCCCTCACAGCCCCTGTTTATACAGTATGATGGGCACACAACTCCCCTATAAAGTAAAAGGCCCCCACAGCTCCCCTATACACAATATAATGCCTCTACATCTTCCCTATACACAGTATGGTCAGCCCACAACTCCCTTATGTACAGTATGATGGGCAGACAACTCCCCAGTACACAGTATGATGGCCTCCAGCTTCACTATACATAGTATGATGTCC
This sequence comes from Allobates femoralis, assembly GCA_033576535.1. Lineage (NCBI taxonomy): Eukaryota > Metazoa > Chordata > Amphibia > Anura > Aromobatidae > Allobates > Allobates femoralis. The sequence goes on from JARQOC010000007.1 coordinate 40,515,656, forward strand.
CCATTGCTCTCGAAATATATAGTATAATTACTCACATAGTAGTCCTCATACTGTATAATGATCGCCACACTGTATAATGGCCTACACAGTAGTCCCCACACTGTATGATTACCCCCACAGTAGATCTCAAACTGAATAATTGCTCCAACATTAGCTGCCATGCTGTATAATGGTCCCCACATTTTTGGGGATCCCCGCACAGGTGTTCATACAATGTATGATTTCCCCCACACTGCATAATATCCCATGCAATAGCTCCTACACTGTATAATGGCCCTGTATAAGCCACCAAACTGTATAATGGCTCGTGCATTATCCCCCAAGCTATATAATGGTCCCCCCACATGAGTCATCAGTGTAATGGCTCCTGCAATAGCCCCACATTAGCTCTCAAACAGTATAATGGCCCATACATTAGACACCAAGTTGTATAATGGCTCCTGCATTAGTCCCAAAACTGTACAATGACCCCCACAAAAGCCCCCAAACTGCATAATGGTCCCTCATTACCCCAAATTTGTATAATGGCCCCATATTACCCCCATGCTATATACTGGTCCCACACTTTATGAGGCCACCCACAGTAGGCTGTACAATGTATGAGCCCTCTCCCCACACTGTTTCAGGGTCCCTCACATTGTATGAGGAGAGAGAGGGGAGGGGGACAAGAGGCGCAATAGTGCCCTTATCACTAGACACTAAGTTTCAGCGGTGAAAAATGTAATTCGCTCACCTTCTACAGTTGTGTGACCCACAACTGCTTGTACGCATGTAGGATAATATCATGAGGCTGCTGCTGGACTCCACCGACTCCACACACGTGGGGTTAAACCAGGAATTTCAGGAAGAAAAGGTGTGCTACAGTCCGCGCTGCCAGAAACATCAAGGAAGACCCAAGACGAAGTTTGATCCAAGCTTCTTTATTCTCCTCCTACGCGTTTCAGTGCCTACTGGCACCTTCATCAGGGATCCCTGATGAAGGTGCCAGGTAGGCACTGAAACGCGTAGGAGGAGAATAAAGAGGCTTGGATCAAACTTCGTCTTGGTCTTCCTGATGTTTCTGCAGCGCGGACTGTAGCACACCTTTTCTCCTGAAATTTCACATTGTATGAGGGTCCTCATTGTTTATCATGCCCACATAGTCACATCACAAGCTTTATTTAAAGGGATCCTGTCACCTCCAAAACACCTCCTAAGCTATCAAAACATGTCCCTGCAGCATCCACTCACTAATCTCACACTCTTTTGTCTCCTAAAAGTATCCAGTGAAAGTGCATAAAAACGTTTTAATACTCACTCATTAGTGATTATAATTAGCAGGGGCCATATTCTTTAGTCACCAGGGGGTGTTGTTAAGCAGCTCCAGGATCCAGCCCTCTCTTTGTCTGTGCTTAAGTGAAACTGAAACTGAAGGCAGGACTAATGATTTGCATTCTGTGAGTGATAGAGAGGGGGGAGGGCAATGCCTGCACATCACAGCAGAACACACAGAGACAGGGTGGATCCTGGAGCTGCAAAACAGCCCGCCTTGGTGACTAAGAAGAAAGAATATAGTCACTGCTAATTATAATCACTAATGAGTAAGTAATAAAACGTTTTTATGCACTTTCACAGGATGCTTTTAGGAGACAAAAGGAGTGTGAGATTAGTGATAGGATGCTGCAGGGACATGTTTTGCTAGCTTAGGAGGCGTTCTGGAGGTGACAGGATCCCTTTAAAATACAAAATATCATATACTTATCTAATCTAGGATCCTGACAAGTTTACCAACATTGGTTGAGCAGACCAACACGCTGATATCACAGCTCCAACGCGTACACAAGATGTCTGAATTCGGACATGGCTTGATTACATCACCGTGCTGGGACTTTGACATTCTGTTGGTGCACCAGTGCTTAAGCCAGTGCACCACCCAGCTGTTCTGTAGACCACAGGCTTAAAACAATCTGCAGTCTACAGAATGGCAAGCAGTAGTAGAGGGAGACCATATCTCCCTACTCTATGGCAGAGCTTAAAGTGTAACTGCCATTTACATTTTTATTTAATAATAATGTACGAGAAAGTGATTATAGTAGACTTTCAAATATACTTCATAAGTGAAATCTGAAGAAAACATTTCAAAAACCTTCCACAAGATGTCCACACTAGGCTGTTTCTGAAGCAGACATACAGTGCCTTGTGATAGTATTCGGCCCCCTTGAACTTTTCAACCTTTTGTCACATTTCAGGCTTCAAACATAAAGATATAAATTCTATTTTTTTTTTGTGAAGAATAAACAACAAGTGGGACACAATCGTGAAGTGGGACAAATTTATTGGATATGTTAAACTTTTTAAACAAATAGAAAAACTGAAAAGTGGGGCGTGCAATATTATTCGGCCCCTTTACTTTCAGTGGAGCAAACTCACTCCAGACGTTCATTGAGGATCTCTGAATGATCCAATGTTGTCCTAAATGACTGGTAATGATAAATAGAATCCACCTGTGTGAAATCAAGTCTCTGTATAAATGCACCTGCTCTGTGATAGTCTCAGGGTTCTGTTTCAAGTGCAGAGAGCATCATGAAGACCAAGGAACACACCAGGCAGGTCCAAGATACTGCTGTGGCGAAGTTTAAAGTTGGATTTGGATACAAAAAGATTTCCCATGTTTTAAACATCTCAAGGAGCATTGTGCAAGCGATCATATTGAAATGGAAGGAGTATTAGACCACTGCAAATCTACCAAGATGTGGCAGTCCCTCTAAACTTTCATATCGAATAAGGAGAAGACTGATCAGAGATGCAGCCAAAAGACCCATGATCACTCTGGATGAATTGCAGAGATCTACAGCTGAGGTGGGAGAGTCTGTCCATAGGACAACAATCAGTCGTACACTACACAAATCTGGCCTTTATGGGAGAGTGGCAAGAAGAAAGCGATTTCTCAAAGATATCCATAAAAAGTCTTGTTTGAAGTGTGCCACAAGCCACCTGGGAGACACCAAATATGAGTAATAAGGTGCTCTGGTCAGATGAAACCAAAGTCGAACTTTTTGGCGACATTGCAAAACGATATGTTTGGCGTAAAAGCAACACAGCTCATCACCCTCAAAACACCTTCCCCACTGTCAAATATGGTGGTGGCAGCATCATGGTTTGGGCCTGCTTTTCTTCAGCAGGGACAGGGAAGATGGTTAAAATTGATGGAAGCTGGACGGATCCAAATATAGGACCATTCTGAAGAAAACCTGTTGGAGTCTGCAAAAGACTGAGACTGGGACGAGATTTATCTTCCAACAAGACAATGATTCCAAACATAAAACAAAATCTACAATGGAATGGTTCAAAAATAAACGTATCCAGGTGTTAGAATGGCCAAGTCACAGTCCAGACCTGAACCAATCGAGAGTCTGTGGAAAGAGCTGAAAACCGCTGTTCACAAACGCTCTCCATCCAACCTCACTGAGCTCCAGCTGTTTGAAAGGAAGAATGGGCAAGAATTTCAGTCTCTCGATGTGTTTGTTTTTCCGTCTCTTGTTTCCCAGTTAATATCTGTGGGGGGCTTGCTATTCTTTTGGGGTTCTGCTCTGAGGCAAGATAGCTTTTCCTACATCCATCTTTAGGAGCAGTTAGTTCTCTGGCTTTTTGACACTTTTTCGTTATAGTGTCCAATTATTAGTCCAAGCAGGTTTTGTGAAAAGTTTTATTTTGGCTGCAGCATTATTTGTGGTGAAAAGACAACTGAAAACCTGCTCATTATTATTATTATTATTATTTATTTATATAACGCCATTAGGTTCCATGGCGCTTTACATGAGGATGAGGGAGACAAGAACAAGTACACTAAATCTAGGCGATCAGGACGTACAGGTACAGGAGGGGCAGGGACCCTGTCCACGAGGGCTAAATACATTCTATATTATCTTGTCAAAATAGATTGCAATTTGAAATGTATCCCATAAAATGTTTTAGTTTTTTGCCCACTTTTTAATGTCTTTTATTGTTTGTTTGTTTGTGTTGTTGTTACATTTACAGACTCAGATGCTGCTTGGTTTAATATATCAAATGAAGAGGAGCTCAATGAATTTTCATCCACTTTAGGTTTAGATCCAGAAAATGTTCTGTACTAAAACCATCAGGAAAGGTTTGTTGAAAGTAAAAAAAAACAATTTTGTATAATGTAAAGTTTATTACTTCATAAAACACTAATAATTCACAATAACTGTCATCTATATATTCTCTTAGTTAAGGTTTATGTAGCATGCAGGTGGTGTACCGTCAATGGAGTCAGACCACGTGACCGCTATGGGCCTGTGAGTCATGTGGCCCCAGTGCCAGTGCAGGCAACGAGGCCTCCAGTGCCAGTGCAGGCAATGAGACCCCCTCCATCCGCTTGCAAGCCCCTACCCGTCATCGAGAGGAATGAGAAAAGTCGGAGCACGGACCACTCCGTCTCTCCTCATTCTCCTGCTGTGCTGCCGCCACTCAGAATCTCAGTTCAGCAGGGCGTGATGATGTCACTACTGCGTGCCACTGTACTGAGATGTGCAGAGTGCGGGACGCAGTGGAGTCAGCAGGGACCTAGAGAGGTTAGTATTTAATCAGTATGTGACTACACAGTGGCCAGAAGGTTATGGAGGATTATAGAGACCACATTTTATTATATGAAAGACTATAGAGGCTGCATTATACTATATGGGGTTTATAGAGGATGCATTATACTATATGGGATTTATAGAGGATACATTGTGCTATATGGAGGATTATAGAGGCTACATTATGCTATATGAGAGTATAGAGGCTACATTATACTATATGAGGATTATAGAGGCTACATTATACTATATGGAAGAGTATAGAGGCTGCATTATACTATATGAAGGATTATAGAGGCTACATTATACTATATGGAAGAGTATAGAGGCTGCATTATACTATATGGAGTTTATTAGAGGCTGCATCATAGTATATGAAGAACTATAGAGGCTGTTTATACTACATCGAGGACTATAGGGGCTGCATTATACTATTTGGAAGACTATAGAGGCTGCATTATATACTATATTGAGATATGTATGGAGAAATAGACCAAACACTTCGCTACAAGCTTCAGGGTCGTCACTCTGCACTTGAACACTACTGACAGCGGAGCACTGACCATGGTGCTCGCTCAAGCTGTAAGTAGTATTCAATAATCTATAATAAAAAAGCAAGAAAACAAATGCAACTCATCAGTCAGTATAGTCCAATTTCTTGTGCAATTATTGGGTACATCGGTGCAAGGAAGTGGTGATGGATCCATAAAGGCCTGTAGAGGTACTGAGGCATGAAATGGCAATGTAGTCCATGGATACATTACCCCCTCACTGCACCGATGTGCCTGATAATTGCACAATAAATTGGACTATACTGACCAGTGAGTTGCAGCTCGTTTTCTTGATTTTTCATTATGGATTATACTATATTAAGGACTATGAGGCTACATTATAATACATTTAAGCAGGGTCGCTCCAGGTTTTTGTGGGCCCCAGGCGAAACAGTCTCAGTGGCCAATTAACACATACCACAATTCATAAATATAATATAGAAGCTGCGGGCTGTATATATATATAGAGGCTCCTAGGTGGGCTGTATATATAAAATTGAGGCTGTGCAGGCTGCATATATAATATAGAGGCTGCTGGGCTGTAAATATAATATGGAGACTGCTAGGCTGTATAAATAGTATAGAGGCTACTGCTGTGCTGTATATACAGTTGTGTCCAAAAGTATTGACACCCTGCAATTCTGTCAGATAATACTCCGTTTCTTCCTGAAAATGATTGCAATCACAATCTTTGGTATTATTATCTTCATTTAATTGTCTTAAATGAAAAAACACAAAAGAGAATGAAGCAAAAAGCAAAACATTGATGATTTTACACAAAATCCAAAATGGGTCAGACAAAAGTATTGGCACCCTCAGCCTAATACTTGGTTGCACAAACTTTAGCCAAATAACTGCGATCAACCGCTTGGTAACCATCAATGAGTTTCTTATAATGCTTTGCTGGAATTTTAGGCCATTCTTCTTGGAAAACTGCTCCAGGTCCATGATATTTGAAGGGTGCCTTCTCCAAACTGCCAGTTTTAGATCTCTCCACAGTGTTCTATGAGATTCAGGTCTGGACTCATTGCTGGCCACCTTAGAAGTCTCCAGTGCTTTCTTGGTAGTCTTCAGACTTCATAATGCCATGCATATGGTCAAGCAGTCCAGTGCCAGAGGCAGCAAAGCAACCCAAAACATCAGGGAACCTCTGCCATGTTTGACTGTAGGTACCGTGTTCTTTACTTTGAATGTCTCTTTTTTTCTCCTGTAAACTCTATGTTGATGCCTTTGCCCAAAAAGCTCTACTTTTGTCTCATCTGACCAGAGAACATTCTTCCAATCGTTTTAGGCTTTCTCAGGTAAGTTTTGGCAAACTCCAGCCTGGCTTTTTTATGTCTCGGGGTAAGAAGTGGGGTCTTCCTGGGTCTCCTACCATACAGTCCCTTTTCATTCAGATGCCGACGGATAGTACGGGTTGACACTGTTGTACCCTCAGACTGCAGGGCAGCTTGAACTTGTTTGGATGTTAGTCGAGTTTCTTTATCCACCATCTGCACAATCTTGCGTTGAAATCTCTTGTCAATTTTTCTTTTCCGTCCACATCTAGGGAGGTTAGCCACAGTCCCATGGGCTTTAAACTTCTTGATGACACTGCGCACGGTAGACACAGGAACATTCAGGTCTTTGAAGATGGACTTGTAGCCTTGAGATTGCTCATGCTTCCTCACAATTTGGTTTCTCAAGTCCTCAGACAGTTCTTTGGTTTTCTTTCTTTTCTCCATGCTCAATGTGGTACACACAAGGACACAGGACAGAGGATGAGTCAACTTTAATCCATGTCAACTGGCTGCAAGTGTGATTTAGTTATTGCCAACACCTGTTAGGTGCCACAGGTAAGTTACAGGTGCTGTTAATTACACAAATTAGAGAAGCATCACATGATTTTTCTAACAGTGCCAATACTTTTGTCCACCCCGTTTTTATGTTTGGTGTGGAATTATATCCAATTTGGCTTTAGGACAATTCTTTTTGTGTTAATTTTCATTGAAGACAAATTAAATGAAGATAATAATACCAAAGAATTTGTGATTGCAATCATTTTCATGAAGAAACTGAGTATTATCGGACAGAATTGCAGGGATGTCAATACTTTTGGCCACAACTGTATAATATAGAGGTTGCGTGCTGTATATATTTGGAAGCTTTGCTGGGCTGTATATACATAATAAAGAGGCTCTGTGCTGTGTATATTATTTGGAGGCTGCTGCTGGGCTGTATATATTATTTGGAGGTTGTGTTGGGCTGTATATATTATTTGGATGCTGTGGCAGCCCAGCAGCAGCCTCCATAGCCCAGCAGAAGCCTCCATAGAATAGCCTCCATAGCCCAGCCCCTACAGCTCAGCAGCAGCCTCCATAGCCTAACATGACCTCCATATAGCCCAGCAGCAGCCCCCATAGCCAGCAGCAGCCTCCACAGCACAGCCTCCATTGCCCAACACAGCCTCCATATAGCCCAGCAGCAGCCTCCATATAGCACAGCCTCCATAGCACAGCAGCCTTCATAACCTAGCCTCCATAGCCTTGCAGTTAGCCTCCATAGCCTATTACTATCAAAATTCTAGAGTCCATAGTAATACATATATTTTTAGCCGCATACTCTCACTATACAACATGTATTCAGATAAAGATTAACGGCAATTTCAACACATTATTCATATATAGATGCAATTATTTTTATTGATTATTTAGAAAACATCACACATGATAAAATTCCTTCCCCATAAAAGCACCCCAGGCAGTGTGAGTGCAGGTATACAAATATTGTTCACAGTTACAAATCATATGTCATCATCAACACTAACATAGTTTGGTCTGCATAGAAAGGGATATATTATAGAAATACTGTTGTATCCAATATGACCTGGCTTATCTAGGAGACAGGTTACACAAGATATCCATATTGCACATTATTGTCCCTCTCATGATGCTTAATCCCCAAAGTGGAAGTGTTCATACCGCACCACACTGCCCAGCACCTCAACGTTTCGCTCTCGCTTCGTCAGGAGGTGCTGGGGCAGTGTGGTGGTCACCTTATGTAGCCACATTCATTAGTTATCCCGGTCAGCAGCTGATTGCCGGCGCACGGCGTCCGTGAGTGGCCGCATCCGCACACGTCCCGGCGTCCCGGATATGCCGTCTGCGCATGTGCAGTACCGGCGATTGCTATTGGACGCCGTGAGCATGTGAGGAGGCGGAGACATCACACGACACCGCGCGCAACACAGCTGCGGGATCTCCACCATCTTAAGTGTGGGCACCATGCCCATATTGCACATAAAGCTCTCGTTTTGTTAAAAAACCTGCTCATCATATCTTTGCTCATATTAAGAGGAGATGCCACTATCCTTATTGCACATAATCATAACTATAACAGTTTATATATTTATATAAATATTCATATTATATATACAACAATTGTATTGGATCCTCCTGACAAAATGGTGGCGTGATGCTGGGCAGTGTTAAGCATTGATCTCCATATGCTGTGCGATTTGTGCTTGAATCCCTTATGCTTGTTCTATTCCAGGTAACCACATGGACTACTACAACATAAACATAAAAACAAATTAAAACAGTGACCACCAAAGTGAATCACAATGATGTGCTCGGTGTGGCCAGCGTTGGTGGCCCTATTGTATTCAACAGTTATATTAAAGCATGTATATATTGTTTATTCAACTTATTTCTCCATAGCCTAGCCTACATACAGGTGTGCATCAAGCCCCCCTGCCGCCTGAGCCCTCATTGAGCAGCGGGGCGAGAGGTGCTATTAGCTCTAACCTCAGCCGGCGGCGCCCATCACACAGGAAGCCGCTGTGCGGTGCTGGTGCTGCCCCTTCTGCACAGCCGCTCCCCTGCCTACTTGCCGCCTGAGCTTAAGGGCTCACGCTGTCCATTCAACGCTGCAGTCCTGCCTACATATCCCTGCAGCAGCCTCCATAGCACCGCTTCCATAGCCCTGCAGTAGCCTTCATAGCACAGCCTCCATGACCCAGCAGAAGCCTCCATAGCACAGCCTCCATAACCCATCAGCAGCTTGCAGTAGCCTCCGTACCACAGCTCATAATCCAGCAGCAGCCTCCATAGCACAGACTCCATAACCTAGCAGCAACCTCCACAGCACTGACTCCATAGCCCTGCAGTAGCCTCCATAACCTAACCTCCATAGCTCTGCAGTAGCCTTCATAGAACAGCCTCCATAGCCCTGCAGTAGCCTCCACAGCACAGCCTCCATAGCCCAGCAGTATCCTCCATAACACAGCCTCCATAACCCAGCAGCAGCCTCCATAGCACAGCCTCCAAAACCCTGCAGCACCCTCCATAGCCCTGCAGTACCCTGCATAGTTTAGCCTTCATTCCTCAGCAGCATTCTCCATAGACCAGCCTCCATATCCCTGCAGTAGCCTCCATAGCACAGCCTCATTAGCCCAGCAGTAGCTTCCATAGCACAGCCTCCATAACCCAGCAGCATCCTCCATAGCATCACCTCCATAACCCAGCAGCAGCCTCAATAGCACAGCATCCATAACCCAGCAGCACGCTCCATAGCACAGCCTTTAAAGCCCTTCAGTAGCCTCCATAGCGTAACCTCCATAGCTCTGCAGCAGCCTCCATAGAACAGCCTCCATAGCCCTGCAGTAGCATTCATAGCACAGCCTCCATAGCCCAGCAGAAGCCTCCATAGAACAGCCTCCATAGCACAGCCCCTATAGTCCAGCAGCAGCTTCCATATCCCAGCAGCAGCCTTTATAGCCATCAGCAGCCTCCACAGCACAGCTTTCATAGCCCAGCAGCAGCCTCCATAGCACAGCCTCCATATCTCAGCAGCAGCCTCTATAGCCCAGCACAGCCTCCATATAGCCCAGCAGCAGCCTCCATATAGCCCAGCAGAAGCCTCCATGGCACAGCCTCCATAGCTCAGCAGCAGCCTCCATAGCACTGCTTTCATAGCCCTGTAGTAGCCTTCATGGCACAGCTTCCATAACCGAGCAGAAGTCTCCATACCACAGCTTCCATAACCAATCAGCAGCCTGCAGTAGCCTCCGTAGCACATCTTCCATAACCCAGCAGCAGCCTCCATAGCACAGCCTCCATAACCTAGCAGGAACCTCCATAGCACAGCCTCCATAGCCCAGCAGCCTTCATAACCTAGCCTCCATAGCCTAGCATACATAGCCCTGCAGCAGGCTCCATAGCACAGTTTCCATAGCCCTACAGTAGCCTCCATAGCACAGCCTCCATAGCCCAGCAGCAGCCTCCATAGCCCAGCAGCAGCCTCCATAGCTCTGCAGTAGCCTCCATAGCACATCATCTATAGCCAAGCAGTAGCCTGCATTAAAAAGCCTCCATAGCACAGCCCCTATAGCCCAGCAGCAGCCTCCATAGCCCAGTAGCAGCCTCCATAGCCCTGCAGTATCCTCCATAGCCATTAGCAGCCTCCACAGCACAGCCTCCATAGTTCAGTAACAGCATCCATAGCCCAGCAGCAGCCTCCATAGCACAGCCTCCATAGCTCAGCAGCAGCCTCTATAGCCCAGCAGCAGCTTCCATAGCCCAGCACAGCCTCCATGTAGCCCAGCAGCAGCCTCCATATAGCGCATCAGAAGCCTCCATAGCACAGCCTCCATAACCCAGCAGCAGCCTCCATAGCACAGCCTCCTTAACTTAACAGCAACCTCCATAGCACAGCCGCCATAGCCCTGCAGTAGCCTCCATAGCTCTGCAGCAGTCTCCATAGAACAGCCTTCATAGCCCTGCAGCAGCCTCCATAGCCTAGCCTACATAGCCCTGCAGCAGCCTCCATAGCACAGCTTTCATAGCCCTGCAGTAGCCTCCATAGCACACCCTCCATAACCAAGCAGCAGCCTCCATTGCACAGCCTCCAAAACCCAGCAGCATCCTCCATAGCCCTGCAGTAGCCTCCATAGAATTGCCTCCATTGCTCTGCAGCAGCCTCCATAGAATTGCCTCCATGGCCCTTCAGTAGCCTGCATAGCACAGCCTCATTAGCCCAGCAGTAGCCTCCATAGCACAGCCTCCATAAAGCAGAGGCAGACTCCATAGTACCGCCTCCATAACCCAGCAGCAGCCTCCATTGCACAGCCTCTATAACCTAACAGCAAGCTCCATAGCACAGCCTCTATAGCCCTGCAATAGCCTCCATAACTTAACATCCATAGCTCTGTAGCAGCCTCCAAAACACAGCATCCAGGGCCCAGCAGTAGCCTCCATAGCACTGCTTCCATAACCCAGCAGCAGCCTCCATAGCACAGCCTCCATAACCCAGTAGAAGCCTCCATAGCACAGCCTCCATAACCCAGCAGCAGCCTCCATAGCCTTGCAGTAGCTTCTATAGAACAGCCTCCATAGCCCAGCAGTAGCCTCCATAGCACAACCCATATAACCCAGCAGCAGCCTCCATAGCAGCGCCTCCATAACACAGCAACAAGCTCCATAGCATAGCCTCTATAGCCCCGCAGTAGCCTCCATAGCCTAACCTCCATAGCTCTGCAGCAGCCTCCATAGAACAGCCTTCATAGCCCTGGAATAGCCTCCATAGCACAACCTCCATAACCCAGCAGCAGCCTCCATAGCATAGCCTCCATAATCCAGCAGCAAGCTCCATAGCACAGTCTCTATAGCCCTGCAGTAGCCTCTATAACTTAACATCCATAGCTCTGCAGCAGCCTCTATAGAACAGCCTCCATGGCCCTGCAGTAGCCTCCATAGCACAGCCTCCATAGCCCAGCAGTAGCCTCCAGAGTACAGCCTCCATACCCCAGCAGCAGCCTCCATAGCACAGCCTTCATACCCCAGGAGCAGCCTCCATAGCCCTGCAGTAGCCTCCATAGCACAGCCTCCATAGCCCAGAAGCAGCCTCCATAGCACAGCCTCCATAGCACAGCCTTCATAACCCAGCAGCAAGCTCCATAGCACAGCCTTTATAGCCCTGCAGTGGCCTCCATAGCCTAACCTCCATAGCTCTGCAGCAGCCTCCATAGAACAGCCTCTATAGCCCTGCAGTAGCCTCCATAGCACAGCCTCCATAGCCCAGCAGTAGCCTCCATAACACAGCCTCCATAACCCAGCAGCAGGTTCCATAGCACAGCCTCCATAACCCAGCAGCCCCTCCATAGCACAACCTCCATAACCTAGCAGCAAGCTACATAGCACAGCCTCTATAGCCCTGCAGTAGCCTCCATATCTTAATCTCCATAGCTCTGCAGCAGCCTCCATAGAACATAGTGAGGCGGTCGACAAGTTAGGGGGTACTCGAATCCCGGGATAAGACAGCTGCTTCGACGGGGGGATCAAGGATGGTCGGTTCCCAGTTCCGTGCCCTGGACCCTCAGTGACGGAGATTAAGAGGAATGTTGATGAATGAGGATGAGGGAAGTAGTGTCGTGTCGCCACCTGTGGTTCCTGGTAATGATGGATACCAGCGCTGCGGCCAGCCGCTGAAGTGATGGTGGTGCAGCTCAGTGTAGTACAGCTCCCCACATGTGGAGCTTTACCTCAGGGCAGTGAGGGTAGATAAGGGGAGTCGTGGTAGCGGCTTGCGGGGGACGCTGTGGGCAGCGGCGGGGAAGCAGGCAAACACACAATAGTCTTTGTTTTGGTACCTTTTACTGATGTCCGGTAACAAGTACAGTCCAAGTGGGAACCAGGTTCTCGGTGCAATTTGAGATTTTCACCTTAAGGGTACCTTTACACACGGCTACATTTGTAGCTTGTCACCAGGTAACTTACTGGTTGCAGTGAAATCATGGATACATGATTCCATTTGTACACAGCAACAAGATAGAACCATGTATCCATGATTTCACTGCAACCAGTAAGTTACCTGGTGACAAGCTACAAATGTAGCCGTGTGTAAAGGGCCCCTAAGAGTTGTGAGGCCTCCTCTGCTACTGTGTACGGTGGTTTGGGGTAAGTCCTGCCTATAGCTGAACTCGCCGCTTCCTTCCCTCTCAGGGCTTTGCTCTTTAACCGACAATGAGGGCCTTCTGTGGGGTCCCTACACTCCTCTTGGGCCACGGTGTTTGGTCAGGATTGAGTGTCTCTTTTAAGTTAGTACCTCAGGGGAATAGATCCTCCTGGTTCCTCTGGGCTTTTCCTGCTTCAGCGTTTCTCCTGCAGCGTCGGACTCCGGTGTCCGAATGAGCTAAAGGGATCCTAAATATGGTCCCTTGTCCTTTTTCCTTACTCCTCTACTGGCCTCCGTCCCTCTCTCTGAGGTGCTCCACAGCGGGTCAGTGTCCCTTGGTTCTGGGCCTTGCTTTGCCCAGCAACCGGGTCTTTCCAGCACCTTCTCTAGGCTGCTTCACTGGACTAACTGCTCTCTTCTCTGCTCAGAGCAGACTAACTGCCTAACTGACTCCTCCCCTCAGGCCTGGATCTTTTATAGGGGATCTGGCTTAAGGCAGCCAGTAGAGCTCCCCCTCCAGGTCTGGGGTGGTAGATGTTGTGTGCTGTGGGTACCAAAGTGTAAATCCCTCCTTGCACCGGATGGGTCCTGTGGCAATCCCCAGCAGGGGTGCCACAATAGCACAGCCTCCATAACCCAGCAGCAGCCTCAATAGCATAGCCTCCATAACCCAGCAGCAGCCTCTAATGCCCTGCAGTAGCCTCCATAACCCAACAGCAGTCTCCATAGCATAGCCTCCATAACCCAGCAGCAGCCTCCATAGCACAGCCTCCATAACCCAGCTGCAGCCTCTATGGCCCAGCAGCAGCCTCCATAGTCCAGCACAACCTCCATGCAGCCCAGCGGCAGCCTCTATAATCCTCCATCACACAGTTAAAACAAAAAAAAAAGATTATGCTTACCTTTCCTCCGCTACCTCGAAGCCCTTATATTCCTCAGTTGCTGCCCCTGCCGCATCCTAGGCTCCAGTCCACGATCCTCCTCATTGCCTGCACGGCTGCACCAAAGTGATGAGGTCGAAGGATGATGACTCATCAATCTGTTGAAGTCTGCTGAGGAGGAAGCCACAGGGAGCCAGCACATGGCTAATTTGAATCGCATGCAAATTAGCCATGTGCTCTAGCAGCGCGACGCCTGAGTGTCCCTGATGGGCCCTTCTTTGACTGGGCTCCCTGTCCCTGATGGGCCCCTACCCATCAGGGCTGCATGTCCCTGATGGCCAGTGGGCCCTCTTAGCTGCTCAGGCCCCAGCACTTGCCCGGGTACGCCGGGTGCTGATGCCGGCCTACATCGAGGCTACATTATATTACATGGAGGTTGCTTTATATTATATGGAGGACTATGGAGGTTGCGTTATATTATTCTGTGGATTATGAGGGTACATTATAATATCTAGAGGTCTATGGGAGCATTATTCTATATGGAGGACTACATGGGGCCCATTACTATATGGAAGTCTGTATGGGGCCAGAATAATATTTGAATTGCTTTGTGAAGGGCATTGTAATCTTTGGAGGGTTACAAGGGAGCCTTTGTACTTTATGGAGGCCTATTTGAGGGCCATTATACTGTATGCAAGTAATTATACAGTGTCAAGGATTGTGTGAGGTCCATCATACTGTGGAGAGGGCTGTGTTGGGGCCGTTATACTATTTGGAGTGTTATTAGGGTTCATTATACTATATGAATGCTCATTGTATTGCATGAATGGATGTGTGGGGGTCACAGTTGGGGATTATACTGTGTTGGGGTCACCATTCATTGCTGGGGCTGTTGAGGGGGGTACAGTAGGGTCATCATACTGTGTGTGGAGAAATTCATTGTGGGGGGATCATACAGTATTTGTGGGGCACTTTTGTTGACATCTTACCTTACAGGTGCAATGAAAGAAGAATCTAGGGGCTTCAATAAGAGGAGAATTACTTTGTAAGGGCAGCAACGTTGTGAGATATGTACCTATGTGACCCAGCCAAATATTATTATTATTTTGGGGGAGGGGGGGCGGGCAATTCTGCTATGGGGCCCCATGATTTCTATATGCACCCCTGATGCAGACATTGTTTTTCACATATGAATACTATCTGTTTTTCACAATAAGAACCTGTACCTATGACAGTCTAAGGAGCTTTTCACATACACTTTTTTTTGCTGGACGGGGTGGTTCGCGGATAATCGTGGAGACATGCCCAATTAATTGTGAGTGCCAGATCATAAATTACCAATGCAGGTCTATTGGTCCGAGAAAAAATGAGACAGCATTTGGATGCCAGTTTGTTTTTCACAGCCTGATTCATAGGAGAAGATGGAGACACATTTTTTTTCTCATCTGAGAAAAACTGATGAAACTTGGACCAAACTCTGATGAAGTTTGCATGACACTATGGGGATAATTCACAGTACAGAGTGAAAAGGAAGGTAAAACCGTAGTCAGCACTGCTAGATGATCCAGTATTCATATAAGTAAGAATTTACTGTATATAAAAATACAAGCAAATATTATATTTTTGCCAATAAAAAAATAAAAAACATCTGTTAAAAGTATTAAGAATAAAACACACATTCGTCTTACAAGAAGCCTTTGAAACGATGAAAAAAATGATGTGTGCAGTGACAATGTGCATTAGGGTTTTATCACTGCAGGACTTTTCTGGATCCCCTAGGAGCGCTTACTATGCTGATTTCACCTCTTGACTCTTCTGAAACTTGGATGACACTGATCAAAAACACTGATGAAACTTGGCTTGTTTTTCTCGCACATGAAAAATACAGACAACTGACTAAGCCCGTAGGCTGCATTCAGACAGGGCGTAATTGACGCATATTCCTGCTTTAACGCTGAGTTTTTGAGCGCTCGTGTAAAAGCAGTGTTAAAGAATGCTAGATACGCCTTCCAGCAAAATCTATGGCTTTTGCTGAAAGGGGAGCAGATGCCGCGTTTAGCCACGTATGTTTGCGCGCACGCTTTCACTACAAAAGTGCATGCACAAAAAGAATTGACATGGCAATTCTTTGCGCTTTTTTTATGGTGCGCTTTTCCCATAGGCTACATGTTAAAATGGCCTCTGCATGCAGTCGCTCTTTTTTGCACGTAAACAAGCCCCACTGCACAATATGCGGCCAATTACGCCGCGTCTGAACGTAGCCTTAGGGCTCACTCACACAAGTGTATAAATGGTGAGATTTGACTCCAATATTGATACAATGTGGGAAATAAAATCAGATGTTGTATGGATGATCAGTGTGACAGCCAATTTTTACAGATACATTACAATTCGTTAAGATGGAAAACTGTAAATAAAAAAATATACTGTAGATTGCACACGGGCAGCAAATACTGTAGATGTTAAGTGAAACATTTGTTTGTGTAATGCAGAATTGCTCAAAAATGTTGACTCTTGGTGTTCTTCATCAGCTTGCCCTCCACCCCTCCACCCCCATCAAGTTCATCAACTCTATCAGCATATTCTATGTGTTCTGCCTCCTGGCACTTGATCTGTTTTATTTACCAATCTCTGGAATAATAATACCGTATGGACATTCACTAGTAAAATGTAGAAATCATAATTGTGTATTTCAGTGAAGTAGGAGACCCTTTCATTTGTAATGATTTGGCTCCCTCTAGCAGCCAATGCCATGTTAGTTCTATTTTTATTTCTATATTTGATTCTCTTCCCCCTCGGAATGCATTTTGGTAGCTCAGCCTCCATTCCCTTCACCCTTCTATCCAAGAGAAGACATCTCTACTAATGTCCCCACGAGATTGCATTGCCGCTACGTAGCCATGCTTTCTGTAGCTGTTTTCTGCTTTAAAGAGGACCTGTCACTCCCCCGGTGCTATGCTACCTGAATGCAGCACTAAATGTAGTGTGTCTGCTGCATTCAGGGAAGGGATCCCCCATGTCTCTAGTACCCCTGTAAGTTGTAAAAAAACACTTTATAAAGTGTACAGATAAGGAGTCCGGAGTGACTTAAGGTACCGTCACATACAGAGATATCTGTGCAGACATTGCTTGCAACTCACTGGCTGCAGTGAAATCATGGACACATTGTTACATTTGTAAATGGCAACAAAATGGAACAGTGTGTCCATGATTTCACTGCAACCAGTGAGTTGCAAGCAATGTCTGCACAGATATCTGTGTGTGTAACGGTACCTTTACTCAGTAATGAGTCATTGCTGTTGTATGGTGTCCTCCCCACCTTCAGATCTCTCTTGTTCAGCCTCCTGTATATGTCATCGCTGCTGGTGGTGTCCTTCCCGCCTCCAGCCCTCTCTTGTTCACAGACAGACAGACAGAGTGCACAGACAGAGGACATGACTCCATGATATAGAACAGATGAATTGCCGCCACTGCCTAAACTGAAGGCATGACTGACTTGGTGTATACTGAACACATCAAGCATTATAAAAAAAAAAAACAGTTGCAATCAAAACAGCGGGAGGGGAAAGACCAAAGGTCTGTTTATAGGTCCCTTTCCAGTCCATATATAAGAGGTCAGTTTTGACATGAAAAGATGCATGAAAAAGGTTAGGACCCAGGTGAGAGGTACACCTTGTCATGGTAATTGGGCCAAGGAAATTTGGTTATTTTTATTTGCAAAGTAGCTCATTTTTTTCAAAAACGTTTTTCAGTATTTTTTATATTGCAGTAATGCATATTCATATTTCAATTTTCATTGTTTGCACCCTACAGTTTAGGCAGTGCTGGCAATTCATTTATTTTAGAAATGCTATTCCAGTCACTGAAGTGGCATTTCTGGCACAGCACATTGAGGCGCACACCCCTTACTACAGTTGCAGAATTTATTAAGTGGTGTGCATCTCTTAATGAATTTGCCACCGCTTAGACCCCTTTCACATCGGCGTTTTTCGCTGATTGCAGCAGATGCGGCGGATTTACCGCATCTGCCGCCTAACCGTCACACTTGCGGTTCACCTGCGGCAAGCCCCATGCAATGTCTATGGGGCTTGCGGCAGGTGCGGCAAGTGCGATATAGTTGCGTTTTTTTCGCTGCCGCAAGTACCAAAACCACAACTATACAGCACTTGCCGCAAGCCCCATAGACATTGTATGGGGCTTGCCGCAGGTGAACTGCAAGTGTGACGTTTAGGCGGCAGATGCGGTAAATCCGCCGCATCTGCCGCAATCAGTGAAAAATGCTGATGTGAAAGGAGCCTTACACTGTTAATAATGGGGTAGCGTGAACTTGTGCTTTGACACTCTTGATGAATCTACCCCATAGTATTTAAAACCACATAGATGAAGGTTCCTCTCCAGTAAATATATATCATTTGAATAAATCCCCAAAAACTATTTATATTATGATTAAAGTGACCCTAAACCCGGAAGCCAACCCCACATCCCCTTCATACCTATCCATGCAGCTTGTGAAGCTGCTGCCATCGATCCCTGTATCTTGCAAAACCGCTGGGGCATTCTTCATAATTCATACTTTTATAATGTCATTTCTGGGTGTTTCACTGAAATTTTAAAGCCGCAGCAGGCGGGCCTGTGTGCCGCTCTCCCCCTCCTTCTCCGTAATTCTGCACGCAGCGATGGGCGTGCTAAACAACAGAGAGGCAGCTCGCCTCATAGTATGGGCGGTGAAGCCGGTGTGACGTAATACGCGTCATACCGGCTTCACCGCCCATACTATGAGGCGAGCTGCCTCTCTGTTGTTTAGCACGCCCATCGCTGCGTGCAGAATTACGGAGAAGGAGGGGGAGAGCGGCACACAGGCCCGCCTGCTGCGGCTTTAAAATTTCAGTGAAACGCCCAGAAATGACATTATAAAAGTATGAATTATGAAGAATGCCCCAGCGGTTTTGCAAGATACAGGGATCGATGGCAGCAGATTCACAAGCTGCATGTATAGGTATGAAGGGGATGTGGGGTTGGCTTCCGGGTTTAGGGTCACTTTAAGTAAAAAAGACAAAATGATAGGTGCATTTTAACCATACCCTACCATAACCAGCAAGATCCAAAGAATATGCATATTTATTTTATACCATCTGCTATCAATTTACCTATTGATTTAATGTTTTTTTTTTATTTTTTGTCATGTCTTATTCTTCAGAATTCTTCAGCTGACAACCAAACTTCTTTACACAAGAAAGAAGCAACTAGATCTTTTTCAAATGAACATTTATTGATTTTGCCAGGTAACTGTGAATCATAATGATGTAGAATTCCTTTCCTCTGGTAACAATGATGTAATGATATTGTAATAGGTATCAGATGATACAATACTCTAGGACAGTCAATGAATAGTATTTTAAGCGAAACTTTAAAAATAATAGTTCCCTCAAGTGGGGCGGATACTGGAGGACGGATACATATCTTGTTTCATACAGTCTCCTTAGTGGCAAAGAGGTTATTGCTACAACATTGGATTAACGAATCCATTCCCACAGTAGAGATGATGCATGACACCCTCAGAAAAACACTGGAACTGGATTCCATTGTAACACTTAGAAACCCTTCCAAATTGACAAAAAAAATTTTCAACAAATGGAAACCATATATTTTAAAAACTTTCTCGTTTTCGGACATCGCAAGATTTATGTTACCTTACACACATACAGAGTGGTATGCATTGGAAGGTCTGGGAGGTACATTGGGTAGACTAAAATGTACTGTTTAGGCTGTTATACTAACAATTATAGCATTTAAAGAATTGGATAGACAAGGATAGAAGAAGTCGTTTGAGGAGAGTTAAGGCAATAGGGTGAGGAGGAGAAAAATGTCTATTTTTATGACTTATTCGTTGTTATGAATATATACCTCTCTTTAATCTTGCTATTTGTTCATTTACATTTGTCGTCAGTTTTCTATTGGACTCAACTTATTTCATAAGCTTAAATGAGACCTATGTAACTTGTATATTACTTTGTTATATGAAAAATGTATAAAATTTTCCTAATAAAAATGATGGTTAAAAAAAAAAAAAAAAAATAGTTCCAATGATATGTAATTTACTAAGCTGCTTAGGGTAGTTTTTATAAAATCACTCTATCAGCAGGATGCTGCTGCCAGGTAGTCCTCCATATTCATAACCCCAACCACTCCACTGACTAGACTACTTTTGCTTATGCACAGTATACACAGAAAGCTGCAATCAGTGGTGGGGGTGGGGTTATACAGAGCTCAGTATTCAGAGAATTGGTAGACCTTCAGCAGAAAAAACTGTTGTAAATGAAACCTGCAGCACACAAGTAAGTGAAACATCGCAGTAACCAGGGTCTCCACCCCTACATCATGCTGCTCTCAGATAGGATAGCAAAAACCTGGTGACAGGTTACCCTTAGGCTGGCTTCACACCCCGGCAAGGTCCGGTCCGGAGCTGTCAGGCATGAACTTGACAGCCCCGGCGGGATCAGCACACAGAACCGGAGGGCCAAATGTGCCCTCTGGTCATGTGTGCAGCTGGATGGCTGTAATTGCAGCTGCAGCATGGAGCTAGCCGCGGTCCTGAAACAACAGCGGCATGCAGCAGCCGGTATTCGGTTCCCGGATTCGCCCGGACTGGGGCAATCCGGCCCCACAGGCTCCCATGTTAGGGAGAACCGGATTGCCCCGGATCCGGGAGAATCCGGGACAATCCGGGCAAATCTGAGATCCGGCTTTTTGCTGTGATTTTTCTCCCCGGACACAAAAATGTTGCAAGCAACATTTTTGTGTCCGGTGAGAGTAATCCGAATTCTCCCAGATTCCACCGCAGAGATGAAACCGGATGGCAGAGAAACCGGATAGGCTACTATGGGGCAAAAACGGTCCGGGGCTGTCTGGTTTATACCGGACAGCCCCGGACCGGACTTTGCTGTGGTGTGAAGCCAGCCTTAGGGAAATTACAAAACTTATTTTATTTTGCAAGAATGTAATGCTTCTGTATTGACTACTGATGTTCAAGTGGATAACTACACATGGTGCAAGATTACTCTAACACATTTCAGAGAGCCATACAGCTCCTTTGCTATAGAAAAGGACCACAGTGTAATAAACATCAAATGAAGCTTATAGAGTGGAGAAACTAAATAAAATAATTCATCAGGAATATTTTTAGTTTTTCCTTTGCATTGTATTCTTATAGTCAGTCCTGTAATTTGTTTAACTAAAATTAAGAATAGAATTTGAGTCCATTTTGATATTTTAATTTTCGTTGTTTTCTAAACAAAGTAGGTTCCGCATCAAGAAAAGAAGGCAAACTAAAGAAAGGGATCGGATCCTCTAAAGTGTCCCAAACTAAAGAGGTAAAAAAGCAATATTTTATTTCATCTCCACATTCCCAATAATGTTGATCAAAAATAATCCAGGCCATTAGTTGGAAGCTAGAGCTTAACAAGAAGCAAAGTCCAGGAACAGGCCAGGACAGCGCATGGAAGTCAGTTCAGGACTATTCAGCTAGAGATGGAGCCGTCCAGAACTGGTACTGATATTCAAGAAGGATTGTGAATGTAGGGCATCGTGTTACAGCATTGTCAGCACATGCCAATTACCCAGCAGCACAATGTACCCACTCTGAGGATGGGGGTACTGCAGAGATGAGAGTTACACTGCTGTGTGTAACAGACGTCTGTGGTCTGTCATACCTTTTGTATCATAACTTGGTTTACTTATATTTGGTTCACACAAGCTTTTTCTCTGCCACATCTATCATAAACAGGCATGCTTATCTATGGGTTCATTCATGTAGTAGTATATGTACGGTACTCACCAATGAGCGTTATACATCTTCAGACGCAGACTACAGAGACCCACCCACCGGTTTTCTCCGCCGCGCAATGAGAAATGATGACACCAGAATATATCTTTTGCTTCTTTATTGAGGGCATCCACATAAGACCACTCAAATGTAATTGAAACAGGGGGTTTGCATTGTTATGGCTGCAGCTCAACCGTAGGCACAAATCCGTTTTGTAACCTGGGGGGAAGAGGCCCTATGCCCTCGGCCACCCGAGGCATGTTGGCCCTCACCAGGGCCCTCTTCCACCAGTCAAGGAGCATCGAGGACCTGCAACCGAGCTGGGACCCCACCCAATACTCTCAGCGCCTGTTCCACCCAATCCTGTATGCCGGATAAAAAGATGTCAAGCCCTATGTCATTCAGGTTGAAACCATCCTCCAGAGTCATGCGGGAGGACTCTGACTCCAGATGGAAATGGTGCACCACTACACCCCCTTTGCGTGTCACGAAGTGAGCTAAACGAAAATTAATGTGCTTACGCGACTGCTCTATGGCAAAAGACTCCCTAGCCCCCGCCAGATACACCTAGGCACTATTTCTGGCCACACTACAACAAGCTCGCTGAAAAAACTGTGCAACCTGTCTAGATCCGTTTGCATAAGGGCTAACAACTCCACCATTCTCATATGAGCTAGGTCATTCCTGCCTGCGTGTATAACCATGATTACCAGTCCTGGTGTAATATTTGAGATGTTGACTGCCTCTGGCAGAACCTGGGCCCAAGTTAGCCAACGTTTGCCTCTACATTGCACTTCTCACTCATGGAAACCCAGCGCTCTTCCACCCAGTCTCAGTTCGGCACGGCGTGCTGCCTAGAAGGTGTGTGAATGACCAACTATCCACACTGTGGGTCTCACCGCATCTAGGAAGAGATAGCTGTTAGCAAACGACCATAGACTGAGAACCTGTATGCCCCGGCACTACGAGAGTGTTTCCAGATGTTGCGACTTACTGCCTTGACCATCCTCATGTTCCATAAGTGACCCTTTAATGCCTCGTATATGTGATTAGTGAGCATTATCATTTAATGGCTTCTGTGGCTTTTTCGTGATTATGGCCTGGCAGAGCCTATGTAAGTGTGAACGACCAAACTGTGTGTATATTTATTTTATTTAACAGCACACGGCACACCTCACTCGTGGGGAATACATAAAGCAATGCGAGTGTATGTAAAAAATGTTTTTGATTTTTTTTTGTGGTACACGACACTGCACTACACACGTGAAATCATCAATGGCATTGCACATGTGAAACTATATATGACCTATATATGACAAATATATATGCCTGGAGTTAAAATGGGAGAAGTGTAATTTTTTATTTTTTTTATTTTGGGAATTTTTCCCGCAAAGAAACAGATTGACCAAGAGCGAAGTGGCAAAAGTTCGGGCTGCCAGTGTTACCTCGTGGAGGAAATCTACATTATCTTGGGCCTGATATAGCAGAAGAAACAATTGGAATGCCACCGACCCACCCGCTGTATTTCGTGGTTGTGAAGACCCATCTGAGCCGCCTCGGTCGCTGCCCCAATGCGAAAGTGAGTGCCAAAATAACAAGGGTGTAGACCTAAATTTGCAATGGATTTTTTGAGCATGGCTGCAAACTGAAAAACTGTAAGCGGGGACCCGTCTGCATGCTCGAAAAATAACTTAATTGGGGGGGCGCGAATGCATGTAGCGCTGGATGATTTTAACTGGGCAAATCGGACCAGGTGACTGGAAAAGAGGGATCCATGTGCCACGACCAAGCTGGTCGGTTTTAGACCGACGTATGCAAACCCGTAACCCCCCGTTACAGCAGATGATATCGTCGTGGAGGAGACTGGTGGGGCGCGAGGGGGACTTAGTGACCAGTTCACTGACCCACATGGCGCCAAAGAACGCAAGGGCGAACACCGCCGCAAAGAGGGTTGTCTCGCTGTCCATACCGCAGACGGAGCCGAGTTGGTTTATGATGACTGTGAGGATTGCAAAAGAGATGGGCCTTCTACGCTAGGTGCATATTCGGTCACACATCCAGCCTTTTATGGCCTGAGAAATTAAGAAGGTTTTGGTGGCATCAGGTCACCCACAAAGGCGAAAATGAAAGGCCAGACCCATGAGGCAGTGCTGCGCCACTGTACCTGAAACGCCGTCGCCGTGTACCTGCAAAGCATACTGCGCCACAGAGTTGGAAAGCCACACCGTCACCACAAGCAGGATGCCGACTAGCTTACTCCACTCTTCCCAAGCCTTACCATAAGTTCTCCATGTTGAGGGTGCGACTGAGAGTTCGACCATAGGCATCAACTAATCCCTAGGACCTCCCATAGTGCTGTCAGACACTTCTGGCCTTCCTTCTGGGCGTGTGGGCACAATGCGCGGAATTTTTGAAAATCAAATTGTGACAATGCATCAGCCATGCTGTTATCTATCCCCGACATGTGCCGAGCTTTGAAGCAGATATTGTGGGTGAGGCACTTGAGCACTAGGAACCGCAACAGCTTGATTACTGGGGGCGATGATGAAGCAACGTGATTAATGCTGTGGACGACGCTAATATTGTCTGTCCAGAAGCAGATCCGTTTGTTGCCAAGACCTTTGGCCCACAGTGCCACTGCCACGGCTGTTGGGAAAAGTTCCAACAGGGTGAGGTTTTTGGTCCAACCCGAATTGTGCCATGCTTTTGGGCAGTGGTCAGCACACCAGCAGTCCCCAAAGATGACCCCGAAACTGATGGCCCCAGATGCGTCTGAGAACAGCGACACATCTGAGCTGGATACCTCGGTTTCCCGAAAGCACATGCGGCCATTGTAACTTTGCAGGAAGGACCTCCAAACCTGTAGGTCTTCCTACAGTGCCCTGGTGATTCTCAACCTGTCATGAGGAGCAGTTACGCCCCTCGTGGCCTCTGGGAAAAGATCCTCCCCATAGGCAAGACCCTTCAGGCGAAGGCAAGGAGACCTAGCAGGGACTGCATTGCACTAAGACTGCTTTTGGCACGGCGCAAAAACTGTGAATAAGCACATGATTTTGGCCACTTTGTCTTGCGGGAGCCGGAACAACATGTTGGTGGAACAGATTTCGATTCCCAAAAAGGAGAGTGCGGTGACCAGACCTAAGTTTTTTTCCACAGATAGTGGCACACCAAATTCGCTGGTCGCTGCCTAGAGGGACTTGACTCACAATCCCTGGAGTTGGCGGGGCCAATGAATAGGAAGTCATCCAGGTAGTGGGCGACTGAACTTATTTTGGAAGTGTCCTTCACGACCCATTCAAGGAACAAGAAATGGAGCAACCCATAGGGAGGTACATGTAGTAATAGAATTTACCGTCTAGGGCGCAACCTAGTAGATGGTGACACTCGGGAGGCACTGGAAGCAGCCTGAAGGCAGAGGCTATGAACGATTTTGCCATAAGTGCATCGGGGCCAGCATTGCGTACCAGCAACATGGCTGTGTCAAAGGAGGCATAGGACACGGCCACGTCCTCCGCTGGTATACCGTCATTTACAGACGCCCCTGCCGGGAAGGATAAGTGGTGGATTGGGCGGTATTCGCCTTTTTCCATTTTGGGTATGACCCCCAGTGGTGAAACGCAAAGGTTGGAAAATGGAGTAGTCTCGAACGGGCCTGCGATGTGGCCTAGAGAAACTTCCTTTGTACGACTTTTGGGCCAGGATTTGGGGCAAGTCACGGGCGGATTTTAGGTTAGGTGCAAAAGCGGGTTTGTAAGAGGGGATGAAAGGAATGAAAAACCCGGAAGAGAAACCCTCTGTTAAGGTGGTGGCTGCTGACTTATTCGGATACAGCTTTAACCATGGCTCCATCTTTTGAACATTCACCGGGGTCTTTGGTGCCCACCAGTGCAGATTTGCCTTGTGACTTATGGGTGTGTCTGTTGCATTTTTGGGCTGTGTGATCGCCCCCACACGTTGAGCACTTGTGGCTGTATTTGCACAGTCCCTGGAATCTGCAGTGGCCTTCATTGAAGAGCCAGCACCATCCTGGTCTGCAAAAATGTGTTGAGGCCGGGGCATGTGTTGGTGAGGTAGAGGGTGCTCCCTGAAAAGGCTAGTAGGCCTTCTTCACCAACATAAGCCTGAGCCATGCGTCTGTGGCTTTGACGCCCCAGCCTAGCTGTGGCTGAAGGGCCAAGCGACGTCTAAACTCCTCGTCATATTTCCACCATGCAGAGCCCTCATGGGTTTTGTAGGAGTTCTATATGGTGTCACAATACATAAGTAATTCAGAGCAAAGCATAGGGTTTTGCCCCATCACGCAGCCGAGGACAAAAAAGGCCTGCATCCAGTTATTAATGTTTTTGGCCACCTTGGATTTTCTGTTGAAAGGGCGATCCGTGGGACGCCTTTCCCTGTCAACCATGATTTGCTCTGCAGAAACGAGGAACCAGATGTCAACGTAGTCGTTTGGATAAATTTTGTCAATAGTTTCCTGGCTTAGGTGAGTCCCTAGTGGGGTGACCCCGCAGTAAAACATGCTCCTGTGGAGATCGGGGCGTGGGGCTGTTGGCGTGGGCTGCAAGATTTCGGGGTTAACTAAGACCTTCCCGCTGGTCGCGTTGAATGACATCTCCCCTGTCCTTTGCTGGGCGGTACCTCCCCAAGCAGTAGTAAAGTTGTACTCACTGAGTGGTGCCTGTAGATGGGCCCCCAAAGGTGCAGGTGGCATTATGAACGTTGATCCGGCCTAATGGCTTTGCCGTGATGATCTCCCACGTATTGTCCTTCTGCGTGACCGGCTCCTATGATATCCAGACAAGGAAGCGCTAAAAGGGGTATACGATTGCCTGCGAGTGGTGCGCCTTGAGCCCTTTGTGGAACGTGAATGATGGTGCCGTCTAGTGGAACGGCGACCGTCACGGCTCCTGCTGCTGGAGGAGGATGATGATCTCCTAGAAGAGTGTCTGCTGCGCCCGCGGGAAAAACGTCTGGGGGGGGGGGACACTGCCCCCTTTGTTCGCCCTGCTGGGTGCGGGCAGGCTCTGAATGGGGGGCCCCTGAAAGGGGGTTTGCAGCAGGGCCTGGGTCAACAGGGTTAGAGTTGCCACCACCAATTCCTGACCGGGGGGTGAGAGTGCAGACGTGGAAGGGGGAAACCCACCGTGATGGCTGTGCACTTAGGGGCCAGCAGTGAGCTGGGGGTGTTGGTGGTGCCGGTGGCCCGATGGGGAACCCGGATCCTCTGAGTGCCCTGTTTGGGTGGCTTTCTGACAATTACTCACCGGATGAGGATGTGCTGTGGCCCGCCCCCCCATGATCCTGGCCGACAGTGCAGGTGGTGTGGGTGAAGTGTGAGATACGTGGGAGCCTATGGCAGAGTAGGCAGTGGAGCGGTGGCTGCTCAGCGGATCAGCTCCGCTTTGTAAATCCCACCGCCGGGCTGGAGGTGACGACACTATGGCCGGATGTGACTTACGGTCACTTGGGGCGGGTTGCGTCTCCGCGACCGTAAGTGTCACGGCCGTGGTACTGAACCAGGTTCTGGGCCGTGAGGATGAGGACCGATCACCGTGGAATCACAGAGTAAAAAGCGTGCTGAAAAAAGCGCAAACAATTAACATGGTCATTCTTTTTGCGAATGCACTTTGCATATGGGAACAGTGGCTCAGTATTGGAATATATTCTGGCTGAGGAGTTTCTGCAGGTTCGCAATAGATGGGAAAGATGCTGGAAATTTGAGAAGTCAAATGTCTTTGTTGTACTCTGCAGACAAGTCATGCTGGAAAAGCGGCCGCTGCTTTAAGCTAAGATTTCTCAAATTTTTCTTAGATTCATAAGCAGTTTCTGTCATGTTTTTTTCCCTTGTCTTTGTTAGCTGTGCAGACAGCCCTGCTATTCACATGTAGCCATTATGCTATTTCCCACACATATACTGTCTAGTGTTGCAGCGGATTTGCACTTTAAATGTCGTTTTTTTTCTTGCTTGCACCTAGACATAAGGTTGATGCCAGTCTTATATTATGTAATTGTAATGCTGGAAAAGTCGTCATGTCAGTCTGGACCAATTGGAAAAGACAGGAAAAGTGAACAACTTGACGTGTCACCATATAGTGGTAATATCAGTGTTGGTCTTTATATACAGATTTATTTTCAGTAACACGGCTGTCATCTGCTGAGGTTCCCCTATACCCATTAATGGGGTCTGCCACAGTAGTTGTAATCAGAGCTACCTGGGTAGAGGCTCACTTAGATTTTTGTCACTCCCAATTTGCATTTTAAATGAGCTATACAATGTTGTATGGTGCTTAGGCTGGCTTCACACTACGTTTTTGCTCCTGTTCATGGGATCCTGTTTTTTTGCGGGATCCAAGAACAGGAACAGATAGCACCGGATTGGTAACTCCAGATGCCATTTCTGTGTTCGGGTCATGTATCTGGACACAGAGAGAGCAGCAGGGAGCCGTGCCTGACAAGTTCTGTTGGCACTGTCCACTTTGACTTTAGCATTGTATCTATATACACTTCTAAAGAGAAATTAAGTCAAAGGATGGTTAAAAATAAAAAAATAATAAATTCTCACCTGTCCATTCTCACCCATCCGCCTACTCCGAGTGTCCCGCGATGAATTAATCTCCCAGCAGTTTGAGGACCTTGCATCAGCTGAACGGGAAGGGATGGGGCAACCCGATCAGCTGATAGGTCACATGACCACTTCAGCGCGGGTTTAAAGATTTCAACCCCGCGCACTGGTGCGGTTATGTGACCTATCAGCTGATCGGGTTGCCCTGCCCCTTCCCGGTCAGCTGATGCAAGGTCCTCAAACTGCCGGGAAATTAATTCATCGCGGGACACTCGGAGTCGGCAGATAGGTGAGAATTTATTATTTTTATCCATCCCTTTATTTAATATCACTTTAGCAGTGTATATAAATACACTGCTAAAGTGATATTACACACATGTACCATGGGTACAGAGCAGTGCTCTTATTCTGAGTATGCTCTGTACGCTGGAATCGGATTCGGGAAACAATTCTGTTTTTAACCGAATCCGGCTCCATAGGCTCCCATGATAAGTGTGCGGGAGTGGACTGGATTAGTTTCTGTCCGGTTTTGTCACCGGAGCCCAAAAATGTTGCAGGCTTCGTTTTTGGGACCGGTGAAAAACAGGACAGAAACAAATCATGTACTGAAAACACAAAACTGGATGGCCAAATGTGGCCAATCCGGCACCATAGGAATATATGGGATGCAAAAATGATCTTGTTCTGTTTGTTTCAAAAATGAACAGAACACGATCTAAAAAAACGTAGTGTGAAGCCAGCCTTAGCCCCATGACAACCATATTAGCACTGTACCTATTGCCAGCACAGTGCCTGAGAAAATAACGTTTTAACCATATGCAAATTAGGAGGCTTCTATGCACTTTTAGCATGGCTAAGAGTTTGGTGCACTGTTATGTCTCCTCATGTGCATATTGGAGCCCTTCCCCCTCTTCTTATTGATAATACTTGATTGCTTCATTTAAGTGTTGGCCCAGTACCTAAAATTTCCTTTCTATCCTTACATGCTAACTAGGGATGGGCGAACCCAAACTGTAATGTTCGAGGTCTGTACCGAACATCAATTGGGCACAGACACCGAACGTGGAAAATGAGGGGTGTCTGATTAATTTCAAATAAAGGATTTTTCCATGTGTCTGTTTTTTTAACTATCTCCTCACAGGATTGATAATGGGCGGGCCTCATAGAGGCCTGAACATTATCAATTTTGGCTTAATGACAAGCTGTCAATACTCAGCTGTCATTAACTCCTTCTATCACTCTGATGCCACCCCACAAGCGCATCGGGAAGAGCTGGGTAAAGCTCCACGAATTTGTGCTTCTAATGAATGCGCCAACCACTGACGCAGATGAGGGGCTGCTATTCATTATCTTGAGGGGCCTAATAATTATGGGCCTTACCATGCTGAGAATAACAGCACCCAGCTGTTTCACCAAGCAGCTGTTTTACATTAGCTGCCAATCAAAAATAGGGCAAAGCCCACACATTTTTTTAAATTATATATTTATATAATTACAAAAAATAATGGGCTTCCCTGTATTTTGATTGCCAGCCAAGGTGATGCCAGGCAGCTCAGGGTGGCTGTTTTATCTGCGCTGATAATCAAAAATACAGTGAAGTTCTATGTATTTTTTTTAAATTATTTACTTATTCTTACACTACTATGACGTCAGGTTAATTGCCTATGGCAATGAATCACAAACGCTGGCATAATGGTTGAGGGACGCAACAGCCAATCACAGACACTGTCACAGAGAGGGGGCATCTGTGATTGGCTGTTGGAGCAAGTGCAGTCACCTGAAAATACGTCATACATTCTAGCATCTACCTTGCAAGGTAGATGTTAGAATGTATAGTCTTTTTCCAGGTTTCTGTGGTGAATAATAAGGAAGTTAATGAGTGCCCCTGAAAGTACAAATTTGCAGACCCGGTAAGTATGAACAGATGTTTAAAGGGAACCTGACCTCACAAACTGACCCCCCACATCTTTATACCTGTCCCTGCACCCCCTCTTATCATTTCTAGCCATCCCTTTTGCAGAAAAAAATCGATTTTGTAAAGTAGAGAAACGTTTATATTCACCTAGTCCTGTGTGAGTTCTCTGTTTCTGAATAAGTCTCAATAGGCGGGGCCTGTCTGCTGCTCCCTTGTAATTATGCACGCCCCTCTCAGCTTGCTGCAGTGCTGATAGCCCAGAGGTGTAACTAGGGTTGATGGCGCCCGGGGCACAGATCTATTTTGGCGCCCCCCTCCCCCAAGGTAGGTGAGGATGGGGGGTGGGGGGGAGTGTGTGCTCGCCGCCCCTGCAGCCTTGGTTGAGGACCGGGGGGGCTTTCCTCGGTCAGTCACCCCTGCTGCCCCCCCCACCTCCTCCCCCGGCTCCTCAGTCACTCACTCCTGCTGTCTCCCATCCCGTCCGGGCCGTCTTTCCTCCGTCCTCCGATCACACACTGGTGCCGCCGCCAGTGACGCAGTTTCCGGGGTCTCCTGGTGTCACCCCGCACAGGACCCACTGCCACCAAGTCTCCCAGTCTCCCAGTGGCCCCCGCAGCCCCAGACTGGCGCGGAAGCGGAAGTGCCGCCGGCACCCCCCGCTACATTGCACCCGGTGCAAAAGGTCCGGCTGCACCCCCCTAGATACGCCCCTGTGATAGCCTGGCCACGTCATGAAAGGGGCGGGGCTAAAAATCGCGTCATGCCGATAGCCACGCCCCCTTTCATGACGCGGCCAGGCTCTTAGCAAGGCAGTAAGCAGAGAGGGGCGTGCATAATTACAAGGGAGCAGCAGACAGGCCCCGCCTATTGAGACTTATTCAGAAACAGAGAACTCACACAGGACGAGGTAAATATAAACTTTTCTCTACTTAACAAAATCGATTTTTTCTGCAAAAGGGATGGCTAGAAATGATAAGAGGGGGTGCAGGGACAGGTGTAAAGATGTGGGGGGCAGTTTGTGAGGTCAGGTTCCCTTTAATCAATGTTTTCTTTCTTTTTACAGCCCCACCTAGCCACCATTTCATAACTTTAAAGTCTGATTTTGGGGTTTGGATTCAAATTCGAATCAAGTCCAGTCTCGAACTCAGACTTTAAAAAAAGTCCGGCCAGGTCCACCGAACCCGAACATCGGTGGGTTCGCCCATCACTAATCCTAACCACTTTTGAAATTTGATTTATTACAAATTATTCTATGTTTCTCCTACTGGCGCTGCAGTTACTTACGACAGTTTCTTGTGTTCCTGCCCCATTTGAAGACATCCTACATCTATAATGATAGACGCTGTGGGATATGTGACTGCAGTGCCACCTCTTGAAGACGTCCTGTTTTAGGAGGCATGCTGCAGGGAGTAAGTGCAACATCAGCCTCCTGTGACATCACGCTTGAGACTCTTCTCAAATGAAACATCACAGGAAGTGAAGGAAAAAGAACACATCTACAGATTAGCTAGATAGGGAGAAGGGAAGTGTAATATGTAGTATAGCAAATTACAAAACTGGTTGGGGTGTAAAGCTGCAATACCACTATATGTTCTGACACCTTTTTCTTATTGGTAGCATTAACCTTTTTAACAATTTGTGCTACAGTAACTCTTTCATAATATCAGCTGAGATAGACTTGCCTTTGTTAGTCAATAATTTGCATTTGATAGGCATGTGAAATTTGCATTGAAAATGCATATTTATACAGTGCATCATGATTTCTTCATAATTATGGTAAAAAGATTATTTTTTTATGGCTTTTTTTAGCATGACTTTTTCACCTATCTGTAGGATAAGTGATATCTTGTTGATTGGTAGGAGTCCAACAACTGGGCCTGCACTGATCGGCAGAATAGGAAACTTTAACTCTATTAGAATAGAGCGGCAGTGTGCATGCTGGACTTGGGCTTCATTCATTCATAACTGGACTGCCTGTGGGGCTTTCCTCATAGAGAATTAATGGAGCTGCGGCCAGACAGAGAAAACATTCTGGTTGGTGATTAAAATTCCCCATTCTGTCAAATGATCAGTGCAGGTCCTGAGTGGATGGACATCCACTGATCAGATGGATAGGTGATAACTTGTTTTAACTGAATGACACTTTTAAGGTTCCTCTAGTCCTTGAGTCTCCAACCTGTGGCTTGGAAGCTACATGCGGCTCACGGGGGCAGTTTAGGTGGCTCGCGGCTGTCAGCCAGTTTGATTATTAGCACCAGTTTAGCAAACAGCTATGAGGAGAAGGTTTCGAGATGGTGAGGTGTAAGTAGACCCACACAGAAGAACAGATCTGGTTGCATGTACAGTAGTGGGATGTGGAGGGTAAAACTAGAGATAGGATTAGAGGGGTGCTTGAAGCTGGGTACGATACTTTAGTCAATGTGCTTAATGTGATAGTAATGTATGAGGGTAAAGTGGGAACCCCTAGATATATTTGTATGTAAACATAAAAGTATGGTACCTATAAGGGAGAGGTTGTTTCGTGCTTTCTGTGCCGATGCATTAGCTGTCATTATATTGAACCTGTGGGGCTCTTGGTGTTACTTGTGCTGTAGATGGTAGTAGTACAGGTGAATGTGGCTTGTGACTCTCTATAAAAACTGAATGCAGCTTTCAAGGTAATGAAGGTTGGGGACCACTGCTCTCGTCATTTAAATCTACAGACTTAAAAAATATTTGTGTTGTCAGAATTTCTCTAACCACAGAATATTCCTTTTCTTACTTGCAGTCTCATCTATCTTGCCATACAACAAATTTCATTTACACGATCTTCAACCTGCGTGGGCATAGTCCTCTGGTTCAATATTACCTAGAAAAGCAGAACGCCGATTACCAAACAGGCGTGAGCATTCTAGTTCACAGGACTGAGACTCAGAAGCAGAAACCATATCCTTTTCTTCAGGGCTTTTGTCCTCTTTATGTTTTGTAATTGTTATATTTCCTATATAGTTAGTAATTTATTAATTTTTATTTAAACATTTTTCCATATTTTCTTAAAAACAGCTAAACCTAATGTTGATACTGTTTTTTGATAATGTGAAATAGCCATTTCAAGGGTAGGAAAAGATAACAGATAGCATGGCTGAAAGTATTGCCACCCTTGAGATTGTTCCAGAAAAGTATTTCTCCTTGAAAATTATTGCAATTACACATTTTCCATCATCACCATGACAGCACCACCTGAGAGAGAGGTCTCGCCTTGTTCTGCACATTTAGGCTCAGTAACAGAAAGCAGCTGCAGTTCGACATGTGTCACATCACATCTTGTGGGATATTATTTGACATCCTTCAATCCGGCTTCCGCTCCCACCACTCCACTGAAACTGCCCTGACCAAAATTACTAACGACTTGCTCACGGCCAAAGCTAACAGATAGTTCTCCGTCCTCCTCCTTCTTGACCTGCCCTCTGCATTTGACACAGTTGACCACTGCCTCCTATTACAGATCCTCTCTTCCATTGGTATCACTGACCTTGCCCTCTCCCAGATCTCTTCCTACCTTTCCAACCGCACATTTGGTGTCTCCCACTCCCACATGACCTCCTCGCGCCATCCCCTCTCTTTGGGGTCCCTCAAGGCTCTGTCCTGGGGCCCCTCCTTTTTTCAATCTATACCCATGGTCTAGGACAACCCATAAAGTCCCATGGCTTCCAGTATCACCTATACGCTGATGACACTCAGATCTACCTCACTCGCCCAGACGTCACCTCTCTCCTGTCCAGAATCCCAGAGTCTCTATCAGCCATATCCTCCTTGTTCTCCTTTCGCTTCCTAAAACTCAATGTAGACAAAACCTAACTCATCATCTTTCCTCCATCTCACACACCTTCCTTACCAGATCTATCTATCACAATAAATGACATCATATTTTGCCCTGTACCTGAAGTCTGCTGCCTCGGAGTAACCCTTGACTCTGCCTTGTCCTTCTAACCACACATCCAAACCCTTGCCACCTCCTGCCGCCTCCAACTCAAAAATATCTCTAGAATCCGTCCCTTCCTCAGCCCTCAATCTACTAAACTACTAGTGCATGCCCTCATCATCTCCTGTCTCGACTACTGCAACCTCCTTCTCTGTGGCCTCCCTGCTAACACTCTTGCACCTCTCCAATCTGTCCTTAAGTCTGCTGCTCGACTAATCCACCTCTCTCCTCGCTATTTCTCCACTTATCCCCTCTGCAAGTCCCTCCACTGGCTCCCAATTCCCCAGTGTATCCAATTCAAACTAACATTGACTTACAAAGCCATCCACAATCTGTCCCCCCCCATATATCTCTGAACTAATCTCCCGATATCATCCAACTCGTAATCTTCGATCCTCCCAAGACCTCCTTCTTTCCACCACACTTGTACGTTCCTCATCTAACCGTCTGCAAGACTTTGCCCGAGCATCCCACATTCCCTGGAATTCTGCACCCTAAAACGTCCAACTGTCCCCCACACTCGGAACCTTCAAGAAGAACCTCAAAACCCATCTCTTCAGAACAGCCTACAACCTGCAATGACCACAGTGCCACTTTACCACCACTGGACCCGGTGCTCCACCGCCACTGGACCCGGTGCTCCACCAGCACTGGACCTGGCGCTCCACCACCATCGGACCTGGCGCTCCACAATCGGACCCAGGGCTCCACCACCACCAGAGCAGACCCAACCTACTGTCTCTCTCCACCACCCTGTAAAATGTAAGGACGCAAGGGCAGAGTCCTCTCTCTCCACTCTATATCGGTCTGTCACTGTTAGTTTGTTTATTGTATTTTTAACTTGTTTGTATGTATCCCTTTCTAATGTAGAGCATCATGGAATCAATGGTGCTCTATAAATAAATAATAATAATAATAATATATTATATGTTAGCTTGCTATGGTGTTTAAATAGGTTTAGCACAATCTGTCAGTATTCCTGCACATCCAGGTGTCTTCTCCTGTAAGAGCACTGTGCTTTGTAAGACCACCCTCTCCTTCTCTGTGAGACCAGCAGCCAACTTCAGATCAGTACCAGACAAGATTCATGCAGCCACACGTGTTCTCTTGCTGCTGTGGGTTTTACTTTCTTGTGAACTCTTAGGGTGGAGGTACACTAGAAGCGTGAAAATCGGTGCGTTTTTGATGCATGGCAGTCATGCGAGTGCTTTCCGTATTGTCCTGTGAGTGTGGTGCGACAGCAATGCGTGTGGTGTGACTGTGGTGCGAGTGTGGTCCATGTGCAATGCATTTTTAACATGGTCTTTCTCATGCTGTATAGCCTGAAAAAAGAGTAGCTAGATTGAATAGCTAAATCGGTCTTAACAGTCTCCCGCTGCTACTTCTGGGCCGCCTATTAAGCTAATATCATATTCATTGCACTGTCAAACAAACAGCCACTTTCAGAAGCTCACTCAAGGCGTTGCTGTTATCGGTAAGCAGGGAGGTAACTCCTGCGACTTGTGAATGAGTCGGCTCATTCATAAGCCGCCGTGATTTCGGCGTTGCTATAGTAACCGCTTATTTGGTTACCATAGCAACCGGGTCAGCAGTGACATGACCGCTTACCACCCACAGTCTCATTCACTCATCACACAGCATGGGAGCGGACCTCCGCCCCCTGCTGTGTGAGGTAGCACAGCTGATTAATTTCAAGGAGAAGACAGAAGACAGAAGTGAAAAGACAGAACACCAGGATCGTTGGAGGGATGTGTGGGGGGTAATACAGATGGAGTCCCTAAGCGTGTCTGTCTCTTTATTTCTAATAAAGATTTTTAACTCTGTGTGGTGTTTTTTTTTAACTTTTTATTGGAGATTCTTAATGGCTGGGTCTAACTTGGCCTGACATTAAGAATCTCAGGGCTTACTACCAGCTGGTTAAAAAAAGCTGGTATTAACCCCTTATTACCCAGCGTGCCAACCGCCACCAAGGCCGCTGGAAGAGCCTGGTATGGTGCCTGGAAATGACGCTTCTTATAAATGCGCTATTTTCAGGGGCAGTTGCGGGCTGCTATTCTTTAGCATAGGGGACCTAAAGCAATGAGCCCTCACCCTGCTGAGAATACCAGCCCTCAGCTGCCTAGATTTACCTTGGCTGGCAATTTAAAATAGTGCGGAGCCCATGCATTTTTTTTCCAGCCAAGGGTAAATTAGGCAGCTGAGGGTGGCAGCTCGCAGTTGTCTGCTTTCATTGGGCTAGACTTAAAATTGCTGCGAAGACCCATGCATTTTTTTTAAATTATTTATTTAATTAACACCCTATGATGGCAGGTTGCTTGCCACACACTAATCGGTATGGTAATCAAGCAGAATCACTGTCCAGATTGAGGAAATCCAGTCTGACTACAACAGCCAATCACAGAGGCTCTCACAGAGTGCAGTGAACATGCAATAAGATTAATAGGCGACCCCGGAAAACAGCGGAGACTAATAAACCCGTTCTAGCTATTGTATCCATTCTAACTTTTACCAGCATGGAAAGCCCATGCTACAAACTTGCACAGCGTGTTTTCTGAGTTTTTCTCATACCCATAGACTTTCATTGGCTTCACGTGCATGACACTCGCATACAATCGCAGCATGCGATTGCACCCGCATTTGACTTGCAAAGCGATTTCAGTGCTGGAGAAACGCAACAATCTGTCCTGACAGATTGTTTAACAATGGTCCGAGTGCAATGCAAGTTATTTTTGCATTGCACTCGCGCGAGTCTCACGCCAGTGTGCCTTCACCCTTAAAGGAAAACTGTCAGGTCAAAAATCCATATATAACTGCTATCATTTTGTAATTCCTTCCTCTAAGCTTGCTCTATTGATGTATTTCTTTTATTTATTCCTATCTTCTGTAAACTTCAAATAAAGAGATTCATTACATCTGTCATTCGCAGTGAGTGATCCACTTATTTCTCTGCTATCCACTCCCTTGCATGAATATGCATGTCACATATTCACCCCATATCACTGCACAGGAGATCACTGAGGGGGTGTATTCTCCTCTCTGTGTCTACGTCCAAGAAAGAGGTGAAATACAAAACAGAAACTGTCACAGCAGGGATTCCTGCATACAGAAATAGATGGGAGTCTAGATAAGTCAGATCGGCAATAGCGCTTTCCCTCCTTGTCTTCATCAGAACAGAAGCTACTGAAGTCTGACACTGCATTGTTAGCAAAGATAGGGGGGGGAGGGAGGAGAGAGCTGGTGAGATGGAGGAGGGAGCTGCTGAGAGGGAGTGCATAATTACATAACAGTTTATACAGCAGCCAGACTATTCCTGTTTGCTTATAATGGACTTATCCAGGAGCTCACTGCAGGGTCTGACATTGCTGATAACGTGGAAACTACAAACGGTACAATAATTATTTTACATGTTTTTAAAAGGTCTGCCCAGGCATTATTCAAGGTAAAAATTATTATCATACTGAAAAATGACATGACAGTGTTCCTTTAACATTCTTTGCTAAGTGAATCTGGTGAGACTTATACTCCTGTCTGTATGCTAATACTTTAGAGCCTGTTAGAATAGTACAGCAGTCGTTTTACATAGGGATTTTGTCTGTACAGATATGTTTCTCCTCAAGCTTCCATCCTAGAGTACTGTACACTGTCAGGCTGTTTGAGTTGTGTTCCCAGCAATTATTTATGCTCTCTATACTGTACACTGTCATAACTTTGTGATGATATGTGTATATACTGCTCATGTATTAGCTCTGCTGTGTATTATCACTATTGTTGTTTATGTGATATGTTTAGCACTGATTTGTTTAATCTGTATTCTTACAGTTTTACCACTCACTTCACATGATTGATGAATCTACACATTGAATCATCTTATTAATAATAATAATAATAATAATCTTTATTTCTATAGCCCCAACATATTCTGCAGTGCTTCACAATACAAATACACAACACGATACAGATCTTATCATTACTCTTCGTTGAACAATAAACAATTGACTCCAGAACTAACAGTCTGTTTATTTGGGGTACAAAGAAGGTGATGCTGGAACTTGCATCACATAACGTGAATAAAGGCAAAATACTTCCATTCAGGACAGGAAACCTCTGAAATAAAAAGGCAGCACCTCTCCACTGCTTCAGTTGGTTTCCTGTCCTGGAGAGGGAAACCTCTGAAATGCAACTTGAAATGATTACGGTTCCCTGGACCTGACCCGGTGGCTGGAAGCAGCAGCTTACCTGGCCATGGTCTCTGACTCGGGCCAGATGTGCCTCCCTGGGTATCCCCTTCGCTGTAGCAGGCTCGGGCCTGGAAGGGGGCAGAAGCAGTCAGACCTTGACCCCTGCATCACCTGTGGCTCCACACGTGCAGGGCTCCTGCCCTGTCTCGCTGTGCGCCCAAATGAAGATTGGATTCTCGTGCTCCTGGAGCACTACTGGGGCTGCGGCAGAAACCCAGAAGTGACCTCTTGGCACAAGTGCACTAGCCTTCAAGATGGCGGCACCCAGCGACTGGAAGCCGGGTTTTGCAGGGAGGAGTTCCCTTGATTCCGTAGGCTACTTAAAGCGGTCTTGACAAGCAGATGGTGTCTTGCACTCCCAGGTAGGACAAGCAAGTCCCCCTGCATTCTGCGCAGGAACAGGATGAGTGATGCAGCATCTAGATTCCACTCCATGGTTCGGGGGAGGAGTGGTCACCGCTCCAGTCAAGGATCTGGGCAACCAGATCAGGAACCGAGGCAGCCTCCAAAATTGGCATAAGAGCATCCACCAAGTGGCGAGTACTTGTATTGAATGCTGTCTCTGTTAATTATGGCCCTTGTTTTAATGAATTTTAGGACCCTAAAAAGGGGTTCTGTAAGAAGAAGTGACACGCCCCCAGGGCTGTGGGGTCTTCGGAATCGGGCTAACAGTTCGGCTGGGGAGTCACGGGGGTCGAGACCCGGCTCCGTGACCCTGGCGGTGTCAGTAAAAGTTTGGGCAATACGGGTTTAGGGATGGTTGTCGTGACGCCACCCATGTTATTCAGCTATTGATAGCTGACACTGCGGTATGTGACCTCTGGGGGACGATGGGATGGCAGCTGTGGTGGTTTCGCTCCCCACAGGTGGAGGGGTTCCCCAGGCAACTGGCGTAGTCTTTAGTGATGGATGGCCAGCAGGGTTGTTTCTGTTAGGAGAGGGGAATTGGAGCGACTCACAGGCAGGTCTCCAGCGTCTTGCGCGTCTGATCAGTTTACCATTCCGCAGGCGGGGAAATGAACAGTCTCACACACAGTTCTGAGTTCTGTACCCTGTTTACTTAGCTTTTACTTTGGCACACAGAGTACTATCCTTGCAAATTCCCAGTCCGATAGTCCTCAGTGAACCGGGATAGCTCGTCCAAGACATACCCTTTCTAATCCTTGCCTCACGGGTTGCTCTTTCTCTCAGTGCTGCCTGTCTGCCTCTCTCCTGTTCGCGCCTCCGTGCACACAGTGCCCCAATCCAGCAGTCACGGGTCTTCTCTGGCGACCGGTACCAAGTCCCGTGGCCCTAGTACAGCTACCTTCTCGCGATGTGTCGGGAGTTGGCCACAGCTCCTCTAGATCTCGTGGCCTCCGGTTCTGTGATTGGAGCGTAGAGTCTCTCGCAACCTTCAGGGCCGGTCCCCTGGTTCTCAACCTGCCCCTCCGCTTCACTCAGATTCAGGCGCATGGGTGGATCGCTCACTGCCCACGCCCCTGGGGCCCTCTCTCTCCTTCTTTCAGTCTATGTTCCTGGACCCAGGACGAGCTCCTCGCTTCTCAAGTTCTTCGGATCCTCTTCCTTCCATCGCTTCCTCTTGACTGCCTTTTCTGACTTCCTACCCTCCACCTTTCTTCCCTCCGTCCCACTGACTAACGGAGCCTTCCCTCTATCGAGTCCGCCCACTATCCCTGGGACCGGTGTGTTGGGTGCTTTTGTGGGTGTCTAGGACTTACCTTCCCGTTTCCTGAGAACAAGAGTACTACACCCATGGGATGGGTGCAGTACCCCACTGGGTGACCAGACCGCAGTGGCGCCACCCTTAGCAAAGGTTACAACATTCTCGTGCGACTACACAGGTTAAACAGATGTTTCAAATATAATTCACATTTTTATAGTATGCATGCATAACAACAATAAAACTTGACAAGAGTTCTTCTTCCCGAACTGGAGGTTCTTTGCTTAAACGTTACTTAACAAAAACATACTATCTATGATTAAGTAAAAATAGCGTTGATATAAAAGTAAAAAGGAAAGTGCAAAGAGCTAGTTCGGTGAGCATCCCTCACTGGATGTCTCTATGATTCATTATCTTATTTCATTCTTCATGGGGACGGGGATTATGGGGTCAGCGGGATGGCTAGCCCTTCCCCGATGACTGGGGTCTGCTTCCAGGCCAGGTTTGATAGCCCTGACCAGGTTTGGGGCACAAGGGAGTCTGGCGGGCCCTATCTGGGTCTCTTTCTCTATTGGGGCATCATCTATACCTCCACTATCGTCCTTCCCGACATCGGGTTCTTTTGCTGCAGCGTCCTTGTGCTCTAGGGAGACTGGGCATGAAGTGGCCTACTACTGAGCAGCCTTCTGCAATAAGGTCTGCCTCCACCTTCCCACCGTGGTCATCTGGTTCAAAGGAGTTGGCGACCCAGTTCCCACACATCTTCTTTCGGGAAGTCTGGGTCCATTGCAGGCAGCCGGTTCATGTCCTTCTTCAGTTGGCTGGGGGAGTCTGCCAACCCACGCTCCGGGTTCTCCTGACCTCCACTCTCCATGGCGCCAACCAAGTTCTCTCTCGTGCCTCTCGAACCACACCCTACTGCATTGCCAGCACCAGAACATTCTTCTTTCCCCTTCTTTCGTGGGTGAATCCTTTCACTTTTAGCAGCAAAGTCAGTTCTCCTTATGAATTCAGCTCAGAGGGCACTCTGGTTAAAAACCTGGCCAGGGGATGTCTAGTTCAAGACAATATTGTGTGCAGTACCCTGTAAAGGAGACTGTGTCTTCAGAAAGCCCATAGATGACATTCGCTTATAACAACATCAATCAGCAACCCAACCAAAGAAGTAGGCCCTTATAGAGGGGATAAAATCATTGATCCAGAAGAATGTCCTAGTGGAAGTGCCAGTGGCAGAGAGAGGCAAGGGTTTCTACTTCCTTCTCTTTCTGATCACCAAAACAGACAGGTCCTACAGGACAATTATCAATCCCTGGCAATTAAACAGTTTTGTGGCACAGAAGTACTTCAAGATGGAGACTATGGGCTTGGCCATAAGACTTTTCATTGCAGGGTGCTTCATGGTAGTACAGGATCTCAAAGATATGTGCTACCATGTCCCAATTTACCAGGATCATCAGAAATATCTTCTTGTAGCACTCCACATAAAAGGTGTCCTCAGATATTTTCAATTTTGGGCTCTCCATTTCGGGTTATCAATAGCCCCGGGAATATTTACCAAGATCATCGCAGAGATGATAGCCTAGTTACGCCAACAGGAGGTCCTGATAGTGCCTTACCTGGACGATATTTTGATAGTAGGAAATTCCTTGACAGAATGCAACTCTCAGCTGGAAAATGTTAGATCCACTCTATCAGATCTCGGATTGATGATCAAAGGATATCAATGGAAATCTCAACTACAGGGCTGACATCCTGAGCTGGACACAGTTGAGGCATGGAGAATGGACAGTGGACCCAGTAGTCTTCTCTCAAATATCAGAAAGATGGGGGAGTTCCAGTTATGGATCTATTCTCCACTCGGAAGAACAGACAGATGCCATGATTCTGCTCTCTAGATCTCAGGGACATATCCTATGCAGTAGATGCGCTCCAGATATCCTGGAGCTCTGGCCTGCTCTATGCCTTCCCCCCTTTCATGGTGATTGCAGCAGTCCTGAGAAAGATTCGAGAAGACCGGGCCAGGGTTATTTTGATAGCCCCCTTCTGACCGAAGAGGGCTTGGTTCTTTTGGGTCACTCAGATGTCCATGACAGACCCTTGGATCCTCCTGGACTCCCCGACACTTCTCCCACAGGACCCCATTTACCATCCTCAAGTTTCGAATCTTCAGCTGATGGTCTGGAATTTGAGAGGACTTAAGGGAATACGTTTGCTGCAACACTGAACACATTATGCTAGGGAATGAGCTTAATGGCGAATACATGAAATGCAGGATTGTCTGTGCAGCTAAGAAATGCATATGTGATAAATGAACTCAGTAAAAACTGTACTGGAATAAATGAATTGAGAGACTTAGCTTCATCACTCACGCCACTGCGAAGAGCCCGGTAACTACGCCAAAGTGCTCTCAAACTTACCGGGTCCTACTATGACACTATATGCGGTATATATTGCTAGAATGAGGTTTATGTGCCTGTGTTCTGCAATTAAAAACCAGCTGGAAGTGGTATGTACCAGGACCAGGGCTACAGCAAGATGGAGGTGTGGGCGAAGCTACTGGGCGAGGGAAGGGAGCACAGTCAAAAAAAGTCAAGTTACAATTTAAAAGACTGTCATCACCTTAATGTGCAGGTGCAAGCAAAAAAATATGTGTATGCACTTATGGGAATAAGTTTGCTGCTACACTGAACACATTATGCTAGGGAATGAGCTTAATGGCTGATACATGAAATGCAGGATTGTCTGTGCAGCTAAGAAATGCATATGTGATAAATGAACTCAGTAAATACTGTACTGGAATAAATGAATTGAGAGACTTAGCTTCTTCACTGATGTCACTGCGAAGAGCCCGGTAGATTGTAACTTGACTTTTTTTTGACTGTGCTCCCTTCCCCCGCCCAGTAGCTTCGCCCACACCTCCATCTTGCTGTAGCCCTGGCCCCGGTACATACCACTTCCAGCTGGTTTTTAATTGCAGAACACAAGCACATAAACCTCATCCCAGCAATATATACCGCATATAGTGTCAGAGTAGGACCCGGTAAGTTTGAGAGCACTTTGGCGTAGTTACTGGGCTCTTCGCAGTGGCGTGAGTGATGAAGCTAAGTCTCTCAATTCATTTATTCCAGTACAGTTTTTCCT
Organism: Allobates femoralis; assembly: GCA_033576535.1. NCBI lineage: Eukaryota > Metazoa > Chordata > Amphibia > Anura > Aromobatidae > Allobates > Allobates femoralis. The sequence goes on from JARQOC010000007.1 coordinate 40,558,899, forward strand.
GAGTTCATTTATCACATATGCATTTCTTAGCTGCACAGACAATCCTGCATTTCATGTATCAGCCATTAAGCTCATTCCCTAGCATAATGTGTTCAGTGTTGCAGCAAACTTATTCCCTTAAGTGCATACACATATTTTTTTGCTTGCACCTGCACATTAAGGTGATGTCAATCCTTTAAATTGTAACTGGAATTTGAGAGGAGGCTCCTGAGGAGATGAAGGTTCTGGGAAAAAACCTGATAGATACACTCAGGAAAAGCAGAAAACCTATTACCACTAGACTATATGGTAGGGTTTGGAGAAAATGTCTATCTTGCTTGAGGGAAAGTCCTGTAGGGGAGGCCCCAATTGTAGCCATTTTGGAATTCTTACAAAAAGGGGTGAGAACTGGGGTTGGGAGACAACACTCTGAAGGTCAAAATGTCTGCCCTGGGGGGCCCTTTACAACTGTAACCTGGGTTCTAATCCCTGGGTCTCTAGATTTATTAAATCTTGTCATAGAGCTACTACTGTACGTTCCCCTAAGATACCTCCCTGAGACCATAGTTTAGTCCTGGATGCACTAACTAAACCTTCTTTTGAACTCTTGCCTGAAGCCTCATTGAAAGTTTTCACTCTTAAAGTAGCCTTGTTGGTAGCCTTACCATCCGCCAGAAGGATAAGTGACTTACAAGCCCTGTCAGTAGTGGCCTTGTACACTCAGATATTAGATAATAAGGTCATTCTTAGATCAGATAATTCCTTTCTACCAAAGATGGCAAAGCAATTTAATAGGGTTCAGGAAATTGTCTTTCCCTCGTCTGTGATAAACTTGCAAAGATAGAGGAGGTGCTACACACCTGAGATGTTAGGCAAGCTTTACTTCAGTACATGGAGGTCACCAAGCAGTGGAGGAAATCCCAGACCCTGTTTGTATCTTTCCAGGGAGCCTCCAAGGGTAATGGTGTATCCAAAGGGACCAGAACGAGATGGATCAGGGATGCTATGGCCCTAACTTATTCTTTCAGTGGAGCCCCAATCCCAGAAAGAATCAGTGCTCATTCTACAGGGTCAATTGCCACATTCTTGGGCAGAACGGGCTGATGTGCCACTAGAGCTCATTTGTAGAGGAGCTACCTGGTCTTCTCCTAACACCTTTTTTCAACCATTACCAAGCTTGGTCCTTCAAGCAGTGATCCCTCCCTAATTTTTTCCTGTGGTGGTGTCTTGGCAATGATGGAAAAATCACTTACCCATAATGTTTAATTTTTCTGTTCATGGTGGTGGCAAATATTAATGATTTCTGTTAGTTACTCTGGAATCCCATTACCAGTAAGTAATTTAGATTTTTGTCATGCACATGTTTATTTCCTTTGTGTGTATCTGAACAACCTAAAAAAAGAGAAAAAAAGGGCAAACTGGACATAATCTAATATATAAAGCTGAATGTGTGTATGTATGTGTGTGTGTGTATATCCGGGATTGGCATCTACACCGTCGCAGCTACAGCCGCAAAATTTTGCAGAGTCACACGTCTCGACCCCGGGAGCGTCATAGGCTATGTTGTGAGGCAAAATTTTAACCCTGCGCGTTCCAGTTCACCAAACAATTTTGCCCCTATCTACATAATGGAAAAAAAGGGAAAGGAAACGTGTGGGAGGAAAATCGACAGATGTCAGCTATAGAGACAAAATTTTGCACAGTCACACGTCTGCACCCCGGGAGCGTCATAGGCTATGTTGTGAGGTGAAATTTTAACCCCGCGCATTCCAATTCACCAAACAATTTTGCCCCTATCTACATAATGGGGAAAAAGTGACCGTTACCAGTTGACAGTTGTAATTGAGAGGGACTTAATGATAGCGCCAAAGACTAACAGCACATACCAGCATATAGTCACTAAGGTGGGGCCCCAACATGAGATATTCACCACGCACAGGGACATGTATACACACCACACGCACACAAAGAGTAACAGCAAGTGTATAGTCGCTAAGGTGCAGCCCCAACATTGGATACTCACCACGCACCCGAACAAACACACACCACAAAGACACACACACACACCCAAGGGGGGACACACACACTCTATAGCGACACATGCACTCACCACACAGGGACACACACACACCACAAAGAGACACACACACACCACACAGACCCCCTCCCACAGGGACACACATGCATAGCCACCCTATAGGGACACATACACTCACCCCACAGGGACACACACACCACAAAGAGACACACACACACACCACACAGACCCCCCCACAGGGACACACACACATACACACCCTATAAGGACACATGCACTCACCCCTCAGGGACACACACACACCACAAAGGGACACACACAACACAGAGACACACACACCCCACACAGACACCCCCCCACAGGGACACACACACACATACACACCCTATAGGGACACATGCACTCACCCCACAGGGACACACACACACACCACAAAGAGACACACACAACACAGATACACACACACACACACACACACACCACAGACCCCCACACAGGGGCACACACACATACACACCCTATAGGGGCACATGCACTTACCCCACAGGGACACACACACCACAAAGAGACACACACACACCACACAGACCCCCCCACAGGGACACACACACATACACACCCTATAGGGACACATGCACTCACCCCTCAGGGACACACACACACCACAAAAGGACACACACAACACAGAGACACACACACCCCACACAGACACCCCCCCACAGGGACACACACATACACACCCTATAGGGACACATGCACTCACCCCACAGGGACACACACACACCACAAAGAGACACACACAACACAGATACACACACACACACACACCACAGACCCCCACACAGGGGCACACACACATACACACCCTATAGAGGCACATGCACTTACCCCACAGGGACACACACACCACAAAGAGACACACACAACAGAGACACACACCACACAGACCCCATTCCACAGGGACACACACATACACACCCCAGGGACACACACACCACACAGACAGACACAGATGTGCACAAATCACCTCACACAACTCGCCTCATACGTGTGCTATCTTTATTTTCCAAACATAAACATCTGATTAAAAACAGCCAATGTGCAACACATGTGTTATATAGGGCATTAAGGCAGATGTCAGTCACATGAGCTGTCTATTATGTGTATGTGTGAGGTAACATATACTACCCGGCCAGGGGGAGGGTTTACTGTTGGCTGGAGATTTATTAGGCTGCCTATAGCATTCAATCACAGCTCAGCTTCTATTTTCCTACAGGTCATTAATATGACATATTCAAATTCTATTTTGTTATAGCTAACAGCAGTTATTTATTAACCCGGGCGTAGCCGGGTACTACAGCTAGTTTCACATAAAACTCCAAGAATGGGCCAGACAAAATTGTTGGCACCTTTCCAATATTATGAATCAACAACTTTGTTACAAGCATGTGATGCTCATTCATACTCACATGTGGCAACTAACAGATGTGGGCAATATGAAAATCACACCTGAAACCAGATGAAAAGAGGAGTAACTGACTGAATGTTTTTATTGTGTGTCTGTCTACCACACTAAGCATGGAGAACCAAAAAAGAAGAGAACTGTCTAAGGACTTGAGAACCCCAATTACGGAAAAATATCAACAATGTCAAGGTTACAAGTCCATATCCAGAAGGTTACAAGTCCATATCCAAAGATCTTGATATTCCTTTGTTCACGGTGCTTAATATAATCAAGAAATTTACAACCCATGGCACTGTAACTAATCTCCTTGGAGGTGGACAGCAAATAAAAATTAATGAAAGGTTGCAATGCAGGACAGTCTGGATGGTGAATAAGCAGCACTCGCAAATGTGTTCTCGGACGTTGAGTAACATACTGTAGGTCCGACTGCAATGCGAGAAAAACCCGCATTGCAGTCGTCTGAGTTTCACGCCAGTGTGTCCGTACCCTAACAGCAAAACTATTTGTAGTTAAGTGATATTTATTATACTATTTTAATACATATTAGCTGTTAGCCAGTTTTGTTTTGTTTTTGTTGTTTTTTTTTTAAAATCTGGGACAATCTTTTTAAACGAAGTCCTCTTAGGGCACCCAAAGATTTTCTGTCATCAGATTTCTCACAAAAAAAACTGCACACAAAAAATTACATCTTTTATAGACACAATGAGGCTGGTATACATATTTTAAAAATCCAAGTCAGAATGGCTGTATAATTCTTTCTAAAAGTTTTAGTCCAGCAACTAAGTGAGAGAACTCGTGGGTCCGAGTAAGGTCATAACATAAACTCAAGGTCCTGCCATCTAACTTGCTAGACAAGTTTTCAGTGTCCCTCCTCCTCTGCTGCTGCTGCTGAATTCTCACACTGATGAATGCAAACTATATCTGTCAGCCAGGATAAATTGGATGGGCAGTAGGCATCCTTGTATGTATAAGTAATGACATATCTTTTTATATTTTTTCTTAACCCCTGACATCCTTTGTACATCGTCTTCTCAATTTGTGATGAAGTCCTAAAGCAAGGATACTGTGAAAAAGCACATACATTAACCCCTTCACCACCCAGCCTATTTTGACCTTACTGACCTGGCCATGTTTTGCAATTCTGACCAGTGTCCATTTATGACGTAATAACTCTGGAACGCTTCAACGGATCCTAGCAATTCTGAGATTTTTTTTGTGACATATTGGGCTTTATGTTAGTGGTAAATTTAGGTAAAAAAATGTTTGCATTTATTTGTGAAAAAATCAGAAATTTGCCGAATATTTTGAACATTTTGCAATTTTCAAATTTTTATTCTGTTAATCCAGAGAGTTATGTGACACAAAATAGTTAATAAATAACATTTCCCACATGTCTACTTTACATCAGCACAATTTTGGAAAAAAAATTTGTTAGGAAGTTATAAGGGTTCATCAGCTATTTCTTGTTTTTCCAGCAAAATTTACAAAACCATTTTTTTAGGGACCACATCACATTAGAAGTCCCTTTGAGGGGTGTATATGACAGAAAACACCCGAAAGTGACACCATTCCAAAAACTACACCCCTCAAGCTACTCAAAACTACATTCAAGAAGATTATTAACCCATCAGGTGCTTCACAGGAACTAAAGCAATGTGGAAGGAAAAAATGAACATTATAATTTTTCCAACAAAAATGTTCTTTTAGCCTTACGTTTTCCATTTTCACATGGGCAACAGGATAAAATGGATCCTATCATTTGTTGGTCAATTTCTCCTGAGTACACAGATACCTCATATGTGTCATAAACCACTGTTTGGGCGCACGGTAGGGCTCAGAAGGGAAGGAGCGCCATTTCAATTTTTGAATGGAAAATAGGTTGCAATTTGTAGCGTCTCTCCACACTGAGGATTCCAGCCCCCGCTGCCAAGTTGTACCTGGCTGGCAACCAAAAATACGACAAAGCTCCATGTCGTTTTTTTTTTTTAATTTGTATAAATGCAAAACGATTGTGGGGCTTCACCATATTTTTGGTTGCCAGCCAAGTACAACTTGGCAGCTAGGACAACTGCCACCCACAGCTGCCTCGTTGTCGAATTGCAGCCCCCAGCCGCCCCAGAAAATAGCGCATTTATTGAAGCGCCATTTTCTGATGCTGTACCAACTTTTCTAGTTGCCCTGGTGCTGGTGGCAAACTGGGTAATAAAGGGGTTAATACCAGCTTTTTTATTGCAGCTGGCACTAAGCCCGAGATTCATAATGTCAGGTCATTAGGAATTTCTAATAAATAGTAAAAACAATACACCACGCAGAGAAAAAACTTATGGAAAAAAAACAAATACAAATTCAGACTCCTTCTTTATTACTCCCACATACCCTCCAAAGTAGTCCAAAACGATGGACCCATGACGCTTGATTGCCTCTGCTACATCTAGAGACTGCAGCAAGGGATCAAGTGTCCTCTTGTTGTATTCTCTGGGTCACAGTGATTGTGCACTGTATGGCAGATTATTGCCATACAGTGCACAATACATGTGACTCCAGAGGCTGCAGCAAGGGATCAAGCCTCCTCTTGTTGTAATCCCTGTGGTCATAGTGATGGTCACTGTATAGTAATGATCTGCCATACAATGCACCATCACTATGATTGCAGAGACTACAACAAAAGGACACTTGATCCCTTTCTGTAGTCTTTGGGGTCATAGTCATGTGCACGGTATGGCAGATCATGCATCTGTGCACCATGACGTGCGCCAATACTACAACAAGGGATCAAGCATCTCTTGTGAGTCTTGGTCAGGTCATGGTGCATACGGCAGATCATTGCCATACCTGCACATGACTGTGACCCCAAAGACTACAACAAGGGATCAAGGATCCTCTTATAGTCTCTGGGGTCAGAGTCATGGTGCACTGTATAGCAGATCATTGCCATACAGTGTACCATCACTATGACCACAGAGACAACAACAGAGGACACTTGATCCCTTGTTGTAGTCTCTGGGCTCAGAGTCATGGTGCACTGTATGGCAGATAATTGCTATACCGTGCACCATGACTGTGACCCCAAAAATTACAACAAGGGATCAAGCGTCTTCTTGTTGTAGGCTCTGGGGTCAGAGTTATGATGCACTTGTATGGCAATGATCTACCATACCGTTGTCATGGTTGTGTCAGAAGGGACATGGATGAGACTTTAGAGGCCACTCGCAGAAGGTCCCAGCGTTTGGCCAAACAGTCAAAATCCTAAGAAAATGTCTCTGTTCTTTAAGAGGCATTCCCCTTTTAGTTAAAGCTGGAGGTCAATAGGACCCAGCTGATTCCGTACCTTGAGCTGCCTATATATTTCCCTTGACTCCTAGGATGCACTGCCGTGATAGCTGTTCAGGTGTTCCTGTTTGCATCCTAGTTCAAAGCAGTGTTTTCTGGAGTCTGTTGGTTTGCTGCTTGGATCTGCTCAAGCTAAGTGTATCTCTTCCCTCTTTATTTCCTTGTATGTTTCTCTAGTTGCTAGCCGTGCTGACTAGTGATCACCCGCTCTGATCCCTGTGTAGTGGTAGTCCAGGGACAATCAGGGAATAGGTATCCCGCAGCAACAGTTGTGGAAACTGTATAGTGACGTTAGGGGAGCCAGGTGTCTGCGCTAGTTGTTCTAGGGCAAACAAAGAAGGACGAGATACACTTAGCTTGAGCAGATCCAAGCAGCAAACCAACAGACTCCAGGAAACACTGCTTTGAGCTAGGATGCAAACAGGAATACCTGAACAGCTATCACCACAGTGCATCCTGGGAGTCAAGGGAAATATTAAGGCTGCTCAGGTAAGGTATCAGCTGGGTGCTAGTGACCTCCAGCTTTAACTAAAAGGGGAATGCCTCTTAAAGCGACAGAGACGTTTTCTTAGGATTTTGACTGTTTGGCCAAACGCTGGGACCTTCTGCGAGTGCCTCTACAGTCTCATCTGTGCCTCCTGACACACCCGTGACAGTACCCCCCCTTCTACAAGTGGTCTCCGGACACTCAGGACCAGGCTTGTCAGGATGGGAGAGATGAAAGGCACAAACCAGCTTTGCGGCGTCACCTCTGATGCTGGTACCCACATCCTCTCTTTGGGACCATAACTTCTCCAGTGCACCAAATACTGAAGGGAACGGCCCAACATGCGAGAATCCACAACGTTAGAAATTTTAAATTCTAAATTCCCATCCACACAGATCGACTCTGGTGGCAAAGGAGACAGCTCAGATGAAGAGAAGAGATCTATGAAACCCATTATAAATCTTGAGTGCTTGAAGCAACTCCAGACAAAACGCTACAGGGTTAATGACGGCGGTTATCTTATAAGGACCAATAAACCTAGGTCCCAGCTTCCATGAAGGCACCTTCAGCTTAAATTCCTGGTAGACAACCACACAAAGTCATTCACACATAGCTCCGGACCTGGCGAGCACTTCTTGTCAGCCATATGCTTGTATCTGTCACCCAAGAGTCTCAAGTTACTCTCCACCCCCTGCTATACAGAGGAGAGTGAAGAGGCAAATTGTTCCTCCTCAGGAACTCTCGAAGAACCTTTACCACTAAAGGTACCAAACTGAGGATGAAACCCATATGTACCAAAAAATGGTGACTTACCGGTGGACTCCTGGTGACAATTATTTATGGCAAATTCAGCTAAAGGTAAATAAGATGCCCAATCCTCCTGGTTTTCGGCGACAAAACACCTAAGATGCGTCTCCAAATTTTGATTTGTGCGCTCAGTCTGCCCATTAGACTGAGGATGGAAGGCAGAAGAATAGGACAACTTTACCCCCAAGCGAGTACAAAAGGCTTTCCAAAACTTGGAAACAAACTGTGCACCGCGATCTGAGACCACCTCAGAGGGAACCACATGAAGTCTCACGATCTCACTGACAAACACCTGTGCCAGTGTCTTGGCATTAGGAAGTGCTAGTAGTGCCACAAAGTGTACCATCTTGCTGAACCTATCAACCACTACCAAAACCACCGTCTTGCCTGCAGACACAGGTAGATCTGTGATAAAATCCATGGATAGATGTGTCCCTGGTCTATCGGGAATGGACAATGGCATGAGAGATCCAGACGGACGGGTATGCGGAACCTTAGCGCGTGCGCAAACACTACAAGCAGAAACAAAGTTAGTCACAACCTTCTGCAACCCTGGCCACCAAAAACGACAAGACAAAATATCCAAGGTGGCCCTATTACGCGGATGACCTGCCAGTACAGAGTCATGATGTTCTTTAATTACCTTGAGGCGCAAATCATGTGGTACAAAGAATCTCCCTAAAGGGCAGGAGACAGGAGCGCCCCCCTAAGCCTTCAACACCTCCCTCTCCAAATCCGGGTAAAGAGCCAAAACAACCACCCCCTCCTGTAAAATGGGAACAGGACTCTCTTGATTACTGCCATCCGGGAAACTATGTGATAACGTATCTGCCTTCACGGTAGGTGACGGTGAAATTAAATCTTGTAAAAAACAAGGACCATCTGGCTTGCCTTGGGTTAAGACACATGGCGGATGCAAGGTAAGATAAGTTCTTATGGTCAGTGATAACAGTGATGGGATGGACAGCCCCCTCCAACCAGTGACGCCATTCCTCAAAAACCAACTTAATAGCCAAAAGATCTCTATTACCAACATCATAATTTCTTTCGGCCGACGATAACGTTTTGGAGAAAAAGGCGCATGGCAATCATTTACCGGGTGATGGCCCATGTGACAACACTGCTCCCACCTCGGATACATCCACCTCAACAATAAAGGGCTGAGAAAGATCGGGTTGACAGAGGATAGGTGTGGTAGCAAAGCATCTCTTCAGGGAGGAGAAAGCCTGCTGAGCGGAGTCTGACCACTTAGAAAAATCTGACCCCTTCTTAGTCATGTCCGTGAGGGGTTTAACAATTACAAAATAATTCTTAATAAATTTACAGTACAAATTGGTAAACGCCAAAAAAGTTGCACTGCCCTCAGGTTTTCTGGATGATCCCAGTCAAGCACCGCCCGTACCTTCTCTGGATCCATCCGAAAACCCGAAGGTGACAACGGGTACCCCAGAAATTGGACCTTCTGAACAGCGAAAACACATTTCTCCAATTTAGCATACAGTTTGTTGTCCCTTAAAATCTGTAGCACCTGTTTAACATGAGACTGATGTGTCGCCATATTGGGTGAGTAGATCAAAATATTATATATTGGTACACAGGACCCGCTGAAGCGTGCAGAGCATGCGAAACGGTCACCGTCGTCCTTCCGTCCTCCCTTCCCTGCACCCACCGATGTAAACTTTTTGGAATAAAGCTGTTCATGGAATAAAGGATCTCGGAGTGCCGCTGTTTTCTTCTTAAAGGGAACCAACCACCCCAAATGACCCCCCCGGACTATTAATATGGGTCCCTACACCCAGCACACACATTTGCTGCAAGGTTTTTTGCTAAAAAAACAGATTTGAAGAAGTGAAGAAAGAGCTTTGTGAAGTTTAAAAACAATACGACGAGTGGGCGTTACTTAGCTGCTTCTAAAGCCGAGATTCAGCTGCCAGTCTTCTTCCTGTCCTCTTTGCTGGAGTAAAGCCCAGCCCTTTTTTTAACGTCCCAGGCTGGTGCACGGGATATCATGCCCGTGCACACATCAGCAGCTAGAGCCGGGTCACGAGCGCGCGCGCTCTGACTTCCGGCGATCAGCTGTTCATTACACCAGGCTGCAGCGATTGGACAGTATGTTAGTATTCACTGCAGGCGGGTATTGGACTGCGGGAATTGTGATAAGCAGGGCGGACTTGCTGGGCATTCTAGCGGTGCAAGGGAGCTGTGTGAGGGGTAGCCAGGTGTACTGCTGGGCATTTTAGTGCATCAATAGTGCAGTGGCAGGGCAGACATGCTGGGCATTTTAGTGCATCAATAGTGCAGTGGCAGGGCAGACATGCTGGGCATTTTAGTGCATCAATAGTGCAGTGGCAGGGCAGACATGCTGGGCATTTTGGTGCATCAATAGTGCAGTGGCAGGGCAGACATGCTGGGCATTTTAGTGCATCAATAGTGCAGTGGCAGGGCAGACATGCTGGGCATTTTAGTGCATCAATAGTGCAGTGGCAGGGCAGACATGCTGTGCATTGTAGTGCGGCTATAGTGCAGTGGCAGGGCGGACATGCTGGGCATTGTATTGCGGCTATAGTGCAGTGGCAGGGCGGAAAGCTGGGCATTGTAGTGCGGCAATTCTGATGTGGCAGGGCGGACATGCTGGGCATTGTAGTGCGGCAAGTGTGATGTGGCAGGGCAGACATGCTGGGCATTGTAGTGCGGCTACAGTGCAGTGGCAGGGCAGACATGCTGGGCATTGTAGTGCGGCAAGTGTGATGTGGCAGGGCGGACATGCTGGGCATTGTAGTGCGGCTACAGTGCAGTGGCAGGGCGGACATGCTGGGCATTGTAGTGCGGCAAGTGTGATGTGACAGGGCGGACATGCTGGGCATTGTAGTGCGGCAAGTGTGATGTGGCAGGGCGGACATGCTGGGCATTGTAGTGCGGCTATAGTGCAGTGGCAGGGCGGACATGCTGGGCATTGTAGTGCGGCAAGTGTGATGTGGCAGGGCGGACATGCTGTGCACTACAATGCCCAGCCTGTCCGCCCTGCCACTGCATTATAGCCGCACTACAATGCCCAGCATGTCCGCCCTGCCACATCACACTTGCCGCACTACAATGCCCAGCATGTCCGCCCTGCCACATCACACTTGCCGCACTACAATGCCCAGCATGTCCGCCCTGCCACTGCACTGTAGCCGCACTACAATGCCCAGCATGTCCGCCCTGCCACATCACACTTGCCGCACTACAATGCCGAGCATGTCTGCCCTGCCACTGCACTATTGATGCACTAAAATGCCCAGCATGTCTGCCCTGCCACTGCACTATTGATGCACTAAAATGCCCAGCAGTACACCTGGCTACCCCTCACACAGCTCCCTTGCACCGCTAGAATGCCCAGCAAGTCCGCCCTGCTTATCACAATTCCCGCAGTCCAATGCCCGCCTGCAGTGAATACTAACATACTGTCCAATCGCTGCAGCCTGGTGTAATGAACAGCTGATCGCCGGAAGTCAGAGCGCGCGCGCTCGTGACCCGGCTCTAGCTGCTGACGTGTGCACGGGCATGATATCCCGTGCACCAGCCTGGGACGTTAAAAAAAGGGCTGGGCTTTACTCCAGCAAAGAGGACAGGAAGAAGACTGGCAGCTGAATCTCGGCTTTAGAAGCAGCTAAGTAACGCCCACTCGTCGTATTGTTTTAAACTTCACAAAGCTCTTTCTTCACTTCTTCAAATCTGTTTTTTTAGCAAAAAACCTTGCAGGAAATGTGTGTGCTGGGTGTAGGGACCCATATTAATAGTCCAGGGGGGTCATTTGGGGTGGTTGGTTCCCTTTAAGTTCTTAATTGATCCCTGCATCTACAGCTGAGCAACCCAGATCCATGAATGCCTCTGCACACAAGACTTCAATGCAACAAGGTCAGTGCCCTGTTTCTCTTCTCAACTAAGTAAAAGATCAAAATATCATCCAAGCAAACTACCACAAATCTACCCACCAAATGATGGAAAATATCATTTACAAAGTGTTGGAAAACTGCAGGGGCAATAGTGAGACCGAACGGAATCATGAGACTCTGAAAATTGCCCCCAGGGGAATTAAAAGCAGTCTTCCATTCATCTCCCTCTCTGATTCTAACCAGATTGGAGCCCCCCTCAAATCCAACTTGGAGAACCATTAAGCTCTCACAATATGACTGAACAAAAAAGGAATCAGAGGGAGGGGCTATGGATCACGGACTGTTATCTGATTCAATTCTCGAAAATCTAAACAAGGACTGAGGCCCCCATCTTTTTTTTTTAACAAAAAAGAATCCTGCCGCAACTGGTGAAGATGAGGGTCTGATATGTCCCTTCTCCAGACTCCCGGCAATGAAATCCTTCATGGCCTTTCTTTTAGTACCAGATATATTATACAGCCTAGATTTGGGTAGTTTAGCTCCAGGAATGAGACTAATAGGATAGTCAAAATTCACGGTGAGGGGCAAATCCTGACAACCCTTTTCTGAGAACACAACCTCATACTCTGATAGACACTGCAGTAAAAGATGTATTCAAGCAATTCTCTACACAGAAATCACTCCACTCCACAATGTCTCTGGAATGCCATTCCACCACAGGATTATGTTTAACCAACCATGGCAGGCCCAGAACAATGGGAGCGTGGATACCCTTCAGAACATAGCAAGAAATTGTCTCCTGATAATTTGCGTAAGACTTCCCTGAGCAAGTGGCACTGAGTCGATGGCATAGATATGAATGGGTTTAGACAACAAACTGCAGGTAAGCCCAGGATTGGGGATCCCCCTGCAACAGCGACATAATAATTCCCACACGCTGCTGCTCATCTCCAGAGGAATAAGGCCGAAGCCTAAAGTATAGTTTACAGGCTTCTTTAAACACAGCAAATTTGTCTCTGCCTCCTGAAAACCTGTCTGGGAGGACAATCTTAGATTCAAGTCTGACCTGAACACTCGCTGGGTTCCCGACCACAACATTCTGCAGCTGCTGACCCTGCAAAGATGACCGAATGTCTGCAACCTCCAGAGTCAGAGTCTGGAGCTGCTGTGCCAAAGCAGAGACAGGATCCATGAACAGAAAAGGATTAAAGAAAAAAAAAATCAGTGTCACCCTTTTCATTTACTTAAGGTGCAGCTGGTGATAATGTCACACTGGGTGTAGGGAGACACCCAATGCTGGACGAGCGCAGGGGGAGGAGTAAAGGAGTCCCTGATGCTTAGGGCAAAAAGGGGGGATGGTGACCCCTTAGAACAACTAGCGCTGACACCTGGCTCCCCTAACGTCACTATACAGTTTCCGCAACTGTCGCCGCCAGGATACCTATTCCCTGACTGACCCTGGACTACCACTACACAGGAATCAGAGCAGGTGATCACTAGTCAGCACGGCTAGCAACTAGAGAAACACACAAGGGAAACAAACAAAGAGGGAAGAGATACACTTAGTTTGGGCAGATCCAAGCAGCAAACCAACAGACTCCAGGAAACACTGCTTTGAGCTAGGATGCAACCAGGAACACCTGATCAGCTATCACCAGCAGTGCATCCTGGGAGTCAAGGGAAATGTATAGGCAGCTCAAGGTACGGAATCAGCTGGGTCCCACTACACAGGGATCAGAGCAGGTGATCACTAGTCAGCACGGCTAGCAACTAGAGAAACACACAAGGGAAACAAACAAAGAGGGAAGAGATACACTTAGTTTGGGCAGATCCAAGCAGCAAACCAACAGACTCCAGGAAACACTGCTTTGAGCTAGGATGCAACCAGGAACACCTGATCAGCTATCACCAGCAGTGCATCCTGGGAGTCAAGGGAAATGTATAGGCAGCTCAAGGTACGGAATCAGCTGGGTCCTATTGACCTCCAGCTTTAACTAAAAGGAGAATGCCTCTTAAAGCGACAGATACATTTTCTTAGGATTTTGACTGTTTGGCCAAACGCTGGGACCTTCTGCGAGTGGCCTCTAAAGTCTCATCCATGCCTCCTGACACAACCATGACAACGGTATGGTAGATCATTGCCATACAAGTGCATCATAACTCTGATCCCAGACCCGACATTTTCTTAGGATTTTGACTGTTTGGCCAAATGCTGGGACCTTCTGCGAGTGGCCTCTACAGTCTCATCCGTGCCTCCTGACAAACCCGTGACAACTGTGCACCATGACTGTGACCCCAGAGACTACAACAAGGGATCAAGTGTCCCCTTGTTGTAGTCTCTGGGTGATGGTTGCCATAGTGATCGGCTCCCTCTCCCCAGACCCTAAGTGCTGTGATCACTGAGATCACAGCACTTGGGGGGGCGACACAGAGCCAGGGCACAGCTATTGCACAGAACGCTGTCCTCTATGTGCCACACAACTCCTCTGCACCCTCATCTCTATGCAGGAAGATGAGGCTGCAGAGGAACTGGCACAGGATGACCAGAAGTGAGTGGGAGGGCTGGCGCCAGAAGATGGGAGGAGCTGGCAGTGGCAGGACCAGCAACTGCACAGGAGGAGGTCCGGAGGAGCTGGCAGTGGTAGGACCGGCGGCAGGGGCACAGGAGGAAGATCGGAGGAGTCGGCAGTGGCAAGACCAGTGGCAGGGGCACAGGAGGAAGACCGGAGGAGCCGGCAGTGGCAGTGACAGTGGCAAGACCGGCAGCGGGGACACAGAAGGAGGACCAGAGGAGCCGGCAGCAGCAGGACTGGCGGCAGGCTCACAGGAGGAGGATCAGAGGAGCCGGCAGGGGCAGGACCGGTGGCGGGGGCACAGGAGGAAGACTGGAGGAGCCAGCAGCGGCAAGACCGGCAGCGGGGGCACAGGAGGAGGAATAGAGGAGCCGGTAGTGGCAGGAATGGTGGCAGGAGCACATGAGGAGGACCGGAGAAGCCGGTAGTGGCAGGACTGGCGGCGGGGGCACAGGAGGAGGACCAGGGGAACCAACAGCGGCAGGATTGGCTGTGGGGGCACAGGAGGATGACTAGAGGACGGCGGCAGCAGCAGGACTGGCAGCGGGGGCACAGGAGGAGGACCGGAGGAACCAGCAGGGCAGGACCGGTGGCGGGGGGCACAGGATGAGGACCGGAGTGGCCTGCAGCAGCAGGACTGGTGGCAGGGGCACAGGAGGAGGACCAGAGGAGGCGGCTGCAGCAGGACTGGTGGCAGGGGCACAGGAGGAAGACCGGAGGAGCCGGCAGTGGCAAGACCGGCGGCAGGGGCACAGGAGGAGGACTGGAGGAGCCAGTAGTGGCAGGAATGGCAGCAGGGCACAGGAGGAGGACCAGAGTAGTTGACAGCAGCAGTACCAGTGGCTCGGGCAAAGGAGGAGTACCAGAGGAGCTGGTGTGTGGCGCCCTGCTCACGCAGGTAACCACAGATCTCTCTAATGCACAGCTGGGTTTCCACAGCAGGTATCTACTACGAACAACACCTTCCACCCTGGCACAGTAGGAGGAGCCCAACTTGCTGCCCTTAGGCAAGATCCCCTATATATATATATTGATTGCTGCTGGGGAGGAGCTAGTCAGAGTGTGTGCAGACGCTAGAAGAGCTGCAAGGACGTCCTGGTGTTCGGTGCTGCGTTCAGGCCCAAGCCAGTGACCCGGAGTGGCCCTTCAGCGTCCCACAAGCCTGAGTGGGACTGAAGGCAGGGAGCTCAGAACAGAGAAGGCAGCTGGAACTTGGAGAAGAGTTTCACCCAGAGAATCACCGGATATGGGGATCCGCACCTGTGGGATACTATAGGACCACAGAGAATCCGTCGCACATGGAGGCTTCGGCTGCCCAGTTTGTTCCCCCTGTGAGTCAAGAGAGGGAGCCAGACATGGCAGACAGCACTGCAGTGTCCAGAGAGGGTCATCCCGGAGACCGCACAGGAGGAGAGAGAGAGAGAGACAGGCAAAGGAAGAGAGTGGAGGCAAGTCAGGCTGCAGAAGGCTGTGCTTCAGAAACTACACAAGCAGAGGAGGCCTTATACCCACTTGCTGTGGGGACTCACTGTGCAACCCTGTCACCCGTCGGTGCTCTGGACATATTTACCTGCAAAACATCAGTAAAAGGTAAAAGAGACTCCCGGTTATCTCCCCCTGTGTGGTTGCATCCCTGTCTTCACTCACTCACACGTGTGCCCTACAAACTAATTCAGACACCTCCTCCGTACGTGTCACGAAAAACTTGTACATAATCCCCTGTATATATAATTCCCCTTTTCAAGAGACCGTCCCCCAGGACAGGGGTCAGGCGCGGCCGCCATTCCCTTTGACAACACAGTTAACCCCTTCTGCCACCTGATACCCGAGTACCCCACACCCTGGAGCGACACATCCTCTTTCTGGCGTCACGAACAGGATCCAGTGCCCGGTATTACCGGGTACTGTGTGCCGTTTTATTGACTGTATTGAGTGACTGTTTAAACTACACCGCCATTACTGCGCCAAGAGCGGAAGAAAAGGGGCGTGCCAGCTGTAGAGGCGATATGAAGCGCCCCCGCTCGCGAGCATTCCGAGCACTGGGGCCTACTCCAGAACTCCCGAACTGATTAACTCTTCAACGACTGGCTGTAATTCACTAGGGGGCTCCAACATGTCGGCCTCCTCAGCGACGACGACGCTGCATCGCTGATCCGGAATTACACGGAAGACTCATGCTCCTCCGGTAGCACTGCGAGCCCTCCGGTACAGTCGCCCCGATAATGCCCATGTCATTCCCATACATCCCGGGGCAAAGTGGTTGCCCCAGTATGACGGCCGCCCTGATACGACTGGACGAGTTAAAGCGAAAGGATCAATGGCGTCCTGGATTTATGCATGACGGCCAACAAAGCGCTGCTGTGGTACTCGGACAGTTAACTGGTGCAGCAGTTTAAAAAGTGCGGTGAGACAGTTTGTGATATTTTTGCAAAACGTACAGACCAATAGCCTGTTTTTGATACTTTTTTGATAGCACTTGCTACAACTGGAAAAATATTATATTACAAACAGAGAGCTTTTTGTGTGATTCCTGTGCGGATTTTTCACTGATTTTTTGCAGATAAAGAAAGTGCGTCCTGGTCTGCTGCTGAATTCAGATCAGCCCCTGCCATATTCATTAAACTGAGAGCTACCTTTGAGGAGTGTAATGAGGCTGATATACGCATGTTCTTCCATCACTGCTACCAGAGGCCGGGAGATGACATAAGAGCTTATGCCTGGCACCTGGAAGAAGCACTGCGGCCCTTATACATGTAAGCCCGCCAGTGCACAGAATGAGAACAAGCTCCTCATTGAACAGTTCACGCGGGGACTGCTATCCCTGAGGACAGTAAAAATGTACGTTGGTGGTCATTGAGCAACCCAGATGCTGACTTTAACACCCTGAAGTAGATGGCATCAAATAATAATAATAATTTTTATTTATATAGCGCCAACATATTCCGCGGCGCTTCACAATAGAAAGTTCACATTTAAACAATCATAAGAAAACAATTAGAAAATACAATACAATGCCAAAAACATAATACAAAGCATAATATAATACAATAATTAGAGCAAAAAATGGCAGCCTGCTCATAAGAGCTTACAATCTAACAATGAGGTGGGGGTGACAAGGTACAGATGCTTATTTACAATGATGGTATAGTCAACTTGAGGAGATGGGAACAGATAGGAGCAGAATAAGTGGCCACAACCTATTATTTGTGATCCACTTGAGACGGCGCGGATAGGCTATGTCTAGATGGCTGACTAGGGATCATGATAGGCCGCCCTAAAAAGATATGTTTTTAGAGATCGCCTAAAACTATTCAAGTTGTGGATACACCTAATTTCTTGGAGTAGAGCATTCCAAAGAATTGGTGCGGCTCGGGAGAAGTCTTGGAGCCGGGAGTGGGAGGTTCGGATTAATGCAGAAGTGATAGACAGAGATGAGGGAGGAGATGTATGGGGGTGCTGCACTGTGAAGAGCTTTGTGGGTGAGAACAAGCAGTTTGAAATGGATCCTAGAGTGTATAGGCAGCCAGTGTAATGACTGGCATAGAGCAGAAGCATCTGAGTAACGATTAGCTAGATAGGTAATCCTGGCTGCTGCATTAAGGATGGACAGGAGTGGGGACAGTCTAGTGCGGGGGAGGCCAACTAAGAGAGAATTACAATAGTCAAGGGGGAGTGAATCAGGGTCACAGTGAGGGTTTTTGTGGTTTCCAAGGTAGAAAGGGGCGAATTCTGGAGATGTTCTTCAGGTGCAAGCGGCAAGAGTGGGTGAGAGATTGTATATATGGGGTGAAGGAAAGATCAGAGTCAAACATAACACCAAGACAGCGAGCCTGCTGACTAGGTACTATTGTGGTGCCGCACACTGGGGAGAGATGTCATATTTAGGGAGGTTAGTGGAGGGCGGGACCAGAAGTAGTTCAGTTTTGGAAAGATTAAGTTTCAGGTAGAGAGCGGACATGATATTGGAAACTGCGGTTAGACAGTCATTGGTGTTCTTTATTAGAGCGGGAGTAAGGTCAGGGGAAGAAGTGTATAGTTGTGTGTCATCAGCATAAAAATGGTACTGAAAGCCAAATCTGCTGATGGTCTGTCTAATCTGGGCTGTGTAGAGTTAGAAGAGAAGAGGTCCAAGGACTGAACCCTGAGGACTCCAATAGTGAGAGGAAGAGGGGAGGAAGTGGAGCCAGCAAATGATACACTGAAAGAGCAGTCAGAAAGATAGGAAGAGAACCAGGAGAGAGCAGTGTCCTTGATGCCGATGGAGTGCAGCATGGAGAGTAGGAGATGGTGGTCAACAGTGTCAAAGGCTGCAGAGAGATCAAGAAGGATAAGCAGAGAGTGGAGACCATTACGATTTGTTGTCAGAAGGTCATTGGTCACTTTGGTGAGAGCAGTTTCTGTAGAATGTAGGGGGGCGGAAACCAGACTGTAATGGGTCCAGAAGAGAGTGAGTGGAGAGGTAATGAGTGAGGCGGGAGTAGGCCAGGCGCTCCAGGAGTTTAGAGATGAAGGGGAGATTGGAAACTGGTCTGTAGTTGTTTGTGCAGGAAGGGTCGAGAGAGAATTTCTTTAATAAAGGAGTGATGATAGAGTGTTTGATGGAGGAGGGGAAGACGCCAGAAGAGAGGGAGAGATTGATGATTTTGGGTAGGTGAGTGGTGACCACCGGAGAGAGAGAGACTGGAGTAGGTGTGAGGGGATAGGGTCAGCAGTGCATGTGGTGGGACGAGAGAAAAAGAGGAGCCTGGAGACTTCTTCTTCTGTGACCAGGTCAAAAGTAGAGAATGAGCCGGAGGAAATGTGGGGAGAGGTAGGGCTAACAGCAATTTGAGGTTGGGAGTTGATTTCCTGATGGATGTTTTCTATTTTCTCTGTGAAGTGGGAAGCCAGGTCATCAGCACAGAGGACAGTGATAGGGGCCTGCACTTTAGGACTGAGAAGAGAGTGAAAGGTGTCAAAGAGTTTTTTGGGTTGTTGGATAGTGAGATCAAAGAGGTGAAGTAGGTTTGTTTGGCAAGGTGAAGGGCAGAATTGTAAGTTCTCAGCATAAATTTATAGTGATTGAAGTTTTCTGGAGTGCGGCTTTTCCTCCATAGATGTTCAGCACTCCTAGAGCATCGCTGGAGGAATTGAGTTTGTGATGTGAGCCAGGGCTGTTTTACTTTGTGTTTGGAGGTTTTGAGGGTGAGGGGTGCTATTTGGTCCAGGGTCCTTCTGAGAGAGTCATGTAAGTAATTGACTGCCAGATCGGGACAGGAGAATGAGGAGATTGGGAACAGTGATGAGTGTAGAGAGTCTGTGAATGTGTGAGGGTTTATGGCCTGTAGATTTCTGAATCTGTGATATGTAGGAATGTGCTGGGGTGGGCGAGGGTTAGTGAGTGTGAAGGAGAGAATGTTGTGGTCAGAGAGGGGAAGTTCTGAATTATCTAAGGAGGAGGTTGAGCAGAGCCGGACAAAGATCAGGTCAAGGGTGTTACGATCCTTGTGTGTCATCGAGATTGAGAGCTGAGAGAGGCCAAGAGATGTGGTTAGAGATAGGAGCTGAAATGCATATGAGGAGATGGGGCTGTTTGTGGGGATGTTGAAGTCTTCCAGAATAAGAGTTGGTAATTCTGAGGACATGAAATGCGGCAGCCATGCGGGGAAATGGTCGAGGAATTGGGTGGGTGACCCTGGGGGGCGGTATACCACTGCTACTCTAAGGGGAAGGGGATGGAAGAGCCTAATTGTGTGGACCTCAAAAAAGGGGAATGAGAGTGATGAAGCTGTGGGGATGACCTGGAAAGTACATTTGGGGACAGGAGTAAGTCAATTCCACCACCTATGTCTGTTCCCAGGTCCTGGGGAATGAGAGAAATGCAAGCCGCCATAAGAAATAGCGGCCGGGGACACTGTGTCTGAATCCTGGATCCAGGTTTCAGTGAAGGCCAGCAGATTAAGGGAGTTAGTGAGAAAGTAGTTATAAATGAGTGGAAGTTTGTTACATACAGACCGTGGATTCCAGAGAGCACAATTGAAAGAGGGCGATGAAGATGTGCAGGTAATGTTTATAAGGTTGGTGGGGTTTCTATGTGTGGTGGGAGAGGGGTAGAAGTTGGTGGATGGTGGACCAGGATTTGGAGAGATGTCCCCTGACAGAAGCAGTAGTAAAAAGAGGAAAGGCAAACAGTTTTTGTGATGGTGACTTTGTTTTTGGTGCAATACCCTGGAGCATTTTGGTCCGAGATTATTCACTACGGTGAACAGAGTATGGGAGTTCAATAAAGTAGAAGGAAGGAGAGAGGAGTTTATGTGGATGTGGGCTGATGGAGGGGGGATGGGGCGGTGAAGGTAAAGTGCAAAAGCACATAGAACAATAGATATTGAAGTAAAGGACATGGTGATAGGTAAAGGAAAGGAAAAGAAAAAAAAAATTTTTTTTTCTCTTTTCCCTTCCCCCTTCCTCTTCTTCCTTTTAAATAGAGTGGCTTTCCTGACTTCTGCCCTGACTAACTGCCATGAAGTAACTGCAACACTTAGCATTCAAAGGTTGAAGCCTCGTCATCCCCCCACCCAGTACTTTCTCTCCCCAATACTTCCCCCCCCTCACCTTTTTTAATATCTGAGACGTGATACTATATAACTCTTGTATCTGCAAGATTTGATTAACTGTTCTTCTCCCAATTGTAAGATGATATTTGTAATCTCTTTTCTTCAATAAAAAATTTATGTGATAAAAAAAGGTTTGAAGCCGATAGAGACCCATGAGCTGCAATTAAACGGTGGTGCAACGGTGAGGTAGAGGCTACTCCAAAACCAGTACTCGTGTCTACAGCCACGCACAATGTTCAATATGCGCAGCCTGACAATTATGACTCTCTGTGGGCTGAGATGCGTGAGATAAACAAAAACATCTCCAAGCTGATGGACGCAATGCAGTTACAACAAAGCAAACCACAACCACACCAAGACCCCAAGCCTCAGCCACTGATTCAACTCGCTGACAGCCCGGAAGATGTCCCCTGGATGCGAGGGAAGCAAGCTGCAGCGCACAGAGGAAGACCCACCAACCACTACAGCTCCACTGGGGAGCCCATCTGCCGTCGCTGTAACCACACCGGCCACCTCTCCAGGAGCTGTCCTTTAAACGGGCAATCCCTGGGGGCCGGGGTCAAACCTCAGGACTAGATCAACAGGGCCTAGCCACCTTGTACAAGACCTTCATCGGACAGAGGTTGTTTCTGTCCATTCTACTGGATGGCATCCCGACACTTGCTCTGCTGGACACCGGGTCACAGGTGACCACCATCCCCTATATCCTTTATAAAAAGTATTGGGCTGATGCAGAACTGAATCTACCTGAAATAGACCTTGTCCTTCATGCCTCTAATTGGTGAACCAATCACTGTGATGGTGGTTAGAGAAGTGCCCATAAAGGTGGGGAGGATGGAATTACAGAACCAAGGGGTCCTTGTAGCAGCAGAAGCCAGTAATGCAAATGATCCTTATATCATACTGGGTACAAATGTTGTTAGCAATTGCATGAAGGAAGTTTTGTCTTTGCTTTAACAGATTTCAGACACTGCCAGACTTGGTCAGAGGAAGGTTCTCCAGCGTGAGACAGAGCCATCCTGCACCAACAACAGGTAACAATTACAGGTGGCGAAATTGGTACAGCACGGGTGACAGACCCGTTGAGTATTGTGATACTCCCAATGAGTGAAATGATGATTTTGTGTCGAGCAGCTATAGGTCTGAGAGGGCAGGACTATCAAGCATTAGTGGAGCCCGTCAGCACAGAG
The DNA here is from genome assembly GCA_033576535.1 of Allobates femoralis. Lineage (NCBI taxonomy): Eukaryota > Metazoa > Chordata > Amphibia > Anura > Aromobatidae > Allobates > Allobates femoralis. Next base: position 40,581,236 of record JARQOC010000007.1, read on the forward strand.
CACAGACCTACACTGTTGACAGCAAGCGGCGTGGTTGATGTACACAATGGGAGAGTACCTGTTCGCATCTTAAATTGTGGCAGTGACAAGGTTAAATTACCCAGGTATACCACCGTTGCTAAATTATACACAGTCGGCAACAATGAGATCCAAACTATGCAACCCGAACCCCACAAAAAAGGGGCAAAACCTAATCAAACAACCAGGCCACTGGAGGACTGGTGCCAGCAGCTCCATGTTGGAACTGACACCATCCTGTATATGAAAAGCAAGGAGTGTACTGGGTAGTTCAAGAATTCGAACAAGTCTTTAGTAAGCATCCACTTGATTTTGGTAGGATAAAAGGGGTACAACATCACATCCCCACAGGTACACATCCACCAATCAAGGAGCGGTACAGACCTATTCCACCTGCACACTATCAAAAAGCCAAAGAAATGTTACAGGACATGAACGACGCAGGGGTTATACGAGATAGCTGTAGTCCCTGGGCAGCTCCATTAGTCCTAGTTAGGAAAAAGATGGCAGTATGAGGATGTGTGTAGACTGTAGGCAAATAAACCGCATAACACACAAAGATGCTTACCTGTTACCATGTTTAGAGGAATCTCTAGCTGCATTGAAGTCTGCCAACTACTTCTCTACCTTAGATCTCACTAGTGGGTATTGGCAGGTGTCCGTAGTCGAAGAGGACCAAGAGAAGATGGCATTCGCAACACCTATGGGCCTATGTGAATTCAACAGCATGCCCTTCGGACTATGTAATGCACCCGGAACCTTCCAGCGGTTAATGAGAGTTGCCGGGAGCACAAGAACTTTGAGACGGTACTGCTCTACCTGAATGACGTGATCGTGTACTCCAAGATTTATGAGGAACATGTCGTACATCTAGGAGAAGTGTTTGGAGCTCTGGCCAAAAACGGGATGAAGCTAAAACCATCAAAATGCCACCTGTTAAAGCCAAGAATACCGTACCTGGGACACATAGTCAGAGCTGAAGGCGTGGCCCCTGATCCAGACAAGGTGACAGCAATTAGAGAATGGCCGAAACCCAAAACCATCAAGGAGGTGCGTCAATTCCTGAGTTTGGTGGGATACTACCTAAGGTTCATCAAGGAGTACACCAAGAAGGCTGCTCCACTGTAAGACCTCCTAGTAGGCCAACCCACGAAGGGCAAGTCAAAGGATTCTCCGTGGAGATGGGGTAAGGAACAGGAGGAATCGTTCCAGAACATGAAAGAAGCCCTGACAGGAGAGGAAATCCTAGCTTACCCGGACTACAACCTGCCATTCCTGTTGTATACAGACACCAGCAATGTGAGACTTGGAGCCGTCCTTTCCCAAAAGCAAGACGACAAGGAAAGGGTAATCGCCTATGCCAGCCGGAAGCTGCGCCCCACAGAAAGGAACCCGGAGAACTACAGTTCCTTCAAGCTGGAATTCCTGGCCTTGGTCTGGGCTGTCACAGAGAGGTTTAAACTTATCTAGCTCTAGTAAATTCACCGCCTACACGGATAACAATCCACTCACCCACCTGGAAACTGCGAAATTGGGAGCCATGGAGCAGAGATGGATGGCCAGACTCTCCAACTACCAATTCACCATCAAGTACCGGGCTGGGCACCAGAATGGTAACGCGGACGCATTATCTAGGATGCCTCATTTATCTGAAGAGGGTGTAGATGAAGATGAGTTGGAGGAAATAGAGTTGCCCGCCTTTCATCAATTAAAGGTCAGAATAACCCAATGTCAGCAAACCCGTCAAGACCCTTCGGTAAGGACAGTGAACCCGTTACCCCACTTTGGCTGGAGGGAAGCGCAAGACCATGACCCGGCTATCAGTCTAATCAAACAACTGATAACCCAAGAGTCAGCGAAGCTGCCTGAAAATCCCCCGTCTGAAGCCAAACATCTATGAAATGAGCGGAGCAAACTGTTTCAATACCAGGATAAGCTATGTCGGCAATACATCAACCCAAGAACTCACGAAATGGCCTGGCAGTTAGTCATGCCAAAATCAGAAATTCCCGTGGTCCTGAACACTTACCACAACCAGACTAGTCACTTCGGATGCAAGAAGCTAGAGATGCTACTGAAGGATAGGTTCTTTTGGGTCGGCATGCAGTCATCCATTGAAAAATGGTGTAAGAATTGTAAATCCTGCAGCCTGAGAAGAAAGGACATACAGAGCCAGAAAGCCCAGCTTCATCCCATTGTAACCAAACAGCCCCTGGAATTAGTCGCCTTGGACCATGTAAAACTGACTCCAAGTAGATCCGGCTATACCTACGCGTTGACCATGGTAGACCATTACTCGAGATTCTTGATGGTTGCCCCTGTAAAGGACTTGACAGCTGCAACAGCTGCTAGAACTTTCCAAAACGTCTTCTGCAGACCGTTGGGATACCCTGAACATGTCTTCACGGATCAAGGATCAGCCTTCGAAGCAGAGATCTTCCAAGAGTTTTGTCAGATGTATGGGTGCAAGAAAATCAGAACGACCCCGTATCATTCCCAAACTAACGGACACTGTGAAAAGATGAACCACATCATCATCAACATGCTGAAGATCCTACCAGTAGAAGAGAGAAACCAATGGCCGGAGAAACTACCTAATTTGGTTGACATGTACAATCACATTCCAGTAAGCTCTACTAACTGTACACCAGCATACCTAATGAGAGCTCATACAGGAAAATTACCCGTAGACTTGGAACTCGGAGTAGTAGATCCTGAAGCAGATCATGCCATTTCAAACTGGAAAACCCATCGCCAAGAACAATACAAAAAGGTTCAAGATTGTGGAGAAATCCCGTGAAAAACAAGCAAGGGACTATAACAAGCATGCTCCAGCAGAACCCATAACACCTGTAAGTACTGTCCTCAAGAAAAAGAGAACCAAACATAAGTTAGATGATTGTTGGGAACCTGAACCCTATGTCCTATTAGACTCTGGAAATGACAACAACAAAGTCTGTATCATCAGCAAAGACGGTGGAAGAACCCACAAAGACCCTATCCAGAGATCACATAAAAAAATGTCCAACAGATTGGAAAGACCAAAGTCCCTTCCTCCAATCAATTCCAGAAATTGAATCAATCCCAGAACTAAGTCCAAGCCCAAGATCAAAGGAAAAAGTTATTCAAACAATCTGCTCACCGAAAAATGATAATGTAATCCTACAATTTACTTATATATATATATCAGAGGAATTACTACTAAAATGTAACCTTTATTAATACGTTTAAAATTGGAAACTATAGTTGCGACCAACAGTTGTGCAACTGATTTTCCTGAAGGGGAGAAAGGGGGGGGCCCACTGACCCTATCCTCTCCCTACCTCACCCTACCTGGCAACAGAGTTTTATACATGTAAAAAAAAAACCATGTGGTGTCCCCGTTCCTCGGCGGCTGGCCCTACTACTCCTTAGCTAATGTCTAAAGGTGCAGGCCCATTGGTACAATCACACTAAATACCCTTCCAGCAAAGTCTGATGTTATATGTCTACACTGGAGGGTACCACAAAAAAGGGCTATCTCCAGAGTTAAGGATCTATTCCTATAGTTCGGTGGCTTGAAAAACTGCCACCCTTAAGACATATGTAAAACAGGTGTTGTTAGAGAAAACCCTCTCTCGTCATTAGGGTGTGGAGGTGTCACGAAGTGCTGTCAACCAATACTACATGCTCCTATATCAATATAAATATATTAGCACTAAAACCTAACAGTTGTTAGGTACAAATACATGTAAAAACAGTACTTTTCTCACCTCCACCCATATATCATAACATAGGGGAAGAGGGGGAGCACCACATCCCCCCTTAGTTAAAGACAGTACTCCGGGACTGTGGAAAAACAAGTAAACAACAATTAACACAATTAATATTTACAGAGACTTAAAGGTAAAAGCACAAAAATCACTGAAATTTGAAAAAGAGTCCAAAAATTCAAAAAGCAGTCTTTCCGAGGGTTTAGTCCATTGCATCCAGGCTGATGAATATATACAAAAGAGTTCTTACCACAACCAGTCCGTGGTATATATGGTCCATAAGTGAATAAGAAAAGTTCAAAGTTCATACAGGATAGTCTCTGTAGGTACTGGACTTTTTTTTTTTTTTTTTAACGTTGCGCTAACATTTGTCCACGGGCGTTTCTGCTTAGGAGGCCTGGATTCGTTACACCATCCCCAGGCACTTGCTTTCCCTAACTTAATGTGCATGTGTCACGTCCTACTGACAGACCCCACACGTGGACCCACTGGACCGCGTAGTGCGAATGCTGATACCGGGATGATAGAGAGGCAGACCAGTATAGTAGAGTTAACAGGTTTATTGAACAAAACAAGAACCCACGCCCCAGGGGAGGACCACACGGCCACAGCACCGGAACACCACCAAAGGGGCCCCAGAGCGCTTGATCCCTATACAGGGATACCGCCGGTACCAACCTCGGAAGGACCAATGAAGCGGACACGGGTGTTAAACCGACCCAAGGCAACGTGGAAACAACACAGCAACCGAGTATAAGATAGGACACGGAGAACCGGAAACACGGAGAATCCGGAGCAGGACCTGAATCAGCAATTTCAGCTTGGAAGAGATACAGGTGGAAGGCCCAGAACACGGGAGTCAGCAAGGAGCCGGCAGGGAGGAGATCTGCAGGAAGGAACACACAGAAATCAGATATCAAGAAAAATAAGGAACAACCTGACCAGACCAGGAATAGCAACTTCACTAGGTAGAAGTTGCCCTGGCCAAGACAGACAGGAAACAGGAGGTTTATATTACAGCAGGGCACTCCTGATTGGCAGGACACAGAGGCTTGGTGATTGGCTGAGGGGAGGAGCATGATCCCTGCAGTTCTCCAGCAGTCACTGATTTGGAGATGGAGTTTCATGTGCTCAAGCAGTAGCCCCGAAAGTGAGGAGCTGACCGGCGCTATTCCAGCAGAGGGCGCTGGAACCCTGCGGCAGACCCCCGAGTGGTTACAGCATGGGGGTCAATCCAGTTCCTCCACCCTCTTGGACACGGTCTATCGGATTCACTTTATATTCAAACAAACATATTTACATTTTACAGTTAATGCCATTTTAATCTTTGTATCTAGCCGGTAATTGACCTTGGGTACTACGCTCTGATCTGCGTAAAACGGGTATACTACTTGCATGTGGACTACTGATGTTAGTGCGTATGTACCTACTTGTAGTGTTTGGTACTGCGGCAGATGAGGATCTGACTGCAGGACTGGCAAGTTCACTAGGAGCAGGAATTTGTTCTTCCTCTACGGGTTCTACTTCCAGTTCTTCAAGTCTTGCGTCTTCTTCTGGTAACACGGGTGCTGGTGTTGGTTCCACCATTGAAGGGAATGCAATCATTGGTACTACAACTGCTCCATAGTAATTTGGCCATGTTTTGGGGAAATCTCCTAGTACCGTATCGAATACTTCATCCTCTTTTTTCCTTCTCTTGGATAGGTTGGATCTGTACGGATTCTGTTACTTCAGGTGTCTTCAGGGTTTCAGGACACAATTTGAGCTGATCTCGGGATACAATTGCTGAAGTTCTTCCTTCATCTTAACTTATTAGACAGGTTTTAACATTGTCTAGGTTAGATGGTAAGACTGTGTATGGGATGGTTTCCCACTGATTATCCAATTTGTTAGAGCGTCTCTTTCTCTTGAGAACTTGGTCACCAGGTTGTAATGGTGTTGCTCGAGCATGTTTGTTAAAGGTTTTCTCTTGTCTTGCTCTAGCTTGCTGAATGTTTCTTTCTACACACTCTTGTACTTGACGATACTGTTGTTGACGTTTGGTATCCCAATCTGATTCTTCCACTTCTGCGTCTGGTTTTACGATTCCCATTTCTAAATCAACTGGTAGCTTACCGGGTCTTGCACGCATAAGGTAGGCTGGAGTGCAGTTTGTAGAACTCACTGGAACATGGTTGTATAAGTCTACCAAATCGGGTAATTTATCTGGCCACTGATTTCTTTCAGACTCTGGTAATGTCTTTAACAGTTCAATTACAATATGGTTCATCTTCTCGCATAAGCCATTTGTTTGGGGATGATACGTTGTATGTGGATTTTCTTACAACCGTACATATTGCAGAATTCCTTGAATAGCTCTGATTCAAAAGATGGACCTTGGTCTGCAAGGACTTGTTCTGGGTAACCATGCGGTCTACAGAAATGTGTCTGGAATGATTTTGCTGCCGTCTTCGCTGTCAAGTCTTTGACGGGTACCACCACTAAGAAGCTTGAGTAATGGTCCACGATGGTTAAGGCATAGACATAGCCTGACCGGCTTGGTGTCAACTTGACATGGTCTAACGCGACTAGCTCAAGTAGTTGCTTGGTTATTATGGTCTGTAGTGGAGCTTTCTGTGGATCTTTCCTTCTGAGGTTGCCTGCAGCACATCTTCTACACCAAAGTTCAATGGATCTTCTTATGCCAACCCAATAGAATCTCTCCCTCAGGAGTGCTTCCAACTTCTTCCATCCGAAATGACCTGCACCGTCGTGGTAGGCTTCTAAGACCATTCTGATGTCTCGCTTGGGTATGATTATCTGCCAGACCAGTTCATGCGTTTTGGGATTGGTATGCCTTCTGCAGAGTTTCCCTTGGTACAGGAACAACTTGCCTCTTTCTTTCCAGAGCTGTTGGGTCTCAGCTGGGGCATTCTGATTAGGGTATGCACCTGGTTGTGTAAGCAGTTCTTTCACTAGCTTCACAGCTGGATCAGTATCTTGGGTGTCAGCCCATCCATGGTGTCTTAACGGGTTGAGATTTGCCTTTTGTTCTCTTTGGTAGATGCCGGGTTGATAATCTTCTTCCTTTGAACGATGAAAGGCCGGTAGTTCAATCTCTTCCAACTCTTCCCGTTCCTCTTCCACGTCTTTCAGGTGTGGTATCCGGAATAAGGCATCTGCTTTCTTGCGGCCTGCCCTATATTTGATGACAAAATTGTAGTTAGAAAGCCGAGCTATCCATCGCTGCTCCAGTGCACCTAGTTTTGCTGAATCCAGGTGAGTCAATGGGTTGTTATCCGTGTAGATGGTGAATTCTGCAGCTGCCAAGTAGTGCTTGAAACGTTCAGTCACAGCCCAAACTACTGCCAGTAGTTCTAACTTGAAGGAGCTGTAGTTCTCGGGATTTCTTTCTGTAGGCCGGAGCTTCCTGCTTGCAAAGGCAATAACTCTTTCTTTGCCTCCTTGCTTCTGTGACAATACTGCTCCCAGTCCCACGTTGCTGGTATCCGTGTATAGAATGAATGGTTGATGGTAATCAGGGTATGCCAGAATCTCTTCCCCCGTCAGTGCAGATTTCAGCTTGTTGAAGGAGTCTTCCTTCTCTTCACTCCACTGGAAAGGAGGATTACGGGTTGCAGACTTTCTTGACTGTCCTACCAGGATGTCTTGCAGGGGAGCTGCTAGCTTCGTGAATCCAATGATAAATCTTCTATAATAGCCTACCAGGGTCAGGAATTGCCTCACTTCTTTCACGTTTGTAGGTCTTGGCCAATCCCTTATCACGGTGACTTTATCAGGATCCGGTGCTACTCCCTCTGAACTCACGACATGTCCCAGGTACTGTACCTTTGGTTTCAGAAGGTGGCATTTGGATGGCTTGATTTTCATGCCGTATTTGGACAAGGCTTCAAACACTTCTGCCAGATCTTGTAGATGTTGCTCATACGTCTTGGAATAGACTATGACGTCATCTAGGTACAGGAGGACAGTTTCAAAGTTCTTATGTCCTAGGCAGCTCTCCATCAGGCGTTGAAAGGTACCGGGTGCGTTGCAGAGTCCGAACGGCATACAATTGAACTCACAGAGGCCCATCGGTGTAGTAAACGCTGTCTTCTCCTTGTCGGTCTCGGCCACAGGAACCTGCCAGTACCCACTAGTCAGATCAAGGGTGGAAAAGTAGCAGATTTTAATGCAGCTAATGATTCCTCAATCCTAGGTAATGGGTATGCGTCCTTATGTGTGATGAGATTGATCTGCCGGTAAACTATGCACATTCTCATGGTCCCCTCCTTCTTTTTTTTAACTAACACTAGAGGTGCTGCCCAGGTGCTACAACTGTCTCTTATTACCCTGCAGATTTCATTTCTTTGAGCATGTCTTTGGTGGTTTGGTAGTGAGCGGGTGGTAATGGTCTATATCTCTCTTTTATAGGCTGATGGTTACTTGTGGGTATAGTGTGCTCTACCTCTTTGATTTGCTCAAAGTCTAACGGGTGTTTGCTGAATATTTGCTCATATTCTTTCACTACCCGGTATACTCCATGCTTGTGACGGAGAGGTGTAGAACTGGTACCTACATGTAGCTTTTGGCACCAATCCTCCAGCTTCTCTCCTGAGCCATTGTCATCCACCTGACTTGACGGGTCCAGGGGCTTGACGGCTGTGATGTTATTGTTATCAACCGCGTACAACTTAGCCATGGTAGCATACTTTGGTAATGTGATCTCATCCTCACCACAGTTTAATAAGTGTAATGGTACTCTTCCCCGGTGTACCTCAACCACTCCTCTAGCTGTGAGTATAGTGGGTCTACTGTCTGAGTACAGAGGTTCTACCAGAGCCTATTAGTCTCGTCCTTTAATGCCTATTGCGGCTCTACACCAGACCAACGTTCCAGTTTTGGGAGGTATTACAATGGGTATTGGATCACTTACTCGTACACTGCCGATCTCACCTCCACATATTTCTACCTGCTGCTTCAACATCAGGGCTTTGATCTCTTTGTGCAGAAGCCTCTGTTGTCCGGTTCCGGCAGTCTCGGCGATTTGCTGCAAAACACTTATCACTTCGGAAAAACATTTCTCAATTACATTCTTTCCTAGCAGCATCACTGGCTCACGTTTTCGCCGGTTAACATCTACAATTATAAACACCCTGGTTCTGCAATTCTACCTTTCCAATCTGAATGGTCATCTCTCTGAACCCAACCTGTGGTATTAATTGTCCATTACTAGTCCATATGTCCATTGTAAAGTCAGTTGGAGCACTAGTAATGTCTGAATCAGCCCAGTACCTTTTATATAGAACATGTGGAATTGATATTACCTGGGACCCGGTATCCAACAAGGCACTAAAGGGAATGCCATCCAACACGATAGGGATCACTGTGGCGCCCCGCAACGAGTGCGTCACAAGGGAGTATTGCAGCCGCAATATTCTCTGACAAAGCAGTGCAATAGTTAACTCTGAGATCCAACCCAACATACAACACCTAGAACAGAGGACCAATCCTAGGTCCTGGTGGGTGGAGTGTTAGGGTAGTGAAGTAGAACACAGTAATCTAGACAGTCAGAATACAGTCGAGACAGAATCTAGAACCTAGAACAAAACTTGGAGAGGAGCGGGGGCTCCGCACTCCGTGCGGGCCCCTGGGCCGTCACCGGTCGGGTGTCCGCACTGAGGCCTTAACTACCGGGAATGGGCTTATCTACACGGGTTCCCAAAAGACTCCCGTGCCCACAACTCACAGCCGGTTCACTAGTACCGAAGCTGGCAGCAGTTCACCTCTGTCACGCGAACCAGCCCCGTGGAGGAGCAGCTTTATAGGAGCACCCCACCACCAGCCAGTCTTCCAGTCGTCTAACCAGCGGTGTACCCACTGAGGGACCCAAGGCTCCCCAAAGCATCCAGAACGTACATCATGGATAGGGCATTGAAGCAGCCTCCCCGTACCCGACCTGGTATTCCTGGGCGACGCTGGCAAAAACAAGCTAAGGAGGTAGAAAGGAGGTACACTGCGGATCTCTGAGGAGCACTATCACTGCTGAGTCCACCCGGTCTTCTACTCAACCACTGTAAGCCATGTACTGCCTGCTGGTTACAGTAAAGACCCGTTGCAGAGACTATCTGTGTCCGTGTCTCCTTATGAACTGTCCGTCATTAACTAAAGGTAACCGCAGCTGCCGCACAACATCTTGAGCAGCTCCAGCCTCCGGGGATCACCGCTCAGCCTGTGGGGAGCGTAACATCTTGCTGCTGTCCATCACCCCGGAGGTTCCGCAGCGTCGGTAGCCCTTACCGAACTACTCATAGGTGGCGTCACGAAGAAAACAAATTAAATCCCCTTTAATCTGTTCCCGTAAGACGTCCTTAATTTTGATCTGCACTACACCGGGCCCCGCTACCGGCAGGCGCGGTCCACCCGTGACAAGGAAGGAGAAGAATCGCCTGTATCAACCGGAGTCCGCCGGCCACGGTGAGTCAGAAAATGGCGTCACGAACAGGATACGAGCAGGCCCGTTACCCAACGGGTATATTGTGCTTAAACTGGACTTTATTGTCTACAATTGGACTTTGTTCGTCCCTAAAAGAACTTTCCCGCCTTTACACCATTGGGTCAAGATGGCGCCCAAGATGGCGTTCCCGCCACAAGAAGCCGCCACGTGAAGCCCAGGAGTGAGTCAACCCCCCCCTCACTGTGGGAGGGCTAAAGACTAAAGGCGCCAAACTCTTTGTCCGCCCTGATTGCTCGAATCAACCATGGGGGCGGACCCCAAAGACTTTTCCCACGATTGGACTACAAAAGCCCAGAGAAAATGGGAGTGTCATAGACACACCGACAGAAAGAGAAGACTTCTTCACCAGCTCTACCAGAACGCTTACCGGTTCTACGGGTGTGGTTTCCCTCTGAGAAGAATGGCCAGCATGAGACTCCAAGACCTGATGCGGGAGGTCGAGGCGGAGGCCAGAGCAGCCGTCAGCCAACCGGGTCCGGATCCTGCCCTTACCATAGATGGCAGCCCCGACTTCTGGCTAGAGGCTCTACAAGACCTCCGGGTGCGGTTACTAGAGACAGTGGAATGGACGATCCGTAGCTGGAGCGCGACCCTAGGCAGACGACTACACCATGCGATGCAGCAGAGCCGACCGGGTACAGCTTCTCCAAGCCCAGACGACGTCACCAGCTTCTCGACCGCCTCACCGTCGCCTACCACCTGTCCTGCTCCGTCACCTGAGCCAATAGACTGCGTCATTCCGGTGGAGGCCGCAACTCGACCCGTTCCAGCGACCAACTTCGCAACCGATCCCGTTCTTGAGCCGGAGCTCATAACACGCTCCATTGAAGAACTCGATCTTTACCAGGTTCCCACTGAGGAACCCGCGACATGTTTCACCACTACAGAGACAGTCGCCTGTTTTATCCCCGTACCGGAGGCTTCCCTTGCCATTGCCGAGGCCTACCTGGTAACCGGGATTGAAACACCTTTACCTGCGGAAACAGATGAAGAGGCAGGCAGCCTGGAAGCCCTGCAGGACGTCCCTACGGAAGGATCCGCAGCACCACCGCCCTGTTGTACAACGGAACAAGCTTCAACATCTCTCATCATCGAGCAGCCTGATGTGGTCATCGAGGAAGAGGTCGGAGAGGATGACGACGAGACCCACAGCACCGCTGAGGATTTCGACACCGGGTTCGCTTGGGGAGACAACAAGGAACTTCCTTCCGGGCACACAGCTCGGGTACACTGGTCGGGTGCACTGCCGACACCTTCCCCTGTGCCGTTCCACCGGGTTCCGATACAGACAGCCCGCCAAGTTCAAGCTTCCCGCCAAACCACCAGCTCCGTTACTCATCTTTACACCCCGAGCCGTAACGACGGAGATGTACGCCAGAGACGACGAGAGGAGTGGCAAGCCCGAGAACGCGCCAACATGGAGGCCCGTGCCGAGGCTCGCCGCCAGCCGCCGCTGCCTGATGAACTCCGCCGTGAAGGTAGAATTTCCACCTTTAACTTACATACCGGGTGGGGGTTCGCTTGGGAGGTGGGTTTGGATGAGGAGGTGTTTGTGGGGCGCCGGGACGTTGAGTCAAACTTACCAAGAGGACATCCCGATCGCGACCTATACCGGGGCGATATTATCACCTACGAGCGCTATGCTTGTGCAGATGGGTGGTTCGCTATCCGGGTGCGCCATCACCCTCAGAGCCAGTGACTTTAAAACTTGAACTTCATCAATGACTCTGTTCCCGTTAATCATTGACTGTGTGATCTTGCGGCTACAGCCTGGACTCTAGTTAAAGTACAGCCGACCGCCCGCCGGGTCCGCACAAAGTGATTACCTGTTTCTTTGCTTATATCACCAAAGCATATCTTTACCTGTTTCTATTTTAAAAGTGTGTCATATATGTATAAAATGCAAAAACCTCTGTAATGTGAGTAGTTTATGCCTGGGGACAAGCGATTTACCAAGGGGGAGTTCCGGCCCCGCAACGCGTAGCGTCACAATGGGAGTATTGCAGCCCAATATTCTGACAAAGCAGTCCATAGTTAACTCTAGGATCCAACCCAACATACAACACTAGAACAAGGACAAATCCTAGTCCTGTGGTGAGTTTAGGGTAGCGAAGTAACACAGTAATCTAGCAGTCAATACTAGTCGAGACAGAATTAGAACTCTAGAACCAAATCTTGGAGAGGACGGGGCTGCCGCACTCCGTGCGACCCCTGGGCCGTCACGGTGGGTGTCCGCGACTGAGGCCTTAACTACCGGGAATGGGCTATTTCTAAGGGTTTCCAAAAGACTCCGTGCCCACAACTCACAGTCGTTCACTAGGTAGTTGCGGCAGCAGTTCACCTCTGTCACGGCAACCAGCCCGTGGAGGAGCAGCTTAAGGAGCACCCACCAGCCTTAGCATCATCTCCAGTTCTAACCAGCGGTGTACCACTGAGGGACCCAAGGCTCCCAAAGCATCCAGAACGTACATCATGGTAGGCATTGATAGGCAGCCTCCCCAGTACCGACCTGGTATTCCTGGGCGACGCTGGCAAAAACAAGCTAAGGTGTAGCAAAGGAGTACACTGCGAATCTCTGAGGAGCACTATCACTGCTGATCCACCCGGTCTTGCCTTAACTGTCAACACTGTACACGTTCCTGTGTTACAGTAAGAACCCGTGTCAGAACTATCTTGTCCGTGTCTCCTTATGAACGTCCGTCTATTAACTAAAGGTAACCAGCTGCCGCAGCAATCTTTTGAGCATGCTCCGCTCCGGGCGATCACCGCTCGCCTTTGGGAAGCGTAACATCTTGCTCTGTCCATCATCTCCCGGAGGTTCCGCACGTCGGTAGCCCTTACCGACTACATAGGTGGCTCCGAAGAAAACAAATTAAATCCCTTTAATTGTTCCCGTAAGACGTCCTTATTTTGATCTGCACTACACCATGGCCTGTACGGCAGCGCGTATCACCCGTGACAAGTAAGAGAAAATCGCCTGTATCAACCGGGTCCCGGCCACGTGAGTCATCACGGTGTCCTCCCACGAATCTGTCAAACCGGCTGAAGGACCTCGAGCGTTCAATCCTAGGGAGCGGCGCGCCTGCCCAGGAATCGTCGTTTAACGCACACTCTCGGCAAGGTGACCGGTTTCTGGCAATGGTGGCAAATGGGCTGTCCATCGGTTGATAGCGATCACTGGTCGTCTCTCCATCTTGAAATCTCTGGGCCTCATCCACGGACATCCTTCTGGGCCGCCAACTCGATCTTCGGTGCAGGCTTGGATCCTCCCAGTCCTTGATAATCTATAGCCTTTGAGATGACGGTGTCTGTCAGGGCATCTAGCTTTTGATTGGGCACATTGGAGATTGGATTCCAGTTTCAGCAGTCAAGTTGCTGACATGGCAGATGTTGCTGGGCTGCCGGTTGTGAGGTGCTGCTGCAGGGTCCGGTACAGATGTTAATTCCCGGGGCTCTTCTAGCTGTTGCAGACGGATAGCTCTGTCTTTCAACTCAGCAAATGTCATATTAGGGTTCTGCAGCAGTATCATACTCAGCTGTCCTCTGTGGAAGGAGATAGGAGGCCCTCTATGAATTGGTTGAGTAGCATTTTATCAGTTCCCAGGGCTAAAGCCTGCAGATTCAATGCATAGTCTCTGGCACTCTCTTTTGGCTTCTGATGGCATGCAAAGAACCTCATCTTAGCCCGGGTATCAGCAGTTGCTTCAAACGTTGCTTTTAGTCCTGCTACTAGATGCTCTACAGTGTCCTTATCTGTGTCCAGCCAAGGGCGCAACCTCCCGCCGTGCATTGCCCGTTAATTGTCCCATAATCATTCCTACATGTTGGGCTTCAGTAAGGGGATACATCACATAATAGGCCTTTATCTTTTGCAGAAAGTCATTAAGCGTATTAGTGTCAAGAAACAGGGCAGGGACATCAAAGCTGAGGACTCCATATTGTTTGAGGGCAAGAGTCAATGCACAGGACAGGAAACAAGATGGCCGACGACAAGCTGAGAACTCCATATTGGTTGAGGGCAAAAGTCATTACACATGACAGGAAACAAGATGGCCGACAAAATACACTAAATGCAAACATAACAACAGATATAGCAAAAAAGACTGAAAACCTTACAATTAGGCTCACCGGAGTATTGGGGCAGCCACATTGCCCCTGGAGTATACGGCATCAGGAACGGCATGATAGGTGCTGCTCGTTGCGCCGCTCCACCGCCGGGTGCTATCGCTTGATCTGGCGCTGCAGCTCCACCGGCTGCTCCGCCACCATCGGGCGCATCTGGCTGCGACATCTTAGTTAACGTTCTCCCTCCTGTCTTCCGTTTTCGTCCAGATGTCTCTTGGAGGTTCCGTGGTGCACCAGGGATCTTCTTCCCCACCGGATGTCGTCAGCACCAGGGAGGAGGCTGGGTTCGCGCCACTGCAGGGTACTGCCCCCTTCCTTTCCCGCGCGCCGCGTGCAGTAAAATGGCGGATTCTCAAAAATACAGTTCTGATGGCGCAGTGCAAAAACAGTTTTCACATTAATCACGGCACACAATGCCCGTTTTACCGGGCAAGGTAGATCCTGTTCGTGACGCCAGGTTGTCGAGCCCACTGGGATGGGGTGCTCGGTACCGGACCGGGTTTGCTGCTGGGGATGTCACGGGGGTCCTGGTACGGACCGTGTCCCGGGCCCTGGCAAGTAAAAGGATGATATTTACAGGGGATTAAAGTTTGTCGTGACGCCACCCACGGTGTGTGGTCAGGAATGGGACCACCGCTGCTGCAGAACCTCCGGGGTGATGTTAGGCAGCTTAGATGGTACTGCTCTCCGTAGGTAGAGGCGAGGTCCCCGTGGTTGGGGCAGTGGTTGTTATAGTCTATGGTGGATGTAATAGTAATCAGGGATTATAGTGGAGACGGGTTGAAGGAACACACACTCACGTTTCTGTAGTTTCCAAAGCTTTACTGCAGATGTTGTAGCAGATTGTCCACGGAGTCTGTACTGGGACCGGGTTGCTCCCACCCTGTCCGGGTCCTCAGCTTCCTCGTGCTGCACTGTGTGTGTGGCCCTGCTGCTCCTTATAGCTGAGCTGCTGGCACTGTCTCACTCTCTCTCTCCTCTCTGGTACTCCTTGGCTAGGCAACTCGAGTCTTCTGTGTACTGCTGACCCCACAGTGTTGCTTTGCACTGGTACAGTGTTGATTTAGAAACTCCACTATTCCTGGATTTACTGTGCTGTGTGTGTCAGTCACAGTCTCGGATCTGGTGTCCGTTCTTTGCGCTCCTCTGGGGTGCGTGGTGATAGTACTCAAGCTCCCAGATGTGTTTCTCTGTCTTTTAGTTCTCTCCTCAGACCCTGGCTAGGCCTGGAATCGAGTAGCAGATTGTGGAGAAGCCTGGTGCAGCTCCTTTACACCACAATCTCCCTCTTTCAGTTCTCCCAGGAACTGAACTCTTCACAGTACTGCCTCGTACTGAACTAACTACTTCCTCCTGACCAGGAGTATATAAGGGAGCTGGTTGTGCTCCCCCTCCTGGCCCAGAGGTGCTAGTGTAGGTCAGTGTGTTGTGGGGAGGGAACCCTTGTGATGTTACTGTGGCACATTAACCCCTGGGGTGCCACAATTGTTTATGTAACAAAGTTTTGTGGCAGGAAAAAAAGACCATTTGTTCTGTAATTGTGCCTGTAGAGGAGGAATAATTTGACAGTCATAAATTAGCCATTGCCAGTTTCAGCTCAGACAGTTATGAAACCAGTGAGTGAAATGTTACAGACAATGTTTTGAATGATTACTTGTTAAAAATGTTCCCAGAATTGTGGATTTTAAATTAAAATTATTGTGTTTTAATGCAAACTCAACTTAAAATTGATGGTGAAAATCTACCACCTTCCCAGCATTGGTACCACATTCCTGAGGATGCAATCCCCTACATAAAAGGGTGGCAATCAGTGAACTGGAGAAACAAGGGGCCCTTGTACGGAGCAACTCCCTGTGCAACAGCCCTGTTTTACCTGTCAAAAGGAAGATGGTCACTTTTGAATGGTTGTGGACTTGAGGCTTGTAAATAAATATACTCCGTCAGCTGCTCAGCTTATTGCATCTGTCCCAGTTGCAGCTGAGGAGTGAATGGAAAATGTTTTCTTGTTTGGTCATTGCAAATGTCTTTTTCTCCGTACCTCTAACACCTGAGTCATCTCTTTGCTTGGCATTATATTTCCATCAGGTTTTGGCGATGGTGCTGGAATCCCTTAGTTACGGAGATAAAGTCCCACAATATGCAGACTGAACAAAGCCAATGCAGGATAAGATTAATGCTATCCAAGCTGTACTCATACCAACCAATAAGACAGAGCTTAGGAAGTTTTTCAAGCATATTGATAATATTGATAAGAACTGATACTGCACTTTGATTTTTTTTTTACTGGACCCCTATTGGTATTGGTCTCATAAATAGTTAATTGGCGTGCACTCTTCGTGTCGGTTGGAGGTGCTATTTGTAGGGGTCATCAAAGACCCTAATATAGTAAGTCATATCGAACAAAAGCACTCTCAGTAAGCAGTTTTGCTAGTGAAAAGTCGTGTTGTTTTTATTGGTGCTGTACACATTAGGTATGCGACCTGGAGTTTGACGTTTCGGCTATCAACCAATAGCCTTTTTCAAAAGTCGCTGTGGGTGAATACAGAAAGTGGAAGTGTAAGACATATAAACATACATATATACAACTATATACAGTGCTATATATACATTGTATTATTCTGGCATAGAATATGGAGAAATAACAACAGTCTGTCTATGTTATGTGTACACTTTATGTGTACACCCATTAAACAGAAGGGCAACAATACACTGAATAGGAAGATATGGTCTTTATGTATTGCATTAGTATACAGACTGAGCAAGATAGGGGACTGTGGTACAGTTACCTGGTGACCTGCATCCAAGGCTTTATGTTGTTTTTTTGCTCTGATTAGGAGTCCATGTACGGCTATAGTCACATGTAATGTGCGCTCTGAATGAGCTGGTTAGCCTGTGGATAAGAGGGTTGGGTTTAGATCTGGTCACCCTAGTCTGGGTGTAGCAGTGTGTCAAGGGTCCTAATTACCTCCTTAGTTATGACTTAGTTATAACTAAGTAGGTAATTAGGACCCTTGACACACTGCTACACCCAGACTAGGGTGACCAGATCTAAACCCAACCCTCTTATCCACAGGCTAACCAGCTCATTCAGAGCGCACATTACATGTGACTATAGCCGTACATGGACTCCTAATCAGAGCAAAAAAACAACATAAAGCCTTGGATGCAGGTCACCAGGTAACTGTACCACAGTCCCCTATCTTGCTCAGTCTGTATACTAATGCAATACATAAAGACCATATCTTCCTATTCAGTGTATTGTTGCCCTTCTGTTTAATGGGTGAGTAGAAAGTGTACACATAACATAGACAGACTGTTGTTATTTCTCCATATTCTATGCCAGAATAATACAATGTATATATAGCACTGTATATAGTTGTATATATGTATGTTTATATGTCTTACACTTCCACTTTCTGTATTCACCCACAGCGACTTTTGAAAAAGGCTATTGGTTGATAGCCGAAACGTCAAACTCCAGGTCGCATACCTAATGTGTACAGCACCAATAAAAACAACACGACTTTTCACTAGCAAAACTGCTTACTGAGAGTGCTTTTGTTCGATATGACTTACTATTGGTATTGGAACCATGAATCCACTTGACTGTTTGGAGATGATGTTTCACACTGTACAGAAGGACTCTGATAGTGTGACAGAGGGGGAGAACCTAGGGAATCACACCGGAGAAGAAAAGGAAAAGCCGGAGACATGGACCAAAAAAACATTTTAAATACTGTTACGGGACTCAATAATACTTAAGAACTCATACTTTGGTGATATCTATTTTAATTTTCTGTTTACTTTTAGTGATGTTTGCACTTTATATACATGCCTAATAGGTACAAGATGGTTAGGAATCTGAAGGTTTAAGCATATTCAACAGGTGTATAATCAGACCAGTAAGAGAGGTCTCATTACAGTGGCCCACAACAGCGAAAAAATCCAAAACATAATACAATACGGAGAATTAGCTATATCTTGGTGGATGAGATTGCCAAGTTTGTCACAGAAAAAACCCTTCCACTTAAAAGTGCAGTTAATCATTTTTTCACATATCTAGTGCTTTAGGTTTTCATTCCAGCTGGTATTGTATGTGCTTGTTTTCGCTCTGTTTGCTTTAAGCTAGGGCCAAACCTGTGTCTGCCCCTTACCTGGCAGATCCGGCAGAAACTTAGAAGTTTTCTGCCTTAGCGCATAGTGTTACCAGCAGGTAACGCTATGTGCTGCCCGACTATTGATCCCTATGGCAACTGGACGCTGACCACAGCCGCCAGCTCCACAGGATATGCGCTTTTTCAGAGTGCACAGGAAGCGCTGTTTGCAGCGTTTTCCTGTGCGCTTTGCAAAGGCGCATATCTTGGAGATCTCTGTGGAGCCGGAGGCTGCGGTAAGCGTCCAGTTGCCATAGAGGTCTATTGCCTGGCAGCGCATAGCGTTACCTGCTAGTAACGCTATGTGCTGAGGCAGGAAATTTTCTGCTGAATCCATGAGGCTCAGAGCCAGACGCAGGTTTGACCCTAGCCTTAAACACTTATACACAGATTTTTCACAAAGGACTTGAACCATTTTTGAGAAATTGCATAGTTTCCAATCCTAAGTACACCAGCATACCCCCCCTCATGAGGTATCATTACAGAATTAAAAGGAGATCCACTAAGGCTAGCACTGAACCAAGTACTTTTAACGCTAGAGAAAAAGGGCTTCCAGGTGTATGAAATCCCTTGATAATCCGGTTTATGGCAATTTTCCTTTACGTATTTCAGTACTGTAAGTTGTACTCTAGATGGAGTACAAGAGGGGGATTTGCTGAAGCAGCCATGATTGTATCTAAACAGCAGTTTTAGGCAGATTTGAGCAAACTAACTTTCCAGCTAATGAGAGCCAGTGGCTGAAAGTTCTACAAGAATAACGTAAGTGTTCTCTAAACGTTTAAGGGAAGGTTTAAAAAGGTTAAATGAAATAGGAAAAGTGGATTGCGTCAGTTGATAGATGGTGATATACAGCCATGAATAATAGATTTATTAAACTGATACAGAAACTAAGTTTTTAATAGAGTTGTCGGTGTTTGAGGAAATATGCGAGTAGAGATCACGAATGTCAACTATGACACCATCCCTGAATCGATTGGAAGCAACATAGAGGCATATAAGATTATAATCAGTCTTACTGCATTGCTCATAAATAATGTCATGATGTAGCATTACTTTCTTTGTTCTACCCTGTATACGCTTTCATGCAGCATTCCCTTCTCTTTGTCTAACCATGTATAAAAAGTTCTTACACAATAGCATCGGAGCCAGACCACACCATCATCTGGACACATGCGTGTGTCTGATTACTTTGTGCCTGTCCTGTAACTCTGCTCTATTGCGTTCTCTAATAAACTTCAGTCTCTACTTCAAGAAGAGTTGTCTACAGTGTCTAAGCTCTCAAGGACTTTAAGTGAGAGACAAAATCTCCAACAGAATCGGTCGCTAAAGATGAAAAAATTGTGTGTCAGTACAAACTCCATCAACTCCAAGACCAAATTACATATGTCCTCTTCCCAGCTACTCGTCCGTAGGTAGTGTCTCACGGCCCGTAGGCCATCTGTGTGTCCTATATTTGTATACAGAGACTCCATGTCTATCATCACCAGTGACACCTCCTTATCCACTGTAAGGCCATCAAGCCTCCTCAGGACATCAGTAGTGTCTCTGACATAAGAGGGCAGCGTGAAGATAGTATTCAATGAATTTACAAACAGGATCACACAGCCTTCCAATTCCAGAGACAATAGGATGACCCGGGTGTACAGTGGGATGTTTATGTACTTTTGGTAAAATATAAAAGGTAAGTATCACTGGTGACTTAGTGAGAAATCCCTCCCGGACTTTCTTTGGTATAATGCGCTTTTCAAGGGCTCAGTCAAGGATAGAGGTAAGGTCCATCAAAAAACATCTGAGGGGACTAGATTGGAGAGTACTATAGTATTCCCTATTATGCAATTGTCTTTGTGCCTCCCTCTCATCTAGTGTTACCGGCCACACTACCACATTACCCCTATATCCGCAGGTTTTATCACCACATCCTTTAGGTTTTTAAGATCCTCAATCGCCTCCTTTTGTCTACGGGAAGGTTATGATGTTCACCTCGTTTACCCAACTCGTTAAGGTCTTTCACTACGAGTGAGGCGATTGAAGATCTCAACCTGCGGACAGATGTAAAAAGTGGGGAATATGGTGGACAGCGGGTAGAGGTGCACTGCAAACTTACCTTTTGCATTAGGAAGATACTCCTTCAGCTCCTCGAGGTCATCCAATGCCTCCCATTCTTGATCCGTGAGTGAATTAATGTCGGCCCCCCTCTTGCTGTGCAGTTTGTGTAGGACAGTGATGTATTGATGGGGAGTGGAGCCAATGGCACCCTAAGTGGGGTCTTGTTCTTTTTATTATATCCACTCCTCCACCGATACACACTGTTGCTTTTGAAATCTGTAAGATCTCGTTGGTACTTTTTGGTCTTGGTGGTCACAATATCTTTTTCCGACCTAGAGAAGTCTTTATCAATGGAATCACAAAATTTCTTCCATTCCTCTGCCGACAGCTGTATGGTTAGTCTGTCCTGGATAACCCCTATTTCCTCCTCAATTGAACTGATGGTCTTGTTATTCAGGTCAATCAGCAGAGACATAAAAGTATTAGAGGAATGGGTATCTGCCTCCTCCCATGATTTAAGAAAAGTATCATCTGTGGGACTGAAGGAAGGGAACACTTGGACCCTGAGGCCCTGTGGTATGAGGTCCCACTCTAAATACCTTTGCATGAGTGCCCTATTCCACCAGACCCGGGTTTTCTGATGTAACAGGGTCTTCATGTTGTTGATCATCTCCTCATTCGCCTTAGAACCAGTCGTAGTGGGTGTCTCTCCCTCGGTACCAAATACCTGGTCCAGCTTAGATAGACACGCGGAGAAGCCCTGCGTGGACAGGGTCACTAAGCTACAGGTGAGGTGTATAACTGCCTATAATAGTCAGTGGGAGGAAATTAGAGCCATCCTCACCCGCTATTGGGCTGTATTAAAAATAGAATCCACGTTGTGTGATTTCCTTCCATACCGCCTGTTGATGGCGAGGCATGGCAGGAGCCTCAAGGACATGCTGGTAAACATACATTTTATACCTAAGAAAGTGCAAGTGCTCCATA
This sequence comes from Allobates femoralis, assembly GCA_033576535.1. NCBI lineage: Eukaryota > Metazoa > Chordata > Amphibia > Anura > Aromobatidae > Allobates > Allobates femoralis. Next base: position 40,602,814 of record JARQOC010000007.1, read on the forward strand.
TGAAACTAGTAACACAAACAATGCTCACATTATTAGAAGCATAGACCACAATTTCATATACAGTACAGACCAAAGGTTTGGACACACCTTCTCATTAAAAGATTTTCCTGTATTTTCATGACTATGAAAATTGTAGATTCACACTGAAGGCATCAAAACTATGAATTAACACATGTGGAATAATATACTTAACAAAAATCTGTGAAACAATTGAAATTATGTCTTATATTCTAGGTTCTTCAAAGTAGCCACCTTTTGCTTTGATTGCTGCTTTGCACACTCTTGACATTCTCTTGATCAGCTTCAAGAGGTAGTCACCTGAAATGTTTTTCACTTCACAGGTGTGCCCTGTCAGGTTGAATAAGTGGGATTTCTTGCCTTATAAATGGGGTTTGCAACCATCAGTTGTGTTGTGTAGAAGTCTGGTGGATACACAGCTGATAGTCCTACTGAATAGACTGTTAGCTGCTTTTTTCTTGCCATAATACAAATTCTAAGTAAAGAAAATCGAGTGGCCATCATTACTTTAAGAAATGAAAGTCAGTCATTCAGAAAAATTGGGAAAACCTTGAAAGTGTCCCCAAGTGTAGTTGCAAAAACCATCAAGTGCGACAAAGAAACTGGTTCACATGAGGACCGTGCCAGGAAAGGAAGACCAAGAGTCACCTCTGCTGTGGAGGATAAGTTCATCCGAGTCACCAGCCTCAGAAATCGCAGTCTAACAGCAGCTCAGATTAGAGACCAGGTCAATGCCACACAGAGTTCTAGCAGCAGACACATCTCTACAACAACTGTTAAGAGGAGACTTTGTGCATCAGGCCTTCATGGTAAAATAACTGCTAGGAAATCACTGCTAAGGACAGGCAACAAACAGAAGAGACTTGTTTGGGCTAAAGAACACAAGGAATGGACATTAGACCAGTGGAAATCTGTGCTTTGGTCTGATAAGTCCAAATTTGAGATCTTTGGTTCCAACCACCGTGTCTTTGTGCGACGCAGAAAAGGTGAATGGATGGACTCTACATGCCTGGTTCCCACCGTGAAGCATGGAGGAGGAGCTGTGATGGTGTGGGGGTGTATTTCTGCTTTGAAGCTCATCAAGCGAATGCCAAGAGTGTGGAAAGCAGTAATCAAAGCAAAAGGTGGCTACTTTGAAGAACCTAGAATATAGGACATATTTTCAGTTGTTTCACACTTTTTTGTTAAGTTTTTAATTCCACATGTGTTAATTCATAGTTTTGATGCCTTCAGTGTGAATCTACAATTTTCATGGTCATGAAAATACAGAAAATCTTTGAATGAGAAGCTGTATCCAAACTTTTGGTCTGTACTGTATGCAGTGAATTAATCATCATGTATGTATCAATATGGCATTTGCAAAGTCTGAATACAGATGCCATACCTAAGTGCCTACTTTGGTGCATCTGCACCGCAAGTGGACTGCTATCCCTGCGGCCCCTACACTGCCTGCCAGAATATCATAAGGGCTAAGACCTTTAAATCGGCAGACAGCTGGAGGGATTTTACCATCAGAAAATATATTTTATGCAGTTCGAAGGGGGTTATCTACTATGCCACCTGTGGCTGTGGCCTGGTCTATGTGGGGCTGATGTCGAGCCCACTGGGACGGGGTACTCAGTACCGGACCGGGTCTGCTACTGGGGAAGTCACGGGGGGTCCTGGTCCGGACCGTGTCCCGGGCCCTGGCAATAATAAGGGGATATTTACAGGGGAAATGTCAGTCGTGACGCCACCCACTGTGTGCGGGCAGTAGTGGGGCCGCCGCTGCCGCAGAACTTCCGGGGATGATGTAATGGCAGTGTAGATGGAATAGTTCCCGTGGGCAGAACTGTGTTCCCCGGGGCAGTGATGATTAAAGTCTATAATGTAGTGTGCAGGCCTGGTGCTGAGTGCAGTACACTTACTGTCCAGATGCTGCAGGAATCCTCCTTCAGTGTTGGAGCCTGCACGCTGTGGCTCTCCAGTTGTAGGGCTGTTGCAAACCTGTATGGAAGGAGTAGTATCCAGGCAGAGACATACAAGGGAGTCGTATTCAGGGTTCACCGTGTTTACTTCTCAAGTCCTCAAGTTCAGGTTACAGTTCAGTATAGTTTTTACAGTTCAGTTCTCAGTACACGGGCACACTCTACCCTCCGGGGTTCCCTTTACTCTCTGTAGCCAGGTCTTCCTACTGTGACCCCTCACTCTGTCTCTGTGTCCTTCCCAGGCTGTTGTCTCTCTCTGTATCTGTTCACTTGTTGTGCGTTACTCCGGACAGTATGGTGGTGGCTCGGACTCCTGTGAGCCCTCCGGGTTGCCACTGAGCTGCCTGTCCTTTGGGGTAGGGACCCTAACGTGTAGTTGTGGCCCCCTGTCAGTTGTCTGGGGATGCCGGGTGAAACTACGGTCCCCTCTAGAGCCGACCCTCTACTTCAGCCTAGCCTCCAGCAGTCCTCCCGTGTGAGGCTCTACCAGGCTCTCTCTACTGTGTCTTCAAGTATCATAGGAGGGCTACTCCGCCTGCAGTCTGTTGTCTCGGCTGTAATTCTAGGGCCCGGTATCACCGTCCCTCTCTTCCCTCACACTCCCGGGGTGCTGGCTTCTGACGTGCTTTCTCTCTACGGCTCGCACTGGCTCTGTTCAGATTCTGCGCTCCTACACCCCACTTTGCCAGGACGTGTGATTCAGTCTTTTCATCTCAGTCTACCTCGGCCTACTGACTCCTTCCTCCTCCCCCTTCACTATTTCTACTGTCAGTCACCTGATTTCGTGTTTGCCCACCCACTGCTCTAAATCCACCACCCCTCACCTGCCTAGAGTTCCCAGGCTGCGGGCTGGATGCTGCCATCTACTGTACGTGGGTTGTGTGGGCAGTGAGGGTGTTGATGTGCAACTGTCGTCCTACCTGCCTGCCTGCCTGCAGTTCCCTTTGTGGCCTCCTGAATGCAGGGGCTCCACACTGACATCCAGGGAGCTTAGAGTCCGAGTTCGGGAGCATGTCAGAGACATTATTGGTGCCAAGACTGTAGATAACATTACTCTTCTGCGAACAATCCCCAGACACTATAAACTGTGCCATGATTGTGATCCAAAGTGCCTCAAATTTCGTGGCATCGATAAGGTGAATCTGGGTAGTGCAGGCAGGGATCTTAAGAAGGAGCTGGCCCGCCTAGAATGCCAGTGGATCGTTAGGCTGGGGACCATGAACCCTAATGGACTCAACGAAAAATTGATTTTTGACTCCTTTCTGTAGTGGTCTGTCATGTACAATATTCCCCTTATCTTTTCCTCTGTGTTCAGGGGAAAACGCTTCATGTTGTTGTATCTAGAGACCTGTGACACCTTTGAACCAATGTCTCACAGGAGTGCTTATAATTTCTTTTATTTTCCCTCACAGTGTATGGTGCCTCTTAAGTTCCCTGCTAGATCATGGATGGGTATATACCCTAACAGTCATCTGGCAAAAGGATGAACGGATCCATGACTTATGACACTACATCAGCAACAGCCTAGGATGAACTGTACCCTGGATTTTATCTGAAACTGGCATCCAGGAATCAACTGATCGTCATCAGCCACTTGGCTCTTCAAGAATCATTATGCTCAGGGTTCTCAGACTGCCTATATCTTCCAGGGACATTTCGCTACCTTTGTGATGTATTTTTTGTGTGGTGCCTTTTGACACTTGTAGCACAGCAACCACAAGAGCGAGGAACCGCAGGAGAGATAGCGGCAGCCAGCAGAAGGTTCTCACCACCTGTAATACCAGTGAGAGACACAGAGGAGGTCAGGCCAGGTTCCAGACAGGCCAGGACTTAAACACACACACTAGGACAAGGAGGCCTCACAACTCAATGGGTGTGGAATCCTGAAGTGCCTCCTGACCACCTGGAGTGTACCCTGGATTTTACCTTGCACCTTTCCTTTATTTTATTTTTCCCTTTTTACACATTTTTCAGCCACCAACAGGGCCACAGGCTCCGGCAAGCCACCCGTGACATCCTCCACAGCAACCGCCCTGGACCGGGTACCCCAAGGCCCTGGGGTGGGTCATTAATACTAGGCAGGTCAGTTTCTCCAGCTTGCTCTGCCTTTTGCCCTCATCCAATATGGCGGATCTGTCCCAGAAATGCGCAGTGCGGGCCAGTCAGATCGCACATGAGTGGCGGGCATAGACGTGTCACTTCCGGTAAAGTGACGTCACCGGAACTTCGCTTCTGAATCTGAAAGTGACGTCTGCACCACCAAGGATGCGCTGGTCCCAGCTGCACACTAGGATCATATTATGATGTAATTGGGGCCCTATTTAAGGCACATTTTTTGCACTCTCCTCCACAGCCCCTTAAGAAAGGTTCCACGAAACACGTGTCGGTGTCCGCATTCAAGACATTGGCAGGCTGTTACTGACCTCTAACTGATCATGGGTAAGTGGGTTTGGGAAACGGTCCATTATGCACTTTAGGTACCAGAAGGAGTAAATGGGTATTATATCATTACTGTATATTTGTATATATGTGTATTGTTACTGTAACCCATACCCGAATGTACCAATATTTTTGTGGACGTAACCCCATGCACTTTGTATCTTGAGATATACCCATGTTATTGGATGTCAGGGAAGGTTGTCTCTGTCTGTCTCCCTTGACACCATTACCCTTGTTCTGCACTATATGTACTTGGCATAGTCTTCACTGTGCAACTCTTGGTCAAAAGTAGAAATTGAGCAGCACCACTAATGATAGAAAAATATTAACGAGGTGCTCACCATGCCAACAATAACAGTATGTAAGGAGAGAAAAGATATTGGCATATGTAGGGAGCACACCACAATATAATTGAATGTAAAAGAACAACGAAGTTTATTAAACAGCTGTGAGACACACAATATAAAATCACTTAAAATAAACATACAAAAGACATGGGGCCCATCATTCCTCAAAACAGAATATACGAGGAAAATAATTTATGATAACAGAGGGGAATTACCACAAACACCAGTACAAATAACAAGATAATAGTAAATGGATTATACAGTGTGCAAATTCTATCTTGTGCAAAGAATATTCATTAATAAGGTGCAATGAGATTGGCAGGATGCTGTAATAATATAGCAACCACTATACAGGTAAATTATATATATATTGCACTATTCCCAAGTAACAATAGGTGTAAATGTTGTATGACCGTAATCAAGGGAATCAAAAACAAGGGGGGGTAGCTGAATAAAATAACTAAAGTGACAGCCAGGTGTGTAGAAGGACCTGTCAGTGATTAATATATGCACATAATTGCTCAATTATGCACAGTTTGCAAAGGAGATTAGTAGATGCACACAATATTATGCACAAGATAAATAAACCAACAGTTAGGTCTGTGGCACCAAACAAGGTAACACAATAGTATCAGTAGTCTATGAAAAATGTGTGTGCAATTACAGGGGAAGATTTACACTGATCCACATAGGTGTCAGACAATCTAGAGGTTGATCTGATCATATAAATCCACAGGACCATATGTGAAAGTAACTCAGATAGCTTGTGCAGCAAGAGTAATGAGCGGCACAAGAAGGCACATTTCATAGAGCGATTATTGCAGAGTGGCACATCACCTAACCCAGTGGAGTGTGGAATCCCATCAGTCAAAGTCAAAGTCAAGTGGGGGCCCCCACGTCGCCCTCCCCACGCGTATCGCTGCTAAAGGGGTGCAGCTTCGTCAGGGGAGGGCGACGTGGGGGCCCCCACTTGACTTTGACTTTGACTGATGGGATTCCACACTCCACTGGGTTAGGTGATGTGCCACTCTGCAATAATCGCTCTATGAAATGTGCCTTCTTGTGCCGCTCATTACTCTTGCTGCACAAGCTATCTGAGTTACTTCCACATATGGTCCTGTGGATTTATATGATCAGATCAACCTCTAGATTGTCTGACACCTATGTGGATCAGTGTAAATCTTCCCCTGTAATTGCACACACATTTTTCATAGACTACTGATACTATTGTGTTACCTTGTTTGGTGCCACAGACCTAACTGTTGGTTTATTTATCTTGTGCATAATATTGTGTGCATCTACTAATCTCCTTTGCAAACTGTGCATAATTGAGCAATTATGTGCATATATTAATCACTGACAGGTCCTTCTACACACCTGGCTGTCACTTTAGTTATTTTGTTCAGCTACCCCCCTTGTTTTTGATTCCCTTGATTACGGTCATACAACATTTACACCTATTGTTACTTGGGAATAGTGCAATATATATATAATTTACCTGTATAGTGGTTGCTATATTATTACAGCATCCTGCCAATCTCATTGCACCTTATTAATGAACTAGCTGTGAGCCCGATGCAAATGCATCGGGATTCTACAACGTGCATTAATTTGATTATAGTAGATAGCTATTTTTTATTTTATTATTAATTTTGTTTTGTTTTTTTACTATTTTTATTATTATTACATTTATTTATTATTTGTTATTTTAAGTGAATTTATTTGTATTAAGATTATTTTATTTTATTTAAAAACCGCATCTGCGGCGCGGTTGCGGTAATCCCCATAGAAAGTATAGGGGGACTTGCGGCAGGTGCAGCAAAACCGCACTTGCCGCACCGGCCGCAAGTCCCCCAATACTTTCTATGGGGATTACCGCAACCGCGCCGCAACTTGCACTTGCGGCGCGGTTGCGATAATCGTTATGGGGATTACCGCTACCGCGCCGCAAGTGCTCGCACTCAGCCAGCGACTCGCAATGCGGCGCGGTTGCGGTAATCCTTATGGGGATTACCGCAACCGCGCTGCAAGTGCTCGCACTCAGCCAGCGACTCGCAATGGCCTGGCGGCCATTGCTCGCGCTACCTGAGCGGGAGATCGCTAGCTTTGTGGCCGAGCCTCTGGTTCTATTTTCGGCCAGCGACTCGCAATGGCCGCTTCGCGGCCATTGCTCGTACTCAGCCTGCGCGAGCAATGGCCTCGCGGCCATTGCTCGCGCAGGCCAACGACTCGCATTGGCCGCTACGTGGCCAATGCTTCGCCGTGGTGACGTCACAGAGTGACATAGCCACGGTCTTTGCCGGGGTCCGACACGGAAGTGCCTACGGCAATTATATAGTAGATAGCTGTTAGCCTGATGCAAATGGATCGGGTATCTAAAATATGTTTATTGTTTTTTTAAATATTTTTAAATAATAATGGCATCATCAATAGCAATAATATAAGCAATAGCATTATAATTAGCAGTAATAGCAGTATTAATAGCATTATTAGCATTAATAATAGCATTAATAACATTATTAATAGCATTAATAGCATTATTAGCATTAATAGCATTATTATTAGCATTATTAGCAGTATTATTAGCATTAAAGCATTATTATTAGCATTAATAACATTAATCATAACCTGAAAAAGGGATTATTAGTAGCATTAATAGCAGGATTTAAAAGCAATTTAAAATCATTATTTTTTTGCATTTTTATTTTTTATTAATATATTATTAATTATATTAAATTTTTTTTAAAAAAATTTTTTTTTTTAATGAAAATTATTTTATTTTTTTAAAAAATTTTAAAAACTTTGTTTAAAAAATATCTTAAAATAATTTTTAAAATTTT
>JARQOC010000007.1:40617014-40945391 GCA_033576535.1 Allobates femoralis
TAAGTAAGAGACGCTGAAACTGACCAAGCATAGACCAGGGGCCTTAGGAGAAACAGGGACCCCGCAGAAGGACCTCGTTGTCAGTTTGCAGCAAAGCCCCGAGAGAGAAAAGAAGACGCGGTGGGTTCAGACTCAGGCAGGACTTACCTCAAACCACAGAGCACAGACACAGAAGAGGCCTCATAACTTTCTAAGGTGGAAGTCCCAAGTTGCATCGGGACCTGGTTATTACTCTGGACTGTATCTGTTACCTTGTCACCAGTAAAAGGTACCGAAACAACCATCACTGTGTGTCTGTGTGCCTGCTTAACCTCTACAATTCACTGCCTTGTCCGCAGAGACGCAACTACTACTCACCTCATCCATCCCCGCTGCCCTGAGGTAAAGCTCCACCTGTGGGGAGCTGTACCACACTCTACTGCACCCACCATCACCTCAGCGGCCGGCTGCAGCGCTGGTATACCCGTTACCAGGTACCATAGGTGGCGTTACATTAACAATCCCCTTTATCCCCCATTTTCCCGCATTAAGGGTCCAGGGCATGGGACCGGGGATCGACCAGCCGTGATTCCCCTTCGAAGCCGCCATCAGCCCCGTACCTGAGTACCCCATACCCTGTCGATCGCCTCAAAATGACTGATCAATTTAGCCGCCCTTCTTTATGACGACACTCAACAGCCTTCCATCCATAGAATCTGTCAGTTGCTTGATCTGTTTACGATCAACATTGCGTGGAGCAGCCACCACAGCCTCCCATACACTGTTCCGAGAGGTGTACCGTTTTCCCTCCCTGAAGATCTCACACTTTAGGAGGGACCACAAGTTCTCTATGGGGTTTAGATCAGGAACAAGGGGCCATGTCATTATTTTTTCTTCTTTTACACCTTTACTGGCCAGCCACGCTGTGGAGTAGTTGGATGCATGTGATGGTGCATTGTCCTGCATGAAGATAATGTTTTTCTTGAACGATACCGATTTTTTCCTGAAACTGGCAGTAGGTCCGGGAGTTGAGCTTCACTCCATCCTCAACCTGAAACGGTCCCACAAGTTCATCTTTGATATTACCAGCCCATACAAGTACCCCACCTCCACCTTGCTGGCGTCTGAGTCGGAGTGGAGCTCTCTGCCCTTTACTGATCCAACCTTTGGCCCATCAAGAGTCACTCTCATTTCATCAGTCCATAAAACCTTTAAAAATCAGTCTTAAGATATTTCTTGGCCCAGTCTTGACATTTTATCTTGTTTCTTGTTCAAAGGTGGTCGTTTTTCAGCCTTCCTTACCTTTGCCATGTCCCTGAGTATAGCACACCTTGTGCTTTTTGATAGCCCAGTAACGTTGCAGCTTTGAAATATGGTAAACCTGGTGGCAAGTGGCATCTTGGCAGCTTCACACTTGTTTTTCCTCAATTCATGGGCAGTTATTTTGCACCTTTTTGCCCAACACGCTTCTTGTAACCCTGTTGGCTATTTGCCATGAAACGCTTGATTGTTCAGTGATTACGCTTCAAAAGTTTGGCAATTTCAGGACTGCTGCATCCCTCTGCAAGACATCTCACAATTTTGGAATTTATAGAGCCCGTCAAATCTCTCTTCTGACCCATTTTGCCTAAGGGAAGGCATTTGCCTAATAATTAAGCACACCTTATATAGGGTGATTCTGTCATTACACCACACCCCTCCTCATTACAAAGATGCACATCACCTGATTTACTTCATTGGTAGTTGCCTATATATGCGCCCCCAGGCTATGGGGTACTCGGGAACAGGTGCTGTCTCTCTGGGGTATCATGGAAGTCGTGACCCGGTCCCGTGGCCTGGGATCAGTCTAAAAAGGGGGTATTTACAGGGGATTTGTCGTGACACCATCCGGGGTATGTGGTTAATAGAACAACCGTTGCCGTATTCCTGCTGGGGACGGTGACTTGGGGCAGCATGGATGGTAAGCCCTCCTCGGGTAGGGCTGAGGGTCCCCAGGGCAGGAATAGTAGTGTTGTATGGGCCTGGTGAGGGATTGTGTGCAGTACAGTTCACTTACTTTAAGCTGCAGCTCTCCAGCCAGAGTGCAGAGATGACAGTCTGTGGCTCCTCAGGTGGGCGTTTTCTGCGACACTGCAAGTAAACAGTCTCAGGCAAGTGTGAGCTTACTGGGTACTTTACTTTAGGTCTTTCCAGGACAACAGTTCACAGTTTACAGTTCTTTCAGTACAGTTCACACAATTTACACTTCAGCACTGCTCCGGGTTACTCAAACTGTGCAGCTCAGGTAGCATTTCTATGTTGCTCCCTTGAAGTCCTTTCAGGCCCCTCTCTCAGTATTAACATAGTACCTCACACACGGGTTCAGTCTGATCGTCGCGGACTCACGGGTGAATGTTTCCCTTGCAGTCAGGGTCACCAGTCCTAGTATGACAACTGTGTTCCTAGTCCATGGTGGAAAGTTAAGGCTGCAGGTCATAAAGCACCTGCCCCCTACCGGTGTGTCTCGTGATTAGGGTCTGGAATCCCCAGTCATTTCTTCAGAGTCGGTTCTCTGGTGTTGGCCTAGCCCTCCAGTGTCCCAGGTTGAGATATTTCGGGTACACCAGGCTCTTTCTGTCAGTCACTGTCTCTGCTCTGGGTTCCTCTGGCCAGCTAAGATGTGTGCGGCTGCCGGGCCCTTGTCCTCCCACTCTTCCTTCTGCTGTGGGGTGTCTCTCAGTCTCTTTCCCCTTCCTGTCGCCTCCAGGGTATGGAGCGAGCTTTATCTCCTAGGCTCTGTGCCTCTCAGGATTCTGCGCCTCCAGGGAACCCAAAACTGTCTGGGAAGTCTCTCTCTGTTCTGTTCTTTCCAACTGCTCCCACTGTTCTACTCTCCTCCCCTTGGTGCTCCCGTGTTTTATCTATGGTGCCACCTACTGGATCAGTGCTACTCTACGTTGCACCCACTTTGCTACACCCGCCACCCCTTGCCCAACCTAGAGTCCTAGATGTACGATCGGTGTTTGTGCAGTGTGGGTGTGTTTTGCAACCTCCTGGCTGCACTTCCCTCTTGTGGCCACCTGGTCGCATATACAGCTTGGAGTAGGACAACATGTATAAAAAGTATCATGTGATCAAAATACTCATTTGCCTAATAATTCTGCACACAGTGTATATATAATTATCTTTATGTCAATGCATCTGTTTGCTAATTGGAACCTGTTTACTTGAGCCTTTTTCACGTCGTTCATTATGCAGAAGTCGTCCCATTTGAGTATTTGTTATTGTGCGGTCACGTGTTTCCCCCTCCCTCTCTTCGGGAGTGGTGTCTTGATCACATGTTTGCATGCCTATCAGCCATGGTAATGCATCCATGCTCCCGGACTGAGTTCGCGATGACATCACGTCACTTTGGATGGGAGGGTCTGGAAGCATGGGAGTGCTGCAATTGTGATCCACATATGGTGTAATTACACACCAAGAGGTATGTATTGGGCATTATGGGGTGAGTTATCTATCTCTCCCTGATGAAGCAACAATACATTTCTGTGAAACGTATTCTGAGTAATAGCAGCTACTGTACAGTGTCTTCCAGAGTGATGGTAGCCACTGTACAGCCAGCTACTGAGTGATGGCAGGCACTTTACAGCTTCCTCCTAAAGGCAGCCACTATATTGCCTTCTCCTGATGACAGACACTTTACAGCCTCCTCCTGATGACAGACACTTTACAGCCTCCTCCTGAGCGATGGATACCTCTATACAGCTTCTTCCTGACTGATGGCCATTGTACAGCCTCCTCTGAGTGCTGACAGCCACTGCACAGCCTCCTCCTGAGTGATGGCAGCCATTGTACAGCCTTGTCTTTATGCAGCCACTGTAAAGCCATCTCCTAAGTGATCCCAATCACTATACAGCCTGCTTCTGAGTGATGGCAGCCACTGTACAGCCTCCTACTGAGTGATGGCAGCCACTATACAGCCTGCTCCTGAATGATTGCAGGCACTTTACAGCCTCCTATTGATGGCAGCCACTATACAGCCTCCTCCTGAGTGATGACAGTCACTATACAGCCTGCTCCTGAGTGATCTCAGGTACTTTACAGCCTCCTCTTGATGGCAGCCATTGTACAGCCTGCTCCTGAAGTCAGCCACCTCCTGAGTCATAAATAGTTATCCGCTGCACACTAAACATTACACATGACATATTGCCTAAAGAGTGAATGGCTAACATATAGGAAACTAATTTAAATTTAGATGAGGAAAATTGGCATTGCAGAGACTACTTCAGTATACACAATGACTTAATTAGAATATTAGTTGCTGTATTGGCCAAGCTTCCTACCACACCCATACATGGTTTTAATTGCACTCAGAGGCACATATCCTCATATGCATTTGTACTGCAGACAGAGGCACAAGGTAAGGGAGATAGGGACCCGATAGACATGAGAGCACCTTGACGCAGGTTATCAGGCTTACTTGCAATGGCCAATGCATCAACTAATGCCAATTTTCCTCATCCAAATTTGCATTAGTTTCCTATATGTTAGTCATTCAGTCTTTAGCCAATATGTCATATGTAATGTTTATTTTGCAGCAGATAACTATTTATTGCATAGTCTTTTTCCTGCTAGCACCTTCACATGTAGGTGTGCCCGTCGTCTTTACCTCCTGAGTGATGGCAGCCACTATACAGTCTGCTCCTGAGAGATTACAACCACTGTACAGCCTGTGCCTCGTCTTTATAGCAGCCACTGTACGGCCTCCTATTGAGTGATGACAGTCACTATACAGCCTGCTTCTGAGTGATGGCAGCCACTGTAGAGCCTGCTCCTGAGTGATTGCAGGCACTTTGCAGCCTCCTCTTGAAGGCATTCACTGTATAGCCTTCTGGTAGCAGCCACTGTACAGCTTCCTCCTGATGGCAGGCAATTTACAGCCTCCCCTTGATGGCAGCCACTGTACATACAGCCTTCTCCTGAGTGATGGCAGCTACTGCACAGCCTCTTCCTGTGTGATGGCTGCCATTCTACAGTCTGCTCCTGAGTGATGTCAGCCACTGTACAGCCTCCTACTGAGTGATGGCAGCCACTGTACAGCCTCCTACTGAGTGATGGCAGCCACTATACAGCCTGCTCCTGCCACCTGAGGAAGACAGTGACGGCTGTCAAAACGCGTTGTGGCATGATAGAGAGTCTGCTCCATTATCTGAACAATAAATTAGGTTGGTATATCAAACTTCAATTGTACCAGTCCTGGTCCTTTTTCTTCTAGCGCTCCATAACACTGCATATTTTATTCGTATCCACTCCTACTAAGTGATGGCAGCCACTGTACAGCCTGCTCCTGAGTGATGGCAGCTACTGATGAGCCTGTCAGCCACTGGTATCAGGTGGAGACACAGTCTGCCCATTATGTAATGTATTTTTTCCAGTGTACAACAGCACCATTTCTATTATATTTCTCTAAGTTCTTCTGAAAACAGCATTTGGAAACATATAATTTGCTGCAGGTGCAGACAGGCAAAGCAGCGCAAACAGGGCAGAACGGTGCAGGCAGGGCAGAGTGGAGCAGACAGGACAGAGAGGCGCAAAAAGGGCTCAGCGGAGCAGAGGGGGCAGAGCTGAGCAGACAGGGCAAGGCGGCGCAGACAGGGCCGAGCAGAGCAGACTAGGCAGAGCAGACTGGGCAGAGCGGAGCAGAAAGGGCAGAGCGGAGCAAAGAGGGCAGAGCGGAGCAAACAAGGCAGAGTGAAGCAGACAGGGAAGAGCGGAGCAGACAAGGCAAAGAGGCGCAGACAGGGCAAAGTGGAGCAGACAGTACAGAGAGGACATAGAGGAGCAGACAGGGCACAGCTGAGGAGACAGGGCACAGCTGAAGAGACAGGGCACAGCTGAGGAGACAGGGCACAGCTGAGGGGACAGGGCACGGCTGAGCAGACAGGGCACGGCTGAGCAGACAGGGCACAGCTGAGGAGACAGGCCACGGCTGAGGAGACAGGGCACGGCTGAGCAGACAGGGCACGGCTGAGCAGACAGGGGAGGGCGGCGTAGACAAGGCAGAGTTGAGCAGACAGGGCAGGGGGATGCAGACAGGGCAGAGTGAAGCAGACTGGACAGAGCGGTGCAGACAGGGCAGAGTGGAGCAGACAAAGCAGACAGGACAGAGCAGACTGGACAGAGTGGCGCAGGCAGGTCAGAGAGGCACAGACAAGGCAGTGCAGAGCAGACAGGTAGAGTGGCACAGACACAGTAGAGCGGCGCAGACAGGGCAGAGCAGAGCAAAACCGGTAGAGCGGAGCAGACACGGTAGAGCAAAGCAGACAGGGCAGAGCGGAGCAGTCAGGGCAGAGCGAAGCAGACAGGGATGAGCTGAGCAGACAGGGCAGAGTGGAGCAGACAGGAGAGAGCGGAGCAGTAAGGGCAGAGCGAAGCATACAGGGATGAGCTGAGCAGACAGGGCGGAGCAGACAGGGCAGAGCGGAGCAGACAGGAGATAGCGGAGCAGTCAGGGCAGAGCGAAGCATACAGGGATGAGCTGAGCAGACAGGGCGGAGCAGACAGGAGAGAGTGGAGCAGACAGGAGAGAGTGGAGCAGTCAGGGCAGAGCGAAGCATACAGGGATTAGCTGAGCAGACAGGAGAGAGCAGACAGGGCAGAGCGGAGCAGACAGGAGAGAGCGGAGCAGTCAGGGCAGAGCGAAGCATACAGGGATGAGCTGAGCAGACAGGGCAGAGCAGACAGGGAGAGCGGAGCAGACAGGAGAGAGTGGAGCAGTCAGGGCAGAGCGAAGCATATAGGGATGAGCTGAGCAGACAGGGCGGAGCAGACAGGGGAGAGCGGAGCAGACAGGAGAGAGCGGAACAGTCAGGGCAGAGCGAAGCATACAGGGATGAGCTGAGCAGACAGGGCAGAGCGGAGCAGACAGGAGAGAGCGGAGCAGTCAGGGCAGAGCGAAGCATACAGGGATGAGCTGAGCAGACAGGAGAGAGCGGAGCAGTCAGGGCAGAGTGAAGTATACAGGGATGAGCTGAGCAGACAGGGCGGAGCAGACAGGGCAGAGTGGAGTAGACAGGGCAGAGCGGAGCAGTAATGGCAGAGCAGAGCATACAGGGATGAGCTGAGCAGACAGCAGAGAGCGGAGCAGTCAGGGAATAGCGGAGCAGACTGGGGCAGGGTGGAGCAGACAGGGCAGAGAGGCACAGAGAGGAGTAGACAGGGCAGAGCAAGAGCATTATCAGCTCGTGCAGAACCCCTTTCTGCTCGGCTCTATATACAGTCGCTATCGCTAGGCCACTCTCTGCCCGCCCAGTGTGAGTCTGCGCCGCCCTACACGTGACAGCACCTCTCCTCCTCAGCGTTTGCTATGTGACGTCACCGCTGTCTGATCACTGACAGAGGTGAGAGCTGAGGTAAAAGCGCGGGAAGACGGAGGACGAAGGAGCGAAGCGGAGATCACCTGAGATCTGCGCTCTTTCAGGAGATTCCTACATTTGCTTCTCACCAGACTTGGCTGTGAAATCGCACAGGACCACTCCAGTGCTTGTGTGCGCTTATTATCACTAATTAGTTACGTTAATCAAGCAATATTTAGGTGAGAACATCATGAGGTATTAACGCTATTGTACCATAAAGCAGGTCCATGTTAGTGTGTATATACTTACATGTGTATGTATATCTATGGAGGACAGTGTGGGTCCCAGTACACTACATGGAAGACATTGTGGGGAATTATATATGTAGTGACACAATCTTCTTTGTGTGGGTATATGTGTGTTTGTGTTTATTTGTGTGTTTTTATGTATTTCAGTTTTCTCTGATACAATGAAAAAGAACATAAAACCCATAGTTGCCATGATAATGTGTATTTGTGAAGCAGACGGTGTGTGAATGTACTTTCTGTATTGGATCAGACATGGGCAGCCAGTCACTGACCGCTACTGCTATGTAAAGCTGCTTTCATACTGCGATTTTCTGGGATCCGTGGCTGTCTGTGGTAAAACAGACAGCCACGAATCCGATTAGACCCCCATGTGTCCTTATGGGCAACAGATCAGATTTGTGTCAGATCCAATTGTGTCCGATTTTTTGCTGTACCCAAAATCAGAGACTGCTCCGATTTTGGGCACAGCGGACCGAATCGGATCCAACCCAATCCACGGCCATTAACATGGGGGCCTATGGAGCACGGGTCCGGGAAAACATCAGATCGTTTCCCGGACCCAATTTTAGTGTAGGGTCATTCCATGTCAAGTGATCCAAATATGAATATTTTTTTTACCTGACATCTTTAGATTTTTTTTTATTTTTTTCTATGTGAAGTACAACTTTAGTTAATTACAAATAAAAAGTTTAGATTTTTTTTTCCTTCTTCAGTTCATCATATCTTGGGCTAGAAATAAGATAGAGAAGCAAAATAAACACCATTCTACTCAGAACTGTACAGGCTTTCACCAGATATGTCACAAGAGGATCTTAGTTAATATATTACCCATGCGAACGCAAAATTTGAAAGCACATTTCCAAAAAACGTATTATTTAAAAATTCCCGAAAATTTACACGTGTCTGCTATGCTCTTAGCCACATCTGGGATCGCGATGGGTTCATATTTTAAAATATTTAATTATTATAGTGTCAATGGGTCATTCCATGTCAAGTGATCTAAATGTGAATGTTTTTTACCTAATGTCTTTAGATTTTTTTTCTATATGAAGTATAACTTTAGCTACCGTATATACTCGCGTATAAGCCGAGTTTTTCAGCCCAGAAATTGGGCTGAAAAGTTACCCCTTCGGCTTATACGCGAGTCAGTGACGGCAGCAGCCCCGGCAGCCCCAGCAGCCCAGGTAATCCAGGGCCCCCCCAGCCTTGCTCCGGTCACCTGTAAAGTAAAATATACTTATCACTGTCCCGCTGCCGTCCGTGCCCGCATCTGCCGACATCCCGATCCTCCATCTTCATGCGTCTTCTTCCGGTTTCCTCTGTTCGTCGCAGGCAATGACGTCATTGCCGGCGCCGAACACAGGAAGTCGGAAGAAAACGCATGAAGATGGAGGATCGGGATGTCGGCAGATGCGGGCGCGGACGGCAGCGGGACAGTGATAAGTATATTTTACTTTACAGGTGACCGGAGCAAGGCTGGGGGGGCCCTGGATTACTGGGGTTGCTGTATACTACCGCTGGGGCTGCTGTATACTACCGCTGGGGCTGCCGGGGCTGCTGTATTCTACCACTGGGGCTGCTGGGGCTCCTATATACTACCACTGGGGCTGCTGGGGCTCCTATATACTACCACTGGGGCTGCTGTATACTACCACTGGGGCTGCTGTATACTACCACTGGGGCTGCTGTATACTACCATTGGGGCTGCTGTATACTACCACTGGGGCTGCTGGGGCTCCTGTATACTACCACTGGGGCTGCTGGGGCTCCTATATACTACCACTGGGGCTGCTGTATACTACCACTGGGGATGCTATATACTACCACTGGGGCTGCTGGGGATGCTATATACTACCACTGGGGCTGCTGTATACTACCACTGGGGCTGCTGGGGATGCTATATACTACCACTGGGGCTGCTGGGGATGCTATATACTACCACTGGGGCTGCTGTATACTACCACTGGGGCTGCTGTATACTACCACTGGGGAGGCCTGTATACCACTGGGGGGGGGGGCCTGTATACCACACTGCTGGGGGCTGTATACCTGTGCTGGGGTCCACCCTCGGCTTATACACGAGTCAATAGGTTTTTCCAGATTTTTGGGGCAAAAGTAGGGGGGTCGGCTTATACACGGGTCGGCTTATACACGAGTATATACGGTAATTACAAATTAAAAGTTTTGAATCTTTTTCTTCATCAGTTAATTTTTTACAGATTTTTATCGTTTTAAAAAAGTGCAAATTTTGGCCTGATATGGCTTTACATTTTCTATCATATCTCAGGCTAGAAATAAGATAGAAACAAAATAAACCCCATTCTACTCAGAACTGTACATGCTTTCACCAGATATGTCTCTGGAGTATATTTGTTAATATTTTACCCATGCGAACACAAACGCAAAATTTTATACACTTACATTTTATTATGTGAATGAGACAGTCAGTCTACATCTTGGAGGAGATAGGAGATATATTTGAATATATCACTTTTTAACATCGAAGAATCGCCCATTGCAAGAAAAAGAATCCATAATCCAGGTTATTGCAAAAAAAAAATTAGAAACATTTACAAAAAAAATAACCCTTGAGCAGATGGGTGAAACAGTAGAAGGAACAGTAGAAGGTAAAGGAAAAAATGACACTGATTCAGAGATCATTCTGCAGCTTAAAGATAAATTTAAAGGGAACCTGACCCCTCCAAATGACCTGCAACTCTATTAATACCTGTCCCTGCACCCTTAAAGATCACTAGCAGCTGTCCTTTTGTGTAAAAAAAAGCGTTCAGTAACATTGTGTAAAACGCTATTATAAACTTATATGTCAGGGACTTCTTCACACTGAATAAGTCTCACAGGGCGTTCCCTGTGAGACTCTAAGCCCTCCTGATGCGCTCATTATCACGCCCCGATGGGCGTGATAACTAATCCAAATCCTCGCCCTGCAGAAAGTGCGTAATAGCCGGTGTGACGCTATTTGCGTCACATCCGGTCCTTGTGACGTGTGTACACCCTTTTGGTGTAAGCCGACCTCACCATGCGCATTGCGCATGCGCGGCTTGTCGGCTTACACCTAAAGAGTGTACACACGTCAGGAGGGCTTAGAGTCTCACAGGGAACACCCTGTGAGACTTATTCAGGGTGAAGAAGTCCCTGACATGTAAGTTTATAATAGAGTTTTTCCACAATGTTACTGAACGCTTTTTTTTATACAAAAGGACAGCTGCTAATGATCTTTAAAGGGATCCTGTCACCCCCAAACCGCCTCATAAGCTATTAAAACATGTCCCTAGTGCATATTATCACTTATCCTACACTCCTTTTGGCTCCTAAATGCATCTAGTGAAAATGTATAAAAACGTTATTAAACTCACTCATTAGTGATGTTAATGAGTGGCTACTGTATTCATAATCACCCAGGCAGGCTCTCCCTCCTCATAATATCACGCCTCAATAGACGTGATCTTGAATGCTGATTCAAATGCGCGCCTCCCCTCTCTCCTCTGTGCCGGCCGGGCTGCAGTGTGTGGCTGTATGATGCGAATCACGTTATTTCCGGCTTCGGGTGACGTGGTACACCCGCGCCACTCTGTTATGCCTCCAGCACGCATACGCAGTGCGGGGCTTGAAGCTAACAGAGTGGCGCGGGTTGTCTTTGGCAGCGCCTGCCAACCACAACCTCGAAGTGCTCCGTGACAGCATCCGGGGTCTAGCCAGGACCCCGGCCTGTCATGTGAGCGCTGGAGATCCCGCGATACTATTGCGGGATCTCCAGGGCAGGCGGGGAACAGCGCGTTCCCCGCCGCGGCGCTTTTGGATCCCGCTGCCAGAGATTGACGGATTGAGTTAACAGCACCGATCAGATCCTGGATCCGATCGGTGCTGTTAGCCCGACATCTTAGCTGATCACATCAGCTGAGATGTCAGCTGTTTGATGTGAGCTCTGCGCTGGAGCTCACATCAAACTCAGGGACACGGCCCATGATGTTGTACTACGTCATGGGTCGTGAAGGGGTTAAGAAACACTCATTAATAGCTCCCTGTGAGGCACCGCCGGCATGATCCTTATAGCCGGGGCGCATCACATGCAGGATCAGGGTATGATCCTGTTCACACTGGCCGGTTTGACTGTGATAATGCTGTGTGAATCAACTTTGAACACAAGGTTTAATGGGACTAATGAGTGGCTCATGAAAGCGAGGAGGCCATGAGGAATAGGATGTAACGAGTGATTGCTGACAGCCCAGGTGGGTGTGTCAGGTGGGTGTGTCCGGAGGAATAGCAGCCCAGCTGGATGACTCAGTGTGGGTGTGGCCGGCACGATAAGAGTCAGCCAGCTGAGTGATTGAGAGATTCATTCTCAGCCCGAGATCAGCCTGAGAGCATGTGGGCTGATTACCAGCCAGAGAGCCGAGCAGAGCCAGTCTGTGTGAGGGACTGGGAGTGCGAGTCCATACCGCCATGTTGAGATGGTGAAGGGAGCATGCTAGCTCCATACCGGTAGCCAGGACCAGGGTTGTGACAGCACCTGGGGTGGGGAAGCCGTGGCTGACCTGTTGGACGCTGGACTGGACGTGGGGTGAAACATGTCCAGGACGGAGCCTGTGAGAGGCTTGGCCAACCCGTTACCCAGGTAGAGAGACCCGGATCCGTGCCCGGTAAGACAGCGGTTCCCGTGTAACGGAGTGAGCTGTGTGTGATTAATGCCAGGCGGGCATAACCGCTATTGGGTCCGGCTAGGTAGTCGTTAAAGGACCCGTTGATGTATGTAGGGGCTTAGGCAATTACCCTGAATGTAAGATGATGACCTATGTAAGAACATTGTATAATAATGTGGGGAGAAAGTGACCAGCCAGTATGGATGATGTTGGAGGCGTTCCGTCCCTGTGGGACGAGAGGAAGGCTTGCCCTGCTGCTTGCAGAGGGTACCCGTCCCTCAACCACGGCCTCTAATGGTGTGGGTGTGCCTGTGGTGCCAGACACAGGGGTAATAGGGCTCCTAGTAGGTAACGGATGAGGTTCCCGTGTACTATGGTTTGCCAGTCCCTGTAATGGACCCAGGAGAGACACAGTCCATGGATGATGGGCTTTGAGCGTGTGGAAGGATGCGTGTGATCCATGGACGTTTGAATGATGGATCACATACGGTATGTAAGGACCCGGTCAGGCAGGAATCCTGACTACGGGTTAATGGTATATCATCATGCTGGGTGACTAAAGCCAGGCGGCAGGTACCGCCATTGGGACCCACAGGGCCCGTTGAGGCGTATGTAACGAAGGTCAGAAGCAGGGGTTAAAAAGGGCTCCTACAGTGGGGACACCATGCTTGAACCAGGTGGGCGCTGACCTGGACGTGGGGTGAAACACGTCCAGGAAGGAGCCCCTTGGGGATACATGACATACCTGGTACTCAGGTTGCTCAATCCCTGTTATGAACCCGGAGGGGTCATTGTTGTAATGTAACGTATGTATTGATGTATCGTGTAAGTAGGCCGGAGGCCGTAGCCACCACGGGAGCTGTTAGTAGAGCTCCAATGGGGACAGAGAGATGGTTACAGGTCCCGGGTTACAATAAGATGTCATGTGCAATAAGTGTTATGTAATGTTATATGTAAATGTATGGTGTATTTATGTATGGTGTTTATAATCAATGTGATATGTGTCAAACATGCTACCCGGGTTATGTTATTAATATGTGAAAAATAAACGGGTAGACATTGGTTAACTTATAAACATGTGTTTGTTGTCGTTATGCAAGCGGGTTCCCCGGTTGCTACCTCACATCCCCAACAGTCTGACTACTACAATCACCTCAAAGAAAGCATCAAACAGAATGAGGCAATAATAAGCTGTGACTTTTCAGAGAACTATTAATTTGTTGTTCAGAATGAAGCACAGTCATTTCACTGGAACAATGAACAAGCAACTGTGCACCCTTTTGCAATCTATTACAATGAGAATGGAGAAATAAGATACAAAAGTGTAGTTATGATATCTGAGTGCTTACTTCATGATTCAATAGCTGTTCATTTGTTCCAAAAAAAATTGATTTCAGTGATAAAAACTGACATCCTACCAAATTTGAGCAAGGTCTACTACTTCTCAGATGGCTCTTTTGCACAGTATAAAAACAGGTAAAACTTTATAAATGTATGCCATCACAAGAGAGATTTTGGAGTGGAAGCTGAATGGCACTTTTTTGCCACTGTTCATGGCAAAGTTGTATGTGATGGTTTAGGAGGAACCGTGAAACGCCTTGCTCGAGCAAGCCTCCAGAGGCCATATTCAGACCAAATCTTAACACCCATGCAACTTTTCAAATGGAGTGAGAAAATTTTTCTTAACATCCAGTTCATGTATTGTACAAACCAGGACCACGAAGAGAAGGAGAGTATGTTACTGTAAAACATCGGTTACATAAAGCAGAACTAATCAAAGGGACTCAGCAATACCACACTTTCATTCCATGTAGTGAAACAGAAATAAAAACAAGGATTTTTTCATTCAGCAAAGACAGTGAAGTCCATGAAATAGTGGAAGGTAGTACAACATTGGCAATGGATGACATAAATGGTTATGTGACCTGTGAATATGATTGGCGTTGGTGGCTGGCTACTGTACTATCCAAAGATTGTGAAAATGAAGAAGTAGAATTGACTTTTTTGCATCCTTCTGGTCCAGCGCCATCCTTTGTGTATCCAAGAAAACCAGACATTTTAAAAGTGCACAAAAATCAGATATTAACTCAGGTGGAGCCGAACACCTATGGACAAGATTACATTTCACCCACTTAAGGGGACAAATTGATGATAAAAGGCTACTTTAAAAATGTACTGTTAATTGTTTGAGTAGTTCATATGTCGGGCCCACTGGGACGGGGGTACACGGTACCGGACCGGTCTGCTGCTGGGGAAGTCACGGGTGGTCCTGGTCCGGTCCGTGTCCCGGGCTCGGCAATAAAAGGGGAATATTTACAGGGGATTGTCAGTCGTGACGCCACCCACTATATGCGGCCAGTGATGGGGCCGCTGCTGCTGCAGAACCTCCGGGGATGATGGAATGGCAGCGTAGATGGAATAGTTCCAGTGGGTAGAACTGTGTTCCCCGGGGCAGTAAGGGTTACGTCTATTGTGGAATGTTCAGTACACTTACCGTGCAGACGCTGCAGGGATCTCTCCTCAGTGCTGGTGCTGACAAGCTGTGCTGTGGCTCTGCAGGTGGAGGGCTTTCTGTAATCCTGTATGGAGAGAATCGCTTTCATGCAGAGACCCAAGGGAATCAATCTCATGGTTTTCCGTGTTTTACTCTCAAGGTTCTTCAAGTCACTTTACACTGCAGTTACAGTTCAAGTACAATTCAAGTACAGTTCTTACACGTCTCAGTCCTTAATACACGGGCACACTCTCCTACTCCGGGTTCCCTTTACTCCCTGCAGCCAGGCCTCTCTCTCTATGACCCCTCACACTTTCTCTGTGTCCTTTCCGGACTGTTTACATTCTCTGGGTTCACTTGGTGTGTGTAACGCCGGACAGTATGGCGGCGACTCGGGCCCTTGTGGGTCCTTCTCGTCGTCACTGAGCTGCCTGTCCTTTGGGGTAGGGACCCTAACGTGTAGCTGTGGTCCCCCGTCGTGTTGTTTGGGGACTCCGGGTAAAACTACGGTCCCCTTTAGAGCCGACACTCTACTCAGCCCAGCCTCAAGCAGTCCTGCAATATGAGGCTCTACCAGGCTCCTTCCCTCTCCGTCTCTCAGTATAATAGGAGGGCTACTCCGCCTGCAGTCGGTAGCTTCGCTGTATATCCAGGGCCCGGGTCTCCCTGTCTCTCTCTTTCCTGCACACTCCTGGGGGTACTGGCTCCGGATAGGCTTTCTCTCTCCTCCGGCTCACACTGGCTCGGTACAGATTCTGCGCTCCTTATGCCCCACTTTGCCAGAACGTGTGCTTCTTTCTGCTGCTCAGCTCAGCTCAACCTTCTGCTGTGTTTTGCCCTGTTCTTGGTCTTTGCTGTTCAGCTCACTCTGGCCTACTGAACTCCTTCCTCCTCCCCCTCACTATTTCTACTGTCAAGTCACCTGACTACGTGTGTGCCCAACCCACTCCTCTAAATCCACCACCCCTCGTTTGCCTAGAGTATCCAATCTTAGGGCTGGATGCTGCCATCTACTACACGTGGGTTGTATGGGCTGTGAGGGTGTTGATGTGCAACAATTGTCCTACCTGCCTGGCTGTAGTTCCCTTTTGTGGCCTCCTGGATGCAGGGGCGCCACACATATTTTATAGAACGAGGATTTAATTACTGTACTATTCTTCATAAATTACCTGTTTAATGATATAATAGAAAATAAATTGTTACATGTATAAATAGGTGTTAAAATATTGGTTCTTTTCATCTTGTTTTTAACATATAATTAGGATGAGACTGTATTTAGAAAGTCACACTTGAGGATATGATCACCTCTTTTTCTTTTGGTTTGTTCAATGCATTCAGGTTGAAAATGCTAAGCGAGTTGTGTTATGATGGTTAAGATGTATTACGGGATTTGTTTTTTGTATTTCTTCATTGTTGCATAGAAATGTTGAATTCAATAAGTTGTAATTTGAAAAGAAAAAAGGAAGAAACTGACACAAACATAACATCAGATGATTCAAGGCTTTAAAAAAATATAAGTTTGATAGGTCCTAAGTTGAATCCTTGCAAAAATATAACCAAGTACACAAGTAACACACAGGCATTTTTTCACAATTTTAAAACATACGTTTTTTTCACAATTGCGCATTCAAATTTTGAATTTGATTTCTCCAAAACAAAATATTAAGAAACATAACCTTGTGACATATCAAATGAAATCCGGTACCGTTCCGAGAAAAATGATGCCTCTCCCACCTCATTATATTTAATTCTAGCCCGAGATATGATAAAAAAATGTAAAGCCATACCAGGCCAAAATTCACGCTTTTTCAAAACTTTAAAAATCTGTAAAAAATTAACTGATGAAAAAAATTCAAAACTTTTAATTTGTAATTACCGTATATACTCGTGTATAAGCCGACCCGTGTATAAGCCGACCCCCCTACTTTTGCCCCAAAAATCTGGAAAAACCTATTGACTCGTGTATAAGCCGAGGGTGGACCCCAGCACAGGTATACAGACCCCAGCAGTGTGGTATACAGGCCTCCCCAGTGGTAGTATACAGCAGCCCCAGTGGTAGTATACAGATTCCCCAGCAGCCCCAGTGGTAGTATACAGATTCCCCAGCAGCCCCAGTGGTAGTATACAGGAGCCCCAGCAGCCCCAGTGGTAGTATACAGGAGCCCCAGCAGCCCCAGTGGTAGTATACAGGAGCCCCAGCAGCCCCAGTGGTAGTATACAGGAGCCCCAGCAGCCCCAGTGGTAGTATACAGGAGCCCCAGCAGCCCCAGTGGTAGTATACAGGAGCCCCAGTGGTAGTATACAGATTCCCCAGCAGCCCCAGTGGTAGTATACAGATTCCCCAGCAGCCCCAGTGGTAGTATACAGGAGCCCCAGCAGCCCCAGTGGTAGTATACAGGAGCCCCGGCAGCCCCAGTGGTAGTATACAGGAGCCCCAGCAGCCCCAGTGGTAGTATACAGCAGCCCCAGTGGTATACAGCAGGCCCCCAGGGGTACATATAGCAGCCCCCAGGGGGTACCCAGCAGCCCCCTGGGGGTACCAACAGCCCCCTGGGGGTACCAACAGCCCCCTGGGGGTACCAGCAGCCCCCTGGGGGTACCAACAGCCCCCAGGGGGTACCAACAGCCCCCTGGGGGTACCAACAGCCCCCAGGGGGTACCAGCAGCCCCTGGGGGTACCAACAGCCCCCTGGGGGTACCAATAGCCCCCAGGGGGTACCAACAGCCCCCAGGGGGTACCAACAGCCCCCTGGGGGTACCAACAGCCCCCTGGGGGTCCCCAGCAGGTACCCCAGCAGCCCCCAGGGGGTACCAACAGCCCCCTGGGGGTACCAACAGCCCCCAGGGGGTACCAACAGCCCCCTGGGGGTACCAATAGCCCCCAGGGGGTACCAACAGCCCCCTGGGGGTACCAACAGCCCCCAGGGGGTCCCCAGCAGGTGCCCCAGCAGCCCCCAGGGGGTACCCAGCAGCCCCCTGGGGGTCCCCAGCAGCCCCTGGGGGTACACAGCGGCCCTCGCCCCCCCTTGCAAGGGCCCCCCCCCCGCTTCTCTTACCATTCCGGACTTCTGATCCGCGCCGCTCCTCGCTCCTCCGCGCTGCTCCGTCCGTCTTCTACATCCGGGATCCCCGGCCGCGCGATGACGTCACATGCCTGCGACGGCCGGAGATCCGAGATGTAGAAGACGGACGGAGCAGCGAGGAGGAGCGAGGAGCGGCGCGGATCAGAAGTCCGGAATGGTAATATAACCATCGGGGGGGGGGCCCTTACAAGGGGGGCAGGTGCCAGCACTTGGGGGGGATTTAATTAGTTATGCACTGCTTTCCCCTGCCGGTGATAGACAGGGGAAAGCAGTGCATATTTAATGAGCGGCCCCACGCGACGGGGCCGCTCATACAGCAGCCTCCCCCCCCCGCCTCCTGAAGCCTCCACAGCCCCCGGACACAGCCCCGGACACAGCCCCCCCCGTATTGACTCGTGTATAAGCCGAGGGGGAGACTTTTCAGCCCAAATTTTGGGCTGAAAAACTCGGCTTATACACGAGTATATACGGTAACTAAAGTTGTACTTCATTTATAAAAAAAAATCTAAAGATGTCAGGTAAAAAAATATTCATATTTATATCACTTGATATGGAATGACCCAATGACGCTATAATAATTAAATATTTAAAATAAGATCCCATCACGATCCCAACTTGAATTTTGGTACAGATGTGGCTAAAGGCCCCGTCACACCAGTCCACATCGGTGACGTAGGGGCGTGGCCTATCGGCGGCGACATCGCTCCTACGTCGCCTAATGTAAAAGGGCGATGTTAGCGGCTGTGACAGCTCGCCTGGTTTCACATCAGTGATGTGAAACCAGGCGGACGATATGGGGCGATGTGTACATATCGCGCCATGTAACCGGCCGCCGGCGAGCTGACAGGCGATGGAAGCCATAGGCTACCATTGTGCTGCATCGCCGCTGGGG
Source organism: Allobates femoralis (assembly GCA_033576535.1). Taxonomy (NCBI): domain Eukaryota; kingdom Metazoa; phylum Chordata; class Amphibia; order Anura; family Aromobatidae; genus Allobates; species Allobates femoralis. The sequence goes on from JARQOC010000007.1 coordinate 40,635,763, forward strand.
TTTTGAGACACCCTGGCGGAAATGCCGCCTGTCAGCTCGCCGCGGCATCACCGGAGGTGTCTCCCCGTGTAACCGGGGGGTGGTAACGCTGGCGGGGCACCAAAAACGTGCGCGCTCCTGCCCTTCGCCGCCGACATTTCCAGCAGTGTCGCAAGGTGTAACGGCACCATAAGAGAAAAGCAGACACATCCATTTTTTGGAATTTTTTAATTATACTTTTTTTTCGGAAATGCGTTTCAAATTTTTTCGTTTGCGTTCACATGGGTAAAATATTAACAAAGATACTCTTGTGACAAATCTGGTGAAAGCCTGTACAGTTCTGAGTAGAATGGTGTTTATTTTGTTTCTCTATCTTATTTCTAGCCTGAGTTATGAAGAGATGTAAGGGCAGGCAACACTGAAATTCGCACTTTTTCCAAACTTTGAAAATCAATTAAAAATAAAAAAAAAGTTAGAATTTTTTTTTCTTCACATTTTCCATTGTCTGACATGCCATTATCAAATAACAAAATCTCAAAAAAATTAAAAATATAGAGGTAATAATCAATGGTTCAATTGACACGGAATGACCCCGTTCTGAGCATGCTCAGTGCACTAAAACTACTGTTTCCCTTTAATTTCACTTTTGCAATGTATATATATACATTGCGGAAGTGAAATGAACTAACAAAGGGTTAAAAAAACAAAAACCTCCTCACCTCTCCAGCGTGTGTCCTGCGCCATCTAGCTTCTGGGGTTTAAGGACCTGGCGGGGCTACCTGATCAGCTGATTGGTCACATGACTGCATCAGCTGAGCGGTTTAAATTCCACGCTCGCCAAAACCGATCGGCAGGCGGGAGATTCAAACCGTTCAGCTGATGCGGTCATATGACCGATCATATGGGGCTTGCGGTTGGGTGCAGCAAGTGCAGTGTTGCCAGATCCGGCACTTGCAGCCGTGCAAAATAAAATGCTGCTAGCAGCGGTTTTTTTTTTTTGTGGTGCCGCGAGTGCCGGATTCGGCAATACTTACTGCACCTAACCACAAGGCCCATAGGGAATGAATGGGGCTTGCCGGATCAGTGCCACAAGTTGGCCGTTACGCGGCAGATGTGGCGACATCTGTCGGATCTGCCGGGAATTACACTTTACCGCAAAAACACATCCAATTTGTACATGTGTTATGTCGTCTTTTATGTGTATGTGTAAGTACTAATTTTTCCCATAAACCGCTAATTTCTTTCCACCACTTCTATGTTCTTTATAAAAATTATTTATTTTATTGTTTTTACCTTTTTGTGATGTATCTATAAGTTTTATAATGCATGTTTTTAATAGTAAGTAACCCTTGTCACCTTTATGTTCCGTGTCCTGCACACGTTCCTTGCAAATGCACCAGTACAATGTTTTACATCATATTATTAACTCCCTTCCCGACCTATGACATTATAGTGACATCATGAAAGTTGGTGCGTTCCCGACCTATGACGTCTCTATAACGTCATGGGTTGTTTGCGCTCCTGCAGCTCCGGTGACAGTGTCAGTGACAAGTCACCGGAGCTGTAGGAGCGCAAGCACCTATACTTTAGCCCAGGGGCTAAACTCGCTCTGATTTGCAGTTGAAATTGAGGCTGCAAATCAGAGCGAGTAAACCCCTCCAGATCTGATTGGAGCTCTCCAATCAGATCTGAAGGGGCGAGATGGCAGGTGCCCTCCCCCTCCTAGCCCCCTCCTGCTCCATGGCCCCTCCGATCCCTTTCTATCCCCCCCCACCCAGCGGTAACAGTCATCCGCCGGTGGTGTGTCCGCCGGCGGTAAATGACAGTTACCGCCGGCGAGCTGTAACCGACTATCAGCTTCCTTAGCCCTCTCCTGATGCGATCACAGAGGGGGCTGAGGAAGCTGACAACAATCTCGGGCTTAGTGCCAGCTGTCAATAAAAAGCTGGCATTAACCCCTTTATTACCCAGTTTACCACCAGCACCAGGGCAACTGGAAGAGCCTGGGTACAGCGCCAGAAAATGGGGCGGCTGGGGGCTGCAATTCGCAGCATGGGGGGCCCAGAACACTTGGGCCTCTCCATGCTGAGGATTCCAGCCCCCAGCTGCCTAGTTGTACCTGGCTGGGCCAAAAATATGGCGGAGCCCCACATCATTTTTTTTTTCTAGAATTAGTTCCAGAAATAAAAAAAAAATGGGCTTCACTGTAGGGCTGGGCGATTTTGGAAAAAATCAAAATCTCGATTTTATTTAACCCTATGGACGATTTTCGATTTAAATCTCGATTTTTTTTTATATATGTATACACAGCATACACAGTATATACAGTATATATCATACACACAGTATATATGTATACAGCATACACAGTATATACAGTATATATCATACACACAGTATATACAGTATATATCATACACACAGTATATATGTATACAGCATACACAGGATATACAGTATATATCATACACACAGTATACACAGTAAATATCATACACACAGTATCTATCATACACACAGCATATACAGTATATATCATACAGACAGTATATACAGTATCATACACACAGTATATATATATATATATATACAGCATACACAGTAATTACAGTATATATCATACACAGTATATATCATACACACAGTATACACAGTATATATCATACACACAGTATACACAGTATATATCATACACACAGTATATATCATACACACAGCATATACAGTATATATCATACAGACAGTGCACTGGGCACTCACAGAACTCGGCGATGTAGTAGGAAACGGCGTAGTTCTCCTCGCACCAGTCCAGGGCAGAGGTCGGCGGCCCCCAGTGTCTGGGCCTGTCCAGCGCTGGAGCCATGCTGCGCTCTGCTCTGCTGCCAGTCACCGCCGGCCGGGGAGGAGGCGGAGCGCACCGCAGTGCGCACCAGAAGTACCAGGTGCATACACGGCGTAGTTCTCCTCGCACCAGTCCAGGGTGGAGGTCGGCGGCCCCCAGTGTCCGGGCCTGTACAGCGCGGAGCCATGCTGCGCTCTGCTCTGCTGCCAGTCACCGCCGGCTGGGGAGGAGGCGGAGTGCACCGCAGTGCGCACCGGAAGTACCAGGTGCATACACGGCGTAGTTCTCCTCGCACCAGTCCAGGGTGGAGGTCGGCGGCCCCCAGTGTCCGGGCCTGTCCAGCGCCGGAGCCATGCTGCGCTATGCTCTGCTGCCAGTCACCGCCGGCCAGGGAGGAGGCGGAGCGCACCGCAGTGCGCACCGGAAATGCCGCCATTTTAAATCGAATTTCACGATTGTTAATAAAACAACAATCGTGGCCACAGCAGGGGGCGAATTAATCTAATTAATTCGATTAATCGCCCAGCCCTACTTCACTGTATTTTGGTTCATAGCCAGGTACAACGAGGCAGCTGGGGGTTGCTGGCAGTCCGTACATGCCAAGTTGTGCCTGGCTGGACCAAAAATATGGCGGAGCCCCACGTCATTTTGTTTTATAAAATTAGTTCTAGAAATATAAAAAAAAGGCCTTCGCTGTATTTTTGGTTGCCAGCCAGGTACAACTTGGCAGCCAGCCAGGTACAACTAGGCAGCTGGGGGGCTGGAATCCTCAGCGTGGAGAGACCCAAACGTGGACAAATTGCAACCCACAGCCACCCCAGAAAATAGCACATTCATTAGAGTCTCCATTTTCTGGTGCTGTACCCCAACTCTACCAGTTGCCCTTGTGTTGGTGGCACACGGGTTCTCCATACACGACATGGTGTCCGCTAACAATTTCAATGGAAAAATTAGCTCCAATTGTTAGCGGAAACCATATTGCGTATGGAGATCCCCTCCCTGTGTGCCTGAATATTGGAGCTCCCCCACAAGTGACCCCTTTTTGGAAACTAGAGCCCCCAAGGAACATATCTAGATGCGTATTGAGCACTTTGAACCCCCAGGTGCTTCACAAATTGATCCGTAATAAAGAAAAAGTACTTTTTTTTTCACACAAATTTTCTTTTTTAATTTTTACTGATCAATTTGTGAAGCACCTGGGGGTTCAAAGTGCTCACTATGCATCTAGATAAGTTCCTAGGGGGGTCTAGTTTCCAAAATGGGGTCACTTGTGGGGGAGCTCCAATGTTTAGGCACATAGGGGCTCCCCATATGCGACATGGTGTCCACTAGCAATTGGAATTGCTAGCCGACACCATGTCACGTATGGAGAACCCCTGTGTGCCTAAACATTGGAGCTCCCCTACAAGTCACCCCATTTTGGAAAGTAGACCCCCAAGGAATTTTTCTAGATGGGTGGTGAGCAATTTGAACCCCCAGGTGCTTCACAAATTGATCTGTAAAAATGAAAAAAAAAATTTTGTGGAAAAAAAAAGTACTTTTTTCATGATTACGGATCAATTTGTGAATCATCTGGGGGCTCAAAGTGCTCACCACCCATCTAGATAAGTTCCCTGGGGGTCTAGTTTCCAAAATGGAGTCACTTGTGGGGGAGCTCCAATGTTTAGGCACACAGGAGCTCTCCAAACGCGACATGGTGCCCGCTAACAATTTGAATGGAAAATTAGCTCAAATTGTTAGCGACACCATGTCGCGTTTGAAAAGCCCCTGTGTGCCTAAATATTGGAGCTCCGCCACAAGTGACCCCATTTTGGAAACTAGACCCCCGAGGGAACTTATCTAGATCGGTGTTGAGCACTTTGAATCCCCGGATGTTTCACAAATTGATCCGTAATAATATAAAAGTACTTTTTTTTCCACAAAAAATTTCTTTTAGCCTAACTTTTTTCGTTTTCACATGGGCAAAAGAATAAAATGCATCCTAAAATTTGTTGGGCAATTTCTCCTGAGTACATTGATACCTCATATGTGGTCATAAACAACTGTTTGGGCACATGGCAGGGCTCAGAAGTGAAGGAGCGCCATTTCACTTTTTGAATGGAAAATTAGCTCCAAAAGTCTCTCATTCCCTTCTGAGCCCTGCCGTGCACCCAAACAAGGGTTTATGACCACATATGAGGTATCAGTGTACTCAGAAGAAATTGCCCAACAAATTTTAGGATCCATTTTATCCAAAAAGCAAAAAGCCCATGTGCAAATGAAAGAATTGAGGCTAAAAGAACATTTTTGTTAGAAAAATTAAAATGTCCATTTTTTCCTTCCACGTTGCTTTAGTTCCTGTGAAACACCTGAAGGGTTAGTAATCGTCTTGAATGTAGTTTTGAGTAGCTTGAGGGGTGCAGTTTTTGGAATGGTGTCACTTTTGGGTGTTTTCTTTCGTGTACACCCCTCAAAGGGACTTCAAATGTGATGTGGTCACTAAAAAAAATGGTTTTGTAAATGTTGCTGGAAAAATGAGAAAAAGAGAATTTTGTTTACTTACCGTAAATTCTTTTTCTTATAGCTCCTATTGGGAGACCCAGACATTGGGTGTATAGCTTCCGACCTCCGGAGGACACACAAGGCATTACACCTAAAAGTGTAACTCCTCCCCTACTGCCTACACTACAGGGAGAATCCCATCAGTTCGGTGCACAAGCAGGAAGGAGGAAAGACCACCCGCGCCCAGACCAACAGGACTGGGAAATAATAAACGGCCAACAGGGCCAACACGCGAGGTGAAAAGACACCAGGCACTAGCATAGAAACAAAGCCCCAAAAGGCACAGGGTGGGAGCTGGGTCTCCCAATAGGAGCTATAAGAAAAAGAATTTACAGTAAGTAAACAAAATTCTCTTTTTCTTTTGCGCTCCATTGGGAGACCCAGACATTGGGATGTCCAAGAGCTATCCCAGGGTGGGAAAAAAAACCAAAAGCAGGCCCATCATAAATGAGCAACAGCTGCCTGAAGGATCCGCCTGCCCACATTGGCATCAGCCGATGCCAAAGCATGGACTTGATAATGTTTGGAAAAGGTGTGCAGACTAGACCACGTGGCCGCCTGACACACCTGAAGAGCTGAGGCCTGATGACGCAAGGCCCACGAGGCCCCCACAGCCCTTGTAGAATGAGCCTTAATACCAGCAGGTAAAGGCAAACCAGCAGAGACATAAGCCTCCCAAATAGGAGACTTGATCCACCTTGCCAGAGAAGACTTGGAGGCTGCCTCACCCCTCTTCTGACCCATAGTCAGCACGAACAGGGCATCCGAATGGCGAAACGACGCCGTTTGGGAAACGTAGATCCTGAGAGCCCTGACCAGGTCCAAAGTATGGAGGGACTTCTCATACTGATGAACTGGATGCGGGCAAAAAGATGGCAGGACAATGTCCTGATTCAGGTGGAAAGGAGACAGCACCCTAGGCAAAAATTCCGCCACAGGCCGAAGCACCACCTTATCCTGGTGAAACACCAGAAAAGGAGACCGACAGGACAAGGCCGCCAACTCCGAAACTCTCCGCAGAGAAGTAATGGCCACCAAAAAGGCAACTTTCTGAGAAAGCCTAGAAAGGGAGACCTCCTTAAGAGGTTCAAACGGCGGCTTCTGCAACGCTGCAAGGACCAAGTTAAGATCCCATGGGTCCAAAGGACGTCTGTAGGGAGGAATGATGTGACTCGCCCCCTGGACAAACGTCTTAACCTGGGGAAGTGTAGCCAGACGCTTATCAAAGAGAACCGACAGAGCCGAGATCTGTCCCTTGATGGAACTGAGAGCCAAACCCTTATCCAAACCCGACTGGAGGAAAGCCAGAAGGGTTGACAGAGAGAAAGGCCAGGGAGAAGAACCGTGAACACGGCACCAGGAGAAGAAAATCTTCCATACTCTGCGATAGATTCCCGCAGAAACCGGCTTTTCTGGTCATCATAATGGGAGACCCAGACAATGGGGTTTAGGGCACTGCCCTCCGGAGGTCACACTAGGTACTACAAGTTTGTAGACACCGCCCCCTCCGCTTATAAACCCCTACCGCAGGGAACATCCTCAGTTTTAAACTTAGTGTGCTCGGAGGATCACGCTTTGCTTGCACTTCACTGCATTCTCACTACTTTCGTGATGGCGTCTGAAGACAAGGTAATAAGGTCCCAGTCGGGACCGGTGACAGCCTCCCCGCTCACCCTTAGTGGCACACGCTGGTGGAGGTACCGGAGGGCCTAGGGCCTGGACACCTGGTGTTCTCCCGGTACGCTGTTACACTCCTCTCCATCCCTCTCTGGGGGGCTCTGGTGAGTGGGAGATGGGAGCCTTGCACAGCTCCGCTCCGTCCGAGGCCTCCCTAAATGGTGCTTACAGACCGGACTGGAGCCAGCCCAGTCCGAGGCCTCCCTAAATGGTGCTTACACTCCGGACTGGGCTGAGCGGCCCAGTCTGAGGCCTCCCTAAATGGTGCTTACACTCCAGACTGGTGCTGCACCCCCGTCCGAGGCCTCCCTGAATGGTGCTTACAGACCGGACCGGCACTGAGGCACTCTGTGTCTCCTGTGTGCCTGGGGGTAGTGTCTGGCACTTTATGTGTTTCATGACACTCAGACCGCGCGTTGCCCTCGGGCCCGCGGTTCTGCGGGTGTACCCTGTGCTGGGGTCACCCTGGCTGACCGCCCTGTGTGTCACAGGGGCTGAGGCCGTAGGCTGCGGATGTGTGATATGTATTTGCAGTCTGTGTACAATGTTTTTTACACTGTTTCCCGCCCTGCGGGCTCCAGCTCCCTCATGAGAAGGCTGCTTGGAGGATGGGATGCAGCCCGTGCGGTGACGTCACCGCGGGGCGTGTGCGTGTGTTTCCCGCGTGTCTTCGGCGCCGCCCACAGTTTCTCTGTCGGCGGCCATCTTTACCCTCACTTCCCGGCTGGGAACTGTATGCAGCGTGCGTCTGCACTCCAAGAGGGGAGACCGGAAGACGGCGCGGAGGTCACACACACACACCGCTCCCTCATACCGCTTTACAGCGGTCGGTAAGCCACCGGGTTCTCCGGTTTTATTGTCTGCAATTGGGCTTATCTACCCCTACTGTGGCCATGTCCTCAGCTGGGAAGCGTGCTGCTAAGGCGGCTGAGACCACCGTTACATGTGCTACGTGCAATGGAACACTGGTGGAGGGGTCCTGCAATAACTGTGGACGCCCAGAGGCCCGGGCTGCAACTGCTGGGTCAGCAACCCCGGTGCTATACCCCGAGGTTCAGGTGATCTCAGGGCCTTGGGAGACTCAGAACAGGATCAATGAATCTCTGTTGTCTCAGCTGTCCTCCATGTCGCAATCCCTGGAGGCACTTAATAGGAGACTGGATAGCCCAGCTACTCCTTCCAGTTACCCCCGGGTGTCTCCCTCTTCTGCTGTGAGACCCCTTAAGCGGGCTCGTCGTGAGGCTTCACCCGAGCTCCAGACTCTCTCTGAGGAGGAGCGTTCCTCTGATGGTGAGGAAGATGATGGGGGTTCGACTTTCGGGTCTGTATCTGTGTCTGAACCACCAGATGGGGTGGAGGATCTGGTGTCCTCTATCAACGAGACCTTACGTCTCGTGACACCCCCTGAGGAGGTGACGGTGCACCCGAAGGAGGTCTATCAATGGCTGCGGCCGGAGGCTAGACCAAGTGGCTCCTTTATGGACCATACTAATTTTGGAAGGGTGATTAGAGCCCCCAGGTTACATCCTGGGCGGCGTTATGTCCGCAAACCTAAGGACAATCGCTTCCCCTTTCCCCAGGAGGTGCTTCAGGAGTGGTCGCAGTCCCCGAAGGTGGATGCTTCCATGACCAGGATTGCTGCATGCTCCCTTTTCTCTGCCTCTGATAGCTCCTCACTGAAGGATGCTACTGATAGACAGGTCGAGCAACTCGCCAAGTCTTCCTATGAGGCGGTGGGGTCGTCATTTGCCCCTAACTTTGCCACGGTCTGGACCTTACAAGCGATCACTACCTGCTTGGATGGTATCACTGGCCTGGCAAGGTCCAGTCCAGAGGTCCTGGCACTTACCGAGAGGGCGAGGGCCTATGCGGACTACGCCAGAACGGCGACTCTGGAAACTGCCACTCGCTCAGCTGTGGCTTCGGCCAATGCTATAGCGATCCGCAGGTTGTTGTGGCTACGTCTTTGGGACTCAGATGCCACATCTAAGAAGATTCTGCAGAATCTTCCGTTCTCTGGTGACAGGCTTTTTGGCACAGAGCTGGACAAGCTAATTAAGGATTCTGCTGAGTCTAAAATACCGCAGAATAAACCTAAGCCACGGTATACCGTTAAGAGGAACCCAAAACAGTGGTCCTTTCGGTCCAGCTCACAGTCATCAGCACCGTCCGCTCGCACGGACCGAGGGGGCAAGCCCGCTTCTCAGTGGCGCTCTAAGAGTCGTCCAAAGAAGCCGGCGGGGGCAGCAGCTGCCACCCCCAAACCCGCCTCTACATGACTCGCTCTCTCTTCCTGCCTCCCCACAGGTGGGGGGCCGCTTGTCTCGCTTTCAGGACGAGTGGCTACTTCACGTTCCAGATCAGTGGGTTCGAGACGTGGTCTCGCGAGGTTACAGGATAGAGCTGACGTCAAAACCGATATCCCGATTCCATCGGTCGGTCCCCTCCCCAGAAAAAGCTCAGGCCTTTTCTTTGGTGTTGGAGGGACTCCGCAGAGACGGAGTGGTGGTCCCGGTACCTTCCGGGGAGAGGTTCAGGGTTTTTACTCCAACCTCTTTATCGTCCCAAAGAAGGACGGATCCTTCCGCCCGGTTCTGGACCTGAAGTTGTTCAACCGCCACGTGCTGGTTCGGAAGTTCCGTATGGAATCACTGCGCTCAGTGATCGCGGCTGTGTCACAGGGGGACTTCTTGGCGTCCATAGATATCAGAGACGCTTACCTTCACGTGCCCATTGCACCGGCTCACCAGCGATGGTTGAGATTTGCAGTGGGGGAGGAACACTTCCAATTTGTGGCGCTGCCGTTCGGCTTGGCCTCGGCACCACGGGTGTTCACAAAAGTGATGGCCTCTATGATGGCTCTCCTGCACGTGCAGGGCCATGCCGTCATTCCCTATTTGGACGACCTGCTGGTCAGGGCGCCATCGGAACACCTCTGTCAAGCGAGCCTGGATGTGACCATGCGGTCTCTGGAACAATTCGGTTGGCTCCTCAATGTTCAGAAGTCAACCTTGGTTCCGACCCAGTCCTTGACTTATTTGGGCATGGACTTCAACACGTCCTCAGCCCTGGTGTCTCTGCCACAATCCAAACAGGTGGCGATCCGATCGGGAGTACAAGCAGTGCTCCTGTCACCACAATCGTCCCTTCGTGGGTTGATGAAGCTGGTGGGTCGCATGGTGGCGGCGATAGAGGCGGTGCCGTTTGCACAATTTCGCCTCCGTCCTCTCCAGCTGGAGATACTACGCAGGTGGGACAAGAGGACGATCTCGCTGAATCGGCTGGTGACACTGTCACAACCGACCCGAGATTCCCTGCAGTGGTGGCTTCAACCACATCACTTGTCGCGGGGCCGGTCCTTCATCAAACCGTCATGGTTAGTGGTGACCACCGACGCCAGTCTGAAGGGCTGGGGTGCGGTGTTCTTACACCACAGGGCCCAAGGCCTCTGGACTCTGTCGGAGTCGGCATTACAGATCAACGTGCTGGAGATCAAGGCGATCTATCTAGCACTCCTGGCCTTTCAGAGATTCCTCTCAGGACATCCCATCCGGGTTCAGTCCGACAACGCGACGGCCGTCGCTTATATAAATCATCAAGGAGGAACCAGGAGTGCAGAGGCTCTGGCCGCAGTCCACCGCATCCTATCCTGGGCGGAGGACAACAACTGCCTGATCTCCGCAGTTCACATCCCAGGGGTCGAAAACTGGGAGGCCGACTATCTGAGCAGGCAGGGGATGGACGCCGGAGAGTGGGCCCTTCATCCAGACGTCTTTCGGGACATCTGCAGCAGATGGGGCACTCCGGACGTGGATCTGATGGCCTCACGGCTGAATCATCAGGTTCCGCAATACATGGCGAGGTCATGGGACCCCCAGTCGTTGGGAGCGGACGCCCTGATCTTGACTTGGTCCAGATTCAATCTACCATATGTGTTCCCTCCTATGGCTCTGATTCCCAGGGTGCTGTGGAAAATCAGGTCGGAATGCAGGGTAGCCATTCTAGTGGCTCCAGACTGGCCCAGGAGGTCCTGGTATCCGGACCTGTGGCAACTGTCAGGCGGACACAGGTGGGCTCTTCCAGAACGCGCAGATCTTCTCGCGCAAGGCCCATTCTTCCACCTCAATTCCAAGGCCCTCAGATTGACTGCATGGCTCTTGAGGCCTGGCTGCTGACATCCAGGGGGTTCTCTCCTACAGTGGTTGCCACTATGAATCGGGCTAGAAAGCCAGTTTCCAGGAAAATGTACCACAGGACGTGGAAAATCTTTTTTACCTGGTGTGCCTCTGGGGGCCGGTCCCCGTGGCCCTTGTCCATCCCGACATTGTTGGCATTCCTACAGTCGGGTTTGGAGTTGGGATTATCCCTTGGCTCCTTAAAGGGTCAGGTCTCAGCACTTTCTGTGCTGTTTGACAGACGATTGGCGCTTCTCCCGAAGGTCCGTCAATTTCTGCAGGGGGTGTCGCGGATGGTTCCACCCTACAAAAGACCTCTGGATCCGTGGGACCTTAACATGGTCCTGGCGGCATTGCAAAAACCGCCATTTGAGCCTCTGAGGGAGGTTTCCCTTTCTCGTCTGTCCCAGAAGGTGGCTTTTCTGGTGGCGATTACATCTCTGAGGAGGGTCTCAGAATTGGCTGCACTATCGTGCAAGTCTCCCTTTCTGGTGGTTCACCAAGACAAGGTGGTGTTGCGTCCACGGCCGGAATTCTTGCCAAAGGTGGTTTCAACGTTTCACCTGAACCAGGAGATTGTTCTCCCATCATTTTGCCCCGCTCCCGTTCATCAGGTTGAGCGCGACCTCCATACTCTGGATCTCGTGAGAGCTATACGCATTTATGTGTCCAGAACCGCCTCCTTTAGGAGTTCGGATTCTTTGTTTGTTCTTACGACAGGTCGCTGTAAGGGGTCCGCGGCTTCAAAGTCAACCTTAGCCAGGTGGATTAAGGCTTCCATTCAAGAGGCTTACCGGTCTTCTGGTTTGCCTCTCCCGGTGGGATTGAAGGCTCACTCTACCAGAGCCGTAGGTGCCTCATGGGCCTTGCGACATAGAGCATCTGCTCTACAGGTGTGTCAGGCGGCCACTTGGTCCAGCCTACACACTTTCTCTAAGCACTATACGGTGCATGCCCATGCCTCTGCGGATGCAAATTTGGGCAGGCGGGTTCTACAGGCGGCGGTTGCCCACCTTTAAAGGGGAACCATGTTATCCGTCTTGTTGAGGAACTCTTCCCGCCCTGGGGTATTGCTTTAGGACATCCCCATTGTCTGGGTCTCCCATTATGATGACCAGAAAAAAGAGAATTTTGTTTACGTACCGTAAATTCTTTTTTCTTTAATCATCAATGGGAGACCCAGTACCCACCCAGTTGTTCCTTTGCTTGTTTTGCATTGGCTCTGTTCTCTGTTGAGACAGTGTTTGCCGGGTTGTTGAACCGTTTGTGCACGGTGTTCTTCCCGATGTTTCGGGTGTGGTTTATTTTCCTCCTCGCAGCTTGTAGACCAAACTGAGGATGTTCCCTGCGGTAGGGGTTTATAAGCGGAGGGGGCGGTGTCTACAAACTTGTAGTACCTAGTGTGACCTCCGGAGGGCAGTGCCCTAAACCCCATTGTCTGGGTCTCCCATTGATGATTAAAGAAAAAAGAATTTACGGTACGTAAACAAAATTCTCTTTTTCTGGCCTGTCTCATGGTAGCAACTACGGGAGTGGAAAAACCACGTGACGTCAACAACCAGATTTCAAGCGCCACAAAGTCAGGCTCAGGGCCGACGAATTGTGGCGGAAGAACGGACCCTGAGACAAAAGGTCCGGCCGATCCGGGAGCCTCCATGGAACCCCCACCGAGAGCCGTAACAGGTCCGGGTACCAAGCCCTCCTGGGCCAGTCCGGGGCGATGAGAAGGGCTCGCCTGCATTCCGCCCTGAGCTTCCGCAGAACCCTGGGTAACAAGGCCAACGGAGGAAACACATAGGGCAGACGAAATCGGGACCAATCCTGGACCAGAGCATCCGTCCCCACTGCCAGGTCGTCTCGAGCGCGAGACATGAAGGCTGGGACCTGATGATTCAGCCTGGACGCCATCAGGTCCACATCGGGAGTTCCCCACTCGTTGCAGATGTGCAGGAACACCTCTGTGTGAAGGGCCCATTCTCCCTCGTCCATTCCTTGCCGGCTTAAGTAGTCGGCCTCCCAATTGTCCACTCCGGGGATGTGGACAGCCAAGATGGACGCATCGTTGTCTTCTACCCACTGGAGGATGGGTTGGACCTCCGCGAGCGCCTGACGGCTGCGAGTGCCTCCCTGGCGGTTTATGTAAGCGACAGCCGTCGCGTTGTCGGATTGAATCCGAATTGGATTTCCTGACAGAAACCTCTGGAAGGCCAGGAGAGCCAGGTATATGGCACGAATCTCCAAGACGTTGATCTGCAAAGCAGATTCCTGAGTTGTCCAGGTGCCCTGAGCCCTGTGATGCAGGAACACCGCACCCCAGCCCAGAAGGCTGGCATCTGTCGTGACCACCAACCAAGAGATGGGAAGAAACGACCTGCCTCGGGACATTGACCTGGGTAACAGCCACCATCGGAGAGACTCCTTCGTCGTGGACGAAAGGGCAATGGACCGATCCAGAGAGGACGGCCTCTTGTCCCATCCGCGCAGAATCTGTAGCTGAAGCGGACGCAGATGAAACTGCGCAAAAGGGACCGCCTCGATGGTCGCCACCAACTTCCCTAGAACATGCATCAGGCGCCTGATGGGAACCAAGTCCGCCTGCAAAAGGAACCGGACCTCCTCCACAAATCGAGGACTGCTTGTCGAGAGGGAGAATCACCAGAGCCGGAATGGTGTGGAACTCCATGCCCAGATACAAAATCGTCTGCGTAGGAACAAGGACCGACTTCGGGGAATTGACTACCCAACCGAACGTCCGAAGAGTATCCAAGGTGGCAGAGAGACTCAACTGACACTGTTCCGCAGACGAGGCTCTGATCAACAGGTCGTCCAGGTACGGGGTGACCGCGTGCCCCTGTACATGCAGCACTGCCACCATGGCCGACATCACCTTGGTGAAGATCCTCGGAGCCGATGAGAGGCCGAAGGGCAAAGCCACAAACTGGAAGTGGTCTTCTCCCACAGCGAACCGCAGCCATCTCTGGTGAGCAGAGGCAATGGGGATGTGGAGATAAGCATCCTTCACATCCACCGAGGCCAGGAAGTCCCCCTGAGACAGGGACGCTATCACCGAGCGCAAGGACTCCATCCTGAAAGGCCTGACCCTCACGTGTCTGTTGAGGAGCTTGAGGTCCAACACCGGTCGGACTGAACCGTCCTTCTTCGGAACCGTGAAAAGGTTGGAATAAAACCCCCGAAACCGTTCCTCGGACGGAACCGGGACCACAACCCCGCTCTGAAGCAGAGCGTCTAGCGCCCGCTGAAAAGCCGCAGCCCTCGCCGGAGGAGGCGAAGAGAGGCAAAACCGAGTCGGAGGCCTCGACTCCAGTTCGATCCTGTAGCCATGGGAGACCACATCCACCACCCACCGGTCCTGGATGCGATCCCGCCAGATGTTTCCAAAGCGGGAGAGCCTGCCACCGATCTTGGACACTCCCGGAGGAGGCGAAGAGTCAGGAGGAGGCAGGTTTGGTGGCTGAGGCGCCGGCAGGCTTCTTCTGCTGGGCCTTAGGCTTCCAGGACCTATGGGATCTCTGGTCCTTGTCTGGACGGGAAGAGGATGAAGATGACGAGGCTGACTTGGAGGAGGGACGAAAGGAACGAAACCTAGCATGCAGCTGACGCGGACCGGTCTTCTGCGTCTTAGATTGCGGCAAAGAGGTGGATTTGCCACCCGTCGACTCCTTGATGAGATCGTCAAGACGTTCTCCGAATAGTCTATCTCCCGAAAATGGAAGGCCCTGGAGGAACTTCTTAGACGTAGCGTCCGCCTTCCAGTCGCGCAGCCACAACATCCGTCGTGCTGCCAGCGAGTTAGCCGAAGCTACCGCCGAACGGCTAGCCGATTCCATGATTGCGGATCTAGCATAGTCCGTAAACGCCTCAGCCTGAGACGTCAGGACCGCTACCTCAGGAATCCCCGAAGCAACCCTAGGGATCTCCGAGAGACAAGTTGAAACCGCCTGAAGAGCCCACACAGCAGCAAATGCAGGGGAAAAGGAGGCCCCAGTAGCCTCAAAAATGGACTTTTGCAGAAGCTCGATCTGCCTGTCCGTAGGGTCCTTGAGAGAGGACCCGTCCGCCACCGACATAACGGTGTTGGCAGACAACCGAGAGACCGGAGGGTCGACTCTCGGAGAAACAGACCAACCCTTGACCACATCTGGTGGGAAAGGGTAACGGGAATCCTTCAGCTTCTTAGCGAAGCGCTTGTCAGGGCAAGCCCGAGGTGTCTGAACCGTCGAGCGGAAATCGGAATGATCCAGGAAAGATCCCCTGGACCTGGCCGGGGGAGAAACTGATAAAGTTCCTCTGAAACAGAGGAATCCACCGGCGGTGCAGGAGCCGTCAAGTCCAGCACCGTATTGATGGAAGATACCAAGTCGTCCACCAGAGAACCCACGTCCGGGTCCTCATCAGGAGCCCAGACGGAGTCTAAGTCCTCCTCCCTCTCCAATAGAGAGGTCGCAGCACGTGAGCCCGCCTGCGAGGGTGCCGGGGAAACTGCCCGGCGAGGCCACTTAGGGGGTCGCGGGGACGGTTCCGAGAGCCCAGAATTGTCGCCAGAGTCCAAACCTCTAGTAGAGGAAGAACCGCTCCGACGCCTACGACGTGTGGTGGAGGCCCCAGGGGAACCCTCCCATCCACCTGATAGAGACTCCTGCAAGGCTCTGGTCATAGCCGCCATAGACTGAGACACAGAGTCAGAAATGGACTGAGCAAAAACAGTCGTCCAAGGCGGAGGTACTGCTGGGTCCACCGGGCCAGGCAGAGAAGCCAAAGACCCAGAACTGGGGGGGGGCTCGTGCACCAAGGCAGAACCTGGATCACATTAGCAGGTGAGATATCAACCTCCTGCGGGGCACAAGCCGAGCAATGAGGGAAAGAGGATCCAGCAGGCAGCTGGGCCTTACATGCTGTGCAAGCATGATAACGTGTCTGCACTCTAGGAGCTTTGTTCCTGGAGCTAGACATGGTGTCCCCTCAGTGCATCCAATGATAGACCTCAGAGGAATGGAATTGGGGTGCAGCTGCGGACAGGGGGGAGAATGGAGCACCACCAGACCTTGTGTGCCCTCCAGAGACGCTCAGGACCCTGCAGCCAGCAGAAAAGTGCAGAGAGAGAAGCCTCCAAGATGGCCGAAGAAGCTGAGGGAGAGGGAGTGACTGGAGGGCAGGTCCTTTCCCCACTGCAGCACCACCCCCTAAGCAGCAAACAGCCTTTCCCATAGGGGATCAGGGCTCGGCCTGCCGCGGCCGGCCTCCAGAGGGGCGGGCACAAGCCTCTCACAGTCTGTGAGGACAGGGCACAGCTCCGCCCCATGAAGCCCTGGCTCGGCTCCAGAAAGACTAGGCCGAAGCCGGGGCCTAAATTTATCACTGCGGCCGCCTGCCAGCAGGGGGCCAGCGCGGTGCACCCGCGAAAATTGCGGGAGTGACTGGCCAGGATCCCAGGAAGCTGGGGGAGACAGTGCCCCACTCCCAGCCGGCCTAATGCAGCTGCAGAGGCATCCCAGACCCACACAGAGTACCTCATTGGTGGTGCAGGGTCCGGACCCAGTGGATCCCTCACGCAGGCCAGCAGACACCCAGGGAGCCGTGGACTGTGTGGATGAGCCCAGACAGGGGGGCCAGGTGGATCCCACTTCCCCAGAGCCCCTAAGGGATGGGGAAGGATACGCAGCATGAGGGCTCCAGCCCGTTGTACCCCAGGGGTACCTCAACCGCCTCCGCCCAGGGGAAGAGGAAGGAGACATGCTGGGGATCAAAAGATCCTCTTTGCTTCCATCCGACACTAAACAGTGAGAGAGCATGAGTGTAGAGTGTGCCTCCTTCAACACAAAGCAAAGAACTGATGGGATTCTCCCTGGAGGGGGTGTATAGGCAGTAGGGGAGGAGTTACACTTTTAGGTGTAATGCCTTGTGTGTCCTCCGGATGTCGGAAGCTATACACCCAATGTCTGGGTCTCCCAATGGAGCGCAAAAGAAATTGCTGATCAACTTTGAACCCTTATAACTTCACACCCCAAAAAATTTCTTTTTACAAAATTGTGCTGATGTAAAGTAGACATGTGGGAAATGTTATTTATTAACTATTTTGTGTCACATATCTCTCTGGTTTAGCAGAATAAAAATTCAAAATTTGAAAATTGTGAAATTTTCAAAATTGTTGACAAATTTTTGATTTTTTCATAAATGCAAAAATGATCGACCTAAATTTACTACTAATATGATGCCCAATATATCACGAAAAAACATTCTCACAATCGCTAGGATCCATTGAAGCGTTCCAGAGTTATTACCTCATAAATGGGTGCTGGTCAAAATTGACAAAAATGCCAAGGTCTTTAGGGTCAAAATAGGCTGGGTCCTGAAGGGGTTAACACAAACGAAGAATGGCTAAATACATATGAGGTACGCTTTTCATTCATTTATGTTTCATGTTCCCAGTTTTTTTAGTTTTTTTTGTGAGATATAACCTCTACATACTCTTCTGCTAAACACAACAGGAGGCATTTTTCCATTCCCAGATTATTCTTTAGGGGAACACACAAAAAACTAATAAAAATATAACATGTCGGTGTTATTTGGTATCGCCACATTCAAAAATGCTCGATCTATCAAAATATAAAATCAATCAGATTGGTAAACTACGTAACAGCAAAAAAAGTCCAAACGCCATAATTACGATTTTTTTTGGGTCACTTCAACATTGCAATAACGGGCAATCTAAACAATGTATCTGCCTAAAAATGGTATCATTAGAAACACCAGCTCAAGACACAAAAAATAAGCCATTACACAGTCCCAGATCCCGAAACATGAGAATGCTACAGGTCGCGGAAAATGGCAACAGAATTGCAATTCTGTTCCTTTAACCCTGTCCAGACCAAGGATGTATGGGTTTGTCCTGTTGCAAATGCAGCACCTTGGCCCTGTGACGGGGAACGAAGTTTGAGATCCTGTGATTCTTTACACAGGATTCCATGGCTCATCTTCCCAGGGGTGGATTCCCCACCAAGCACCCACGATAGCTGTAATGGGTTGTTGAATTTTGAACTGCCAATCCCATCAATTTTAATGACAGGGCAATAAGATTCTATAGGGGGTGAGACAATGCGCAAATAGGGTCTTATCTCCTTACAGATATTGGCAAGAACCTTATTGAAAGCTGCTCACCTGGAAAAGTATGCGCGCCTGGATACAGTTACTGCAGGACCCACACATCCATGATCGACGTGGCTAACAATAGTTGTATTGGGACGAAGTGTCTCAGGATCCGCCCTGCTGAATGAATGAAACCAGACACTGGAACACTGGTTTCAACGGGTGTTCTTTATTGTTACGCGTTTCGGAGCATTACCATGCTCCTTCCTCAGGGACAAAAAAAACAACCGCTGAAACCAGTGTTCCAGTTTCTGGTTTCATTCATTCAGCAGTGCGGATCCTGAGACACTTCTTTCCAATACAACTAAGGCAATCTTTGCCTGATTATTTATATCCAGGCTATGGTTGGGGCTGTCATAGCGCCTTCCATAGGCTGGAACGCTGGAGGAGGCAGTAACGACCCCTCCAGCGCTGATAGTAGTGATCGCCCCACCAGCTGCCTGTGCCCATGCCTGCGCCACTGCACCTGCGTGTGGCACGTTTGTCAGTCCCCGCCTTTGTCCGTGCCACCTGTGTCTGCATATGTCTGCGCCCACCTATTTCTGCCCATGCCACTTGTACCCACCTGTGACTGTGCCGCCCGTCATCCCACTGCTGCCTGCTTCTCAGCGGCATTTCCTGCATGGAGGAATTCAGGCTGAGGAGGAGTGATGTGACAGGCAGGGACAATGATCACACAGCAATCTGTGTGATCACTGTCCCTGTGTCACCCCGTAAGTGCTTTGATCTTACCAATCACAGCACTTAGGGTCCAGGGAGAGGGAGCAAGCGCTCTCACCTGTCTCCCCGCGCCGATCGGTCCACTTCAGTCTAATTGCGATGGGCCGATCATCGCCATAGTGTAATGTTGCAATGGCAAGCTGATGTTGCCATGACATCATCCAGTCACCTGACCCAAGCCTCAGAAATCATGTGATCTCTGGGACTTGGGCCTGTATCACCAACAGGTGCACTGTATGGATATTTCCAAACAGTGCACCTGCAGTCAGCGTGTGCCAAGAGACTGCAGCAAGGGTCCTTTTGTTGCAGTGTTTGGGGTCACACTGACAGGTGCACTGTATGGCAGATCATTGCCACACAGTGCAGCATCAGTGTGTGCCCAGAGACTGCAGGAAGAGAACAGTTGTTCCCTCGCTGCAGTCCCAGGAGGCGATTGAGCGTCGCGGGACCATCGCTATGGATTATGTCTGAGGGTATGTGGGGGTAATAAAGACAGAGTCTCAATATGTGTGTGTTTTTTGTTCTAATAAAATTATTTTTCTCTGTGTGTTGTGTATTATTTACTATGTACAAGAGTTCTCTAATGGCCGGGTCTCACACTGGCCCGACATTGTGAATCTCACGCTTAGTGCCAGCTGTGAATGCAAAGCTGGCATTAACCCTGTGTTACCCAGTCTGCCGCCTCTACATGGCAGCTTGAAGACTCTGGGTACAGCGCCATAAAATGGCGCTTCAATGAATGCGCCATTTTCTGGGGTGGTTGCGGGCTGCAATTCTCAGCGTGGGGGGCCCAGAAAGCTTGGGCCTTTCCACGCTGAGGATTCCAGCTCCCATCTGTCTAGTTGTAACTGGCTGGCAACCAAAAATATGGTGAAGCTCCACACCGTTTTTTTTAAAATTATTTCTAGAAATAAAAAAAAACAGTGTCTGGCTTCGCTTGGTTGCCAGCCAGGTACAAACAGGCAGCTGGGGGTGGGTGGCAACCCGTAGCTGCCTAGTTGTACCTGGCTGGCAAGCAAAAATACAGTGAAGCCCCACGTCATTTCTTTTTACATTTTTTCTAGAAATAATTAAACAAACAGTTCCACTGTATTTTTGTTTACCAGCCATGTAAAACTAGGCAGCTAGGGGTGGTTGGCAGCCTGTGCCTGTCTGTTGTGCCTTTGCTGGTGGCCAAAAATACAACGGAGCCCCATGTCATCAGTGCAAAATCCCCGCTAAATACACGACAACTATTCACTGTGTTAACAGTACTGTGTATTTGCTCATCCAAATGAGGCGTGCTTTTTCCAGCAACATGTCCAGATTCATTTTAAAAGCAAAATCTTTATTTACATTACATTTATCTTTATATTACATTAAAAAACAATGGCTTTAAAACCGAACTATTCTTGGGAAAAATTAGTCTGGTTAACACGTTTCCGATTAAAAATCCTTACTCATAGCATGCATAAGTGTGAATGAATGGCCATTATATCTTAGAGGGAAAGGAAGTCAAGTAAAATGGAGTGTTTAAGCAAATTAGCATATTTAATCTTGATTAACTATTCAATTCACTTTACCGCAATATAGAAAATTTAGCACATATTCCTTTTTGTAGCTATGTAATGGAGAGTGAACTGTAATGGTTGTATCTAATAAAATGTAATGTGACTTGTAATCATAAATGGGCACTATATTAATGTTAATAAACGTTAAGTCTGTTTTTAAGTTCATCCCATCTGAGTATCGGTTCCTCATCTTCATGATCCAAAAGAGATCCATTTCCACAAAAATGTTCTTTTAGCCTTCATGTTTTCATTTTAACAGCTCAATGTTGTTTAAATCTGTGGAGCACCTGGGAATTCAAGGTGCTCACCACATATCCAAATAAATTCCTTGTCGGTCTAATTTCCAAACTGTGGTGACTTGTGGGGTAGCTCCCCTGTTTAGGCACATCAAGGCCTCTCCAAACATGACATGACACCCACAGACCACTCCATCAAAATCTGTGTTCCAAAATGTCACCTCCCTCCCTTCAGAGCCCTACGTGCGCCCACCACATATGAAGTATCAGCCTACTCAGTACAAATTTCCCAACAAATTAAAGGATCCATTTTATCGTGTTGCCCCTGAGAAAATGAAAAAATTGAGCCTAAAAGAACATTTTTGTGGGAAAAAAAGTATTTTTTAATTCTCACAGTTCTGTGAATCACCTGGGGGTTCACATTGGTCACCACCCATCTAGATAGATTCCTTGGGGGGGGGGTCTAATTTCCAACATTTGGTCACTTGTGGGGGGATTTCTACTGTTTAGGCACATCAAGGGCTCTTCAAACATGACATGGTGTCGGCCAATGATTCCAGCCAATTCTCCGTTCAAGGAGTGAAATAATGCTCCTTTACTTCCGAGCCCTGTCATGCGCTCAAACAGTAGTTTTCCACCACATGGGGTTTCTGTGTACTTAGAAGAAATTGCCCAACAAATTTTAGGGTCCATTTTATCCTGTTGCCTTTGTAAAAAAGTAATATTTGAGGCTAAAGTAACATTTTTGTTGAAAAAAGTACCATTTTCATTTTTTCCTTTTTGCTTTAGTTCCTGTGAAGCACCTGATGGGTTAATAAACTTCTTGAATGTGATTTTGAGTAGCTTGAGGGGTGCAGTTTTTGGAATTGTGTCAATTTTGGGTATTTTCTGTCATATAGGCCTCTCAAAGTCACTTCTAATGTGATGTGGTCCCTAAACAATGTGGGTTTGAAAATTTTGTTGGAAAAATGAGAAATTGCTGATAAACTTTGAATGCTTCTAACTTCCTAACAATAAAAAAGTTGTTTCCAAAATTGTGCTGATGTAAAGTAGACATGTTGTAAACGTTATTTATTAACTATTTTATGTGACATTACTCTCTGGTTTAATAGTACAAAATTTGAAAAATTGCGAAATGTACAAAATGTTCCCCAAATTTTCAACTTTTTTACAAATAAACGCAAAAATTATCAACCTCAATTTACCATTGACATTAATCCAATATGTCACGAAAAAACAGTGTCAGAATCACAGGGATCCGTTGAAGCGTTCCAGAGTTATAACCTGAAAAAGTGACTGTGGTCAGAATTGCAAAAAATGGCCCAGTTATTCGGGTCAAAAAGGCTCCGGAATGAACTGGTTAAAAACTTCAGATTTTATTTCCATCACTTAGGGTGGCTTCAGACTTGCGTTCGCCTCCGCAGTGTCTTGCGGCGGGCGAAAACAAGCTGAGCGCAAGCACCGCCCATCCCTATGTTTATCATGGGGACGCATGGTGATGCGCTCGGCTACGGATGGGCATGCGCACTGATAGACTTCAATGTGTGATTTGTACGCATGCAGATGCTTGCGTACAAATCATACATTCTCGTCCACACCCTGAACGCGACATGTCATGCCGACCCGAGGCATGATACCAACACGTCACTTTTACCATATAATAAATGATGAATAAAAAAAAAATATGTAATTGCATAATATTTTTTGCAATTTCACTGTACTAGGATTTATTTCCCATTTTCCTGTACACCATATGGTAAAATAAATGATTTAATCTGAAATTACAACTTGTTCCACAAAAAATAAGCCCTCATATGCCTACAGTGATGGAAAAATAAAAAAGGGCTCTTGGAAGAAGGGGAGGGAAAAATGGAAAATTGCCAAGGGGTTAAGGCCCCTGGCCTTGCAGGATCTGACTTGAGTGTCCATGTGACCCAGAACCAGTCACATGATATCAGTCGAAGCACACCCATGGGAGGTATGTAGAAGGTCACTCCACATGCTTCCCATCACTTCTGACCATCATGTGAAACTGGCCCTGCATACCAAAAACCTCATGGAATAACCAGTCCCAGAGAGACCATTCCAGATTCACATTACAACAGACTCTCACCTGTGCAGGACATACCAGCTATTTACAACATAACGGTTGTCACATCACATATTCCCCTTCCCCCATGCCTAAAGCCTTCAGGCTCGGCACCATATTTTCCTATACAAGGGGGTTATCTTCATCAGCAATTGTCAGTTTTTGTCATCAAACTCTTTGTGAACAATAAACTGTTAAGACTCCGCCACCTTAGTTGGACGAGTCATATCTCTGTGAGGCCTCCCCCGCCCCCTGCAGTTAGTACAGTGGTTTGATTCCCTTATACCCATATATACTATCTGGCTTTGAGCTTCAGAGACATGGTCTGTCACAGTCACCAGACCCTTTTCAGTCAAAATTACTGTCTGGTGTGACACTGAGATATTTCGCACATTACAGGGGCTACTGTCTGGGTCCCTCAGCCTCAAGCTGACAGAACACATGTCATCGCTAGATCCTCCGCATCCTTGTCTTGAAGATCTATCATGGCTTCTTGCAGGGTGCCTTCGCCTGTCTCTCTGCTGGCAAACTGCTCTATCACTTTCAGCAGCTATTGACCAGCCACTCAATTCACCCTTGCTTTGAAGTTCAGTTTCATAGAGCCTAGACAATTCAGACTCTGTTCCATAGCCCAATGTGTATTTGGGTCCTGTATGACCTCAGCCCCTACTACTGTAGGGTCTGTTCTGCTGAACAGATGAGGCCAGACTTTTGTAAGGTTTCCAGGGTCTCCATGGAATTGCTATATCTTCCTGCCCTCATTCAGGATGGAGGTTGGTGCCTGACCTTCCCTTTGAACTTCCTGTCAGTTGGTCAGTTATGCTTATAAGTCAAGTCTGATTCCGGGCTTTATTCATTGCCTGAGTATTTTGCTTCCTGTCCCCGGAGAGACTCTAGACTTGGGTCCTGACGTCTGCTGCTGCTCATTAAATCTTGCTGCTCTGTGACTCTTCTCTCAGCTGTCTGCAGTCTTCAGTGAGTTTCCATGATCCAGGCT
The DNA here is from genome assembly GCA_033576535.1 of Allobates femoralis. NCBI lineage: Eukaryota > Metazoa > Chordata > Amphibia > Anura > Aromobatidae > Allobates > Allobates femoralis. The sequence continues at coordinate 40,659,733 of JARQOC010000007.1, forward strand.
GTTGTTTCCCTTACAGACTTCCAAGGAGAAGAGATCTGCAACTTCCAAAGCTTCCACGGTCTTTAAAGAACTTTTGTTTGTCTGGTAGGTTACCAGTGTACTTAAAGAGCACCTATCAACCCCCCTTGGTGCTATGCTAACTGAATGCAGCATGTCTGCTGCATTCAGGGATGGGGTCCCCATGTTTGTAGCCCCCCTGTAAGTTGTTAAAAAGACTTTATAAAGTATACAGATAAGGAGTCCGGAGGGACTTACTCAGTAATGAGTCATCGCTGATGCTGGTGTCCTCCCCGCCTCCAGCCTTCTGTGTGCCACCTCCAGCCTCAGCGATGACACATATAGGAGGCTGAACAAGGGCTGGAGGCGGGGAGGACACCATACAACAGCGATGACTCATTACTCCGGACGCCTTATCTGTACACTTTATAAAGTCTTTTTAACATCTTACAGGGGGCAAGAAACATGGGAGACACCTTCCCTGAATGCAGCAGACACGCTGCATTCAGTGCTGCATTCAGTTAGCATAGCACCAGGGGGGTGATAGGTCCTCTTTAATTTGTGACTCTGTCAGTAAAGGCTGCTTTGCAGGACTTGAGTGGGACTATTCAGCCTAAGAGTACACTAGTAAAACTATCTGTTGCTCATAGATTGCCACTCAGTGTGTTCTGGACTATACTTGTTTATATTCCTGGATTTACACAATTAGTGCTGTCTGCACTCGCATATAATTTCTGGGCACTCACTTATTAGACTAGCGGCTCAGGGCAGTTTCATCGGATAACTGCGCATGCGCCACATGCACACGCGGCCACGCGCACCTGGCGCATGCGCAGTAGCTAAGGCTACTGTGAATGCAGCCTCACGCGGTGCCGACACTGCGCGGCGCCCGAGGCTGTCACTTTAATAGCAGGTGGGTGGGTGCTCGGCCAGTGAAACCCGCCCCCACCCCTTTCTCCCGCCTTCTCTTTTTGGCGCCTTGGGGGGTGTATGTCGGGGGGTACAGGGTGTATGGTACGGGGTGTATGGCGGGGGTTACAGCGGGGTGTATGTCGGGGGGGCAGCGGGGTGTATGTCAGGGGGGTACAGCGGGGTGTATGGCGGAAGGTATGGCAGGGGGTACAGCGGGGTGTATGTCGGGGGTACAGCGGGGTGTATGGCGGTGGTACAGCGGGGGGTATGTTGGGGGGTACAGCGGGGTGTATGTCGGGGGGGTACAGCGGGGTGTATGTCGGGGGGGTACAGCGGGGTGTATGACAGGGGGGTGTATGTCGGGGGGACAGCGGGGTGTATGGCGGGGGGGTACAGTGGGGTGTATGTCGGGTGGTACAGCGGGGTGTATGTCGGGGGGTATAGCGGGGTGTATGTCCGGGGGGTACGGGGTGTATGGTGGTGGGTACGCGGTGTATGGCGGTGGGTACGGGGTGTATGGTACGAGGTGTATGGCGGTGGGTACGGGGTGTATGGCGGGTGGTACAGCAGGGTGTATGTTGGGGGGATAGCGGGGTGTATGTCCGGGGGGTACAGTGGGGTGTTGGGGAATATTGAATAGTTTGGTGATATATAAATGTTATTATTATTATTGTGCTGTGACGTCACACAGGAGGAGTTTTGCTGTCTAGAATAACTAGACAAAAAACTAGGGAGTCAGGGGAGTCTCATAGGATAACTGCGCATGCGCCACATGCACGGCGCTGGGTCCCTTATGGCAGGGGTCCGTGTATCGATGGATAGGGCGTCCCTTACTGTGGGGGGGCTGTTTATGGAAAGATAGGGGGTCCCTTATGGCGGGGGCCCGTGTATGGATGGATAGGGGGTCCCTTACTGTGGGGTGGCTGTTTATGGATAGATAGGGGGGTCCCTTACTGTAGGGGGCCTGTGTACGGATAGATAGAGGGTCTGTGTATGGATAGTTAGGGGGGTCCGTGTATGGATAGATCGGAGGGGCCTGTGTACAGATAGATGGGGAGCCTATGTACGGATAGACAGGTGGATGAAGGCTTCCAGACAGCTGAATCCCTTCATTTTGCACATGCTTGGAATTGTGCGAGCTGACCTTTCTTTCGCCATAAACGTAGCGTTGGAGAGGATGTGTGCTTATATACATAGGGGGTCCTTACTGGGGGGAAGAGCTATGCAGGTACATTGGGGGCTATTGGGGATCTGTGCAGATACATAGGGAGTCCTTTTTGGGGGGCTGTGCAGATACATGAGGATCATTACTTGGGGGGGGATCTGTGCAAATACCGTACATGGGGTGCTATGTGGATAGATGGGGAGACCTTACCGGGAGGCAATATGTGGATGTAGGTACTATGCAGAAAAAAGGCGGGGTTCTTATTGCGGGGAGCTATATGTGGATGAAAAGGTAGTCCTTACTGGTGGGCTATATGTGTATACATGGGTGGAGCAATACTGATACATGTGGAATTCCTGATCCCTGTATTTGGAAGGGGGCCCATTTTTGGTGTTTAACCGCTTCTGTAGGAAGGATGCGTTTGACGTGTCCTTAGCGTGAAGCAAAATATGAAAGCTGTTCCTGAAGGACCCCGGGGACATCCAGCACTGCAAACCGGCAGGCTTAGGCTCCTGCCTCGGCCTGCCGGTATCCCGATTGCTGTCCCCAGCAGCGCTCCGATTGGCTCCCTTTTCCGGGGAGCCAATCGCAGCCTAATGACGCTGTTGAAGCGTCATCGGTTCCCGGGGGAAGCCCTCTGGAGCGCCTGAGTCATTCTCAGCTTTCCCTGAAGGGAAATCCAGGGCTGTGTGCGCTGATGCAGCGTGCACAGCCCTGGTGAGCATAGAGGGTTAAAGGACTACTTTTGCTCTGAGCAGTGCTGCCTGTCACAGTACAATGGGTTTTAAATCCCTTGTGCCATGATCAGCAGAGACAAGTGCTGCTGCACGCTGCAGCAGCTCTGCCTGACACGCTGGGGTGTTGTGGCCCCCACAAACCCAGCGTCTTATGTATAAAAATAAGTAAAAACACTTTTATTTTTTTTAAAAACAAATTAACACTAATTGACTCCTTCCCCCTCCCAAGTCCCCCTCACTTCCCAATAAACTATTATACACCCACCACCCCACCAAAACATTTTTGCAAGTAAAAAATGCTATTTAAAAAAAAGTCAAATATTCTGTTATATCAAATGGTTAAATATATTGACCCCCATTTATCACTGACTTGAAGTACAATATGTCACGAAAAAACTATCAGAATGGCGCGGATAGGTGACAGCGTTCCAAAGTAATTAACACAGGTCATTGCAAAAAATGGCATAGTAATTTGGGTCCAAATAGGCCTAGTATAGAACGAGTTAAAATGGCAAATAGGACATAATTTTATTTTTTCGGTCATTAACCCAAAAGAAATAAACGTGTGTCATGTAAGGGCCTGTTCACACTTGCGTCCAGGTCCGTCAGGAGGCGATCCGCAATGGATCTGACCTCCTGATGACCCCTGGCGAGGCTGGCGTGATGCCAGCATTCCGTTACCCATTATCATTGAAGCGAACAGACTGCTTCCGCTACTCACGGCCATCTGCTCGCTTCAGTTTTGCCGCGATCTGCTACATTGAAACAGAACTAAATGTAAAACAGCATTTATGCGAATGGGAAGCTTTCGCTACTCGAGGCCATCCACTCACTTCAGTCTTGCCGTCATCCGCTTCATTAGAGCTGAACATGTTCTACTTTTTGTTCTGCTTAAATGTAGTGGATAGCGGCAAGACTGAAGCGAGCGAATGACTGCGAGTAGCAAAAACCCCCCGTTTGCTTCAATGCTAAAGGCTGACAGAATGCCGGTATCCCGCCAGCCTCGCCCGGGGACATCAGGAAGTCAGATCCATTGTGGATCGCCTCCTGTCGGAACCGGGTGCAAGTGTGAACGGGCCCTAACCTGTGTAATCGCATTTATTTTCTGTGAATAATAAATCCTATTAGGCTCCAATGCACATGAGCTTGTTACTTTCTGATTTAGCATACCTATTTTGTATGTAAACGCTTGAATTCGCATCCCCTGTTAAAGTATTGGGAGTGTATCACACTCAGTTTGGAAACTGAGTGTCATTAAAAAAAAACTGTAGTTTTTTTCCTCAGTCATCAAAAGTGTAAACTCTTGTGCTTTGATGACTGAGTCACAATTCAGTATGAAAGCGGAATTGCTTCTTATCTATTTGTACAGAATGTCCCTCTATGGAAATCCGTTTGCAATCAGTTTTGCAAACACATTGCAATAGTGATGCATCCATCCATCAATGGAGGCTGGAAAGCAGTGGTGCGGGGGAGGGAAGTCATACTTACATCAGCTGTACTGTCCAGTTCGTGCTCTCACACGCTGCTGCCCGCCGAAGCATACATAAGTCCCGACACTATCTCCGTCCATTCCCGCATACTGCAGGTGTGGCTAACCTTCATTCTCTGCAGCCTGACCACGCTAGGTGCAATGATGACATGGCACTAGCATAGGAGTTGCGAGGGAACGAGCAGGTGACCACTTGTTCTCTATCAATGCTGATAGTAGCATGTCATTATGTGTGACGTGGACTCTATGCAGTGCTTTTCTGTATACCTTTGCTTCTGTCTCTAAAAGCGAACCATTCACATTCCCTATTAGATTGGCATATCAGTATATTCTGTATGAGTCAAATTGACATTGGCCTGCCTCCGCATTCTGACCAACACTGGAATTTCGTGATCGAAATCATAAAAACCAGCTGTGAACCAAACATGAGAATGAAAAACAAGGCAAACTACAATATTTCATTACAAACATTTGTACATTTATTGACATCATTAACTGATGTAATGAAGAAACCAACAAATAGTTGTAAATAATGGCCTGTGAACTATTTACAATGTGTGTGATCAAATTCAAGTGTGGATGTATTCAGCCTCACCCTTACCCAAATTCACCCACAAATATTTTCTTTTTCATTGGCAACTTTTGGTTTGGGACATGTCTTCAGATTTTCCTTTCTCTTTTTTGTAGAGAAAAGCCTTGTTTGTTTCTGAATCTTTTGTTTCGTGGCTCCCTATTTTTCATCCTTAAAGTTAAGTCATCATTGCTATATTTTGATTAATAGATTTACCAATGTCTTTTTGAGAAGCTTTAATGGTGTCTTCGGACATTTCATTAACTCTATAAGCAACTGGTCAGAACCTCAGAGCTACTAATCAAAGATTGCCTCTGTGAAGATGTACAATAATCAAGAGGCACGTTAAACTTTAAAATATCTGCCATTAACTCATCGGCTTCTGTGGTCTCTGCATGGGTGCTGGTAAGAGTTTCGGGGTCCTCTGTTAAACCCAGCTGCACAACTGCATGAATATGTTGGCAAAGGTTTCCTTTTATTAAGTTATCCACACAAGTACAGGTGTACATGTGGATGCAGACCTGGCAAAGAGAACAGGTTAAAGGGCAGACATTTTTAAGGCTGCAGGTCACCTCTTCTTTGGTCACAACATAGCTATGTTTTAAATCTGAGGCCTGCACCTCAAAGACTGCATTGTTTGAATGTACTACAATCATACTATTGCTAATTGCCAAGCTCTCTATATGTGAATTTTGCATTGCAATCTTTCAAAACATTTTGTTCCTTGTAAATTTCATTAGTGCCGACACACACTTATCCAGCCGTTTTTTTTTTTACCCTCCAAATAATACATGTGTTTAAACAAACGGTGAAAGGATTCGAGATACATGTTTGTATTTATTCTAAGGCCCTTCCTATAGCAATATGCCCAAGTTTCAGGTCACTTTGCATAAACTGCACGAAAATATCTGCCAAACTCTTGGGTATCTTCACCTAATTCTTGGAGAAAAAGCTGTAATTTTTGGAGGAAGGAAGTTTCATTACATTCTTTTTGCAATAAATGTAATACCTTGTATGCCATCACTCCTTTACTGTGACACTTTATTTTGAAATGGACATTGGATTGCCAGTTTCTATGTGCCAACTGCAAAGCAGGCGATGCTTTACAGGACCCATCACTTCCTCCCAGGCATTGAGGAATGCGGGCTCATCATCACTCATAAATATGTTGCAGACATAATTTACTGGCATCGAATTAGCCATTTTAACTGCAAGGAAAAATCTTTTATATGCAATTGTATCCTTCCTGTTTATGAAACAAAAAGCGATAGGGTATCCTGAAGCATACTCATCTACAGTTAATATTGTTATTAACTGGAAATCATATCCATTCGTTCCGTGAGTGCCATCCACACAAATAATGTCACTTCCAAATTCTAAAAACATTTTCTTTTGATACTGTGTCATGATGACAAGTAAAAAATCTTCATTATTTAAATGTGGAGACCCCACCACTGTTTTATATGACTCCCCTTCCTTTTGTAGAAGACGACTGGGTTATAGTCCATGTTACCCTCTAAAAATGAATTCACCCAGATATCAAGACTGATGGCATCATTTTGGTGGAGACGATCCTTTTGCAGATTGAACTCTCTAGTTCTATTTTGCATGTCCTTTTTAGTCAGAAGATGAATACGCTGGAAATGCTCACTATTAAGACAACTATCTCGAACTAAATCAAGGATGGTTGATAGCGGTCTTCCAGATTCCAAGAGTCCTATGAAAGATGAATATTTAACCAATGATCAGTTATACTTCAACTAATTCAATGGGACTTCAATAACAAAATTTTTTTTTTAAAAAAATGAGTAAATCGTTTTCATTTTTTATATTCAATGACCATTAAGTAGTAATCTACTTCTGCATGTATGACTACTTTCATGTAAAATCCAGATAAGAATGAAAAAGAGCTGGGATGAAATGCCGCGCTGACCACAAAGATAAACACAGAGTTAATCACACACTCTGTTTATGTGTGTGATTAACTCTGTGTTTATCTTTGTGGTCAGCGCGGCATTTCATCCCAGCTCTTTTTCATTCTTATCTGGATTCTTCAGTTCTCAGCTGGGAGCCTGCAGCGACCTCCTGTGTGCTTTTATTGTAGTTGTGACACTCACAACTACATCAGGTGAGTGTAACCATTTGGGGTCTGAGGGACCTGTATAATAGAGGTATTACTCTATGTGCGCTTCCTTTCTCTTTTAATTTATACTTTCATGTAAAGCAAGATGCCATCAAATGTACTTCAATTGGATTATATCTATATATCATGAGTTGCTAGCCAGCCGAGGCGCTCACTTGGAGAAGGCAGATGCCATGGGTCGTTTGGTTCCTATATGTGAAAGTGTGTTCTGAAGGTTGTATAGCCAAAAACGTTAACACCTATGGGGAACATTGCTAGCTATGGGGGGACACTGCTGCTGGCTAAAGAGGGGACCTGCTGGCTACAGGGAGGACTTGGCCGGGGGCTGCAGCTGGCTACATGGAGCAGCAGAAAGACCCCCAGGAGCCCAATTCCCACTCCCTACTTATACTCAAGTCAACAAGTTTTGCCACTTTTTTGTGGTTAAATTTGGGGCCTCTATTTATACTCATGTGTGTATATATATACACACACACACACACATACATATACTGTATATGAATAGGGCCTCGCACTTACCAGCAATTTGTGTGCGGTCGTCTCTAGATAGCGTTCGATGTCCCAAAGACATACTGTGGCCTACATGTTGCTTATAAAATGTAACTCTCACATTTGCAGCTCCTTCTTTCACAATGATAAAAGATGGACACCTTGCTTCTATCTTACATGACCCTTGTGATTTTAACTTCTTCTTTCGATCTGTTCCAACTCTGGACTTGTATGAACCATCTCTATTGCACCTGAAATATATCAAGTATATAAATCTTTTTTGTGGATAAAGCACAATATATAATACATGAGGAATATGTGAGAAAACAAAAACACTTGATAACTATTTTTAAATAAATTATGTCTTCAATATTGATTTAAATACCTACATAGAGCAACACATTTTGTACTGTAAGTCCATGATGGAGTGATAATCCAAAAAGCATTGAGAAACATTTGCAATATTGGTTTGTACTAATTGCTTTGTATGCAAAATGCTGCAAACAGATGTTAACCTGATTGCAGCGTTGTACATCGGGTTGGCTGCCGGTCACCAGAAATGCTGGTTTCCAAGCAGTGGGGCCGCAGTCCATAGGAGATTAACTCTCACTACAGCGCTTCCAGGGGCTGATGCCTCTTCCTTCTATGTTCTTGAGCGTTGTCTAGCATTGCTAGAGAACGAGTGGTCACCTGCTTCATGCCACAAAGTGTGCTGTGAGCCAAGTGTCTGGTGTTGCTAGGCTGCGCTAAAGAGGACGAGCAGGAAGAGGCATCGGGACACAGGCCAGGTGTGGGAGGTATCAGGATGGTAAGTATTACTCGGCCTGCCCTGGTAGCAGAGGGGATCCTCAGGAATCCCGTTCTGACTAGGGGATCCATCTGAATATATGTACAATTTGCTTTTTGAAACTGTAGTGAATGGACAGTGTACGAAGTGCTTTCCATAGACAGACATTGTACTGAAATGCCTATCAAAACAATACTACTTTGAAAGCAATTTAAAACACACTTGACACTTTCTTGAAAGTGCTGCAACTAGTGTTGACAAGAAATTGCTAGCAATATCATTTTGAAACTCAGTTTTTAACGTGTTCTGCGTGTCCCTATACTTCAACATGGGACCAATTGCAAAGCGATTTTTCACTGCAAACACACTTAGCAAAATTGCTTTTACAAACGCTTGGGTGGCCTTATGCAGCAAATATTGGAGTGGAAGTTAGTTTTTCAAAGTTAACACCTCCACCAACTACGTGTACAAATCACAACAAATGTCGCTGTTCTTGCAGCAGGTTTTTCAAATGCACAATTGCTGTCAGAATTAGGAATTTAAATACATCAGAAAATTAATCGTCTCATGTACTTACTGGAACAGCGTTCTCTTGTTTCCATTAGCGAGCAGTTTTGATCCGGATTGTTTCACATATAGTGATCGGTTTTCATCTTCTGTCTTCTTCCATGCTTTAAAATCTAAAGTTAAAGAAATATTATAAATACCCTGAGTAGTATGACATTTACAGTGTTCATATGATACTGGAAGCAAATATTAAGCTATGAGCAATACTGTTTCAATACCTATACAGTTTGTCACCTCTTGCCACAACCCAACCGATGCATTCATGCTTTTTTGCAAGGTGAATAGTCAGACTATTAAAAAGTCTGAACTAGCAACTGCTACATATAATGTATTGTTTGGAGTAAAGGCCCCATCACACACAGCAGGATCGCTACCATCTCGCTGTAAAAAGAGACGTCACAACAAGATCCATAGCGATCTTGCTGTGTGTGACAGGTAGCAGCGAGCAGGCCCCCGCTGTGAGGTCTCTGCTCACTGCTGAAAGTTCAGCACCTTATTTCGTTGCTGGCACCGTCACCTCGCTGTGTATGACGGGTATTAGCAACAGCGAGCAGCGATCCCCATAGCGGGGCCCTGCTCGCTTCTGCTTTGGGACAGCACCCCGGGTCACAGAGAGACTCGGACGTCACATCCTGGAGCTCCCGCATCTGCCGCCGGTGATGCAGCAGCTGCGGGACCGCCTGGACCGGTGACTAGAATCACCGGCCCGGGCGGAGGCATGGCCAGAACCGCAGCGATCTTGCTGCGGTGCTTGATATGTTAATGCATTAACATAGTAAATACAGCCATTAGATAACGGCCCTCCAGCGATCTGAGCCGACCGGGGGTCGGCTCGTTATCACTGGAGGGTCATTTACTGTAACGGTACCCTAACTATTTGTTTACAAACATGTTTATAATAGGTGTGATTGTGCACTGTAGTGCACGGCTAGAGCATACTGTCACACAGGACAACTGGATGGCCAGACCAGTGGAAGACGCTGTTGCAGCAGCCATGAGTATAAATCCCTTTTCTTTTTTGAGCAGGGAGACACTGGGTCCGCCGCTCAGGGGCACATCACATTCCTGGAAAGCGGACCCCCGGGGGCACTGCCCCCATCTGTGCATCTGGTGGCCCAGGCCCTGTGGCAGCAGCTACAGCTGCTACCCCGGTAGTTACGCCAGTGGTTTTGAAGTAAATACTTTTTATACTTGATATTTGACAAAATAACGCAAGCATAGCCATTGGCAACAAAATATGAACATGTACATACAGATGATATACTCAATAGATCTAGAAAGTCCATATAGATATAGCAGTCTTACCTTCCATACAGGCAAAAGCTAGTTCTTCTTCTTCCATTGGCATGCCATGTTTCTCTTCCATATGACCTGCAAGGTCCTCGTAACATTGGACTCTGCTTTCACACTGGGCACGCCAAAGGCCCCTATCCCTCTACATGAAAATCTCTGTGTTCATTCACTATACTTTTCACTAAAGCCTTGGCCAAATGTGCATGTAGGTTTGTTTTCAGCCATTTCTTCTCACAAGGATGTCACTTCTGTACCAGAACACCACCTAAGTTTCATGAAAAAAAAGACAATCACCGAGTCATATAAGAGGGAGGGGTGCTGATCACTTATTAAATTAACGATGGGAGTATAAGGTCACATGTGCCGAATTTTGCTACCTCAAACCCTCTGTGATTCCGCTACCATTTTAAGGCGCATTAGTGTTGTTTATTCTGCCTCCAAAATGCCACCATTACGGAAGATGGTGCAGCGGGGTCCCAGGAGGTGGTGTCGATAGCGTATCAACCTAGGGAACTGTGGCCACTCATTGGCTGCTGGGAGTGGTGTTTGGTCCTATTGGGGTGATTGGTAGAGCGAAGCCACATGGCAAAGCTCATTCTCCAGGCCCTGTGTCAGAATCGTAAGGAGTTTCAATACTTAAAGCGGTTCTGTCACTTTTTTTTTCATACTTACCTTCTTCCTGCAGCTGGTCCCAGCGGTCCTGAGTTCCGTCAGCGGTCGCACTCAGCTCACGCCGATGTTTACATTGGGGCTGCTGTTTGTCCATAACACAACCCGACCCAGAAACACTACGGGTCGGGCTGTGTGCAGCGTTGTTTAGCATCATGTGATGAAGCGGGAGCGGGCTTAGTCCGACCTCACTGGTCATGTGACGCCCGTCCCGCAGTCCGATACAGGGAAATGTGCGAGCTGCGGGCGGAAAGAACTAAAACACTCTTAAATGGCACTTATAAATGCCAGAAGATCGCCGCAGCGTGGGGGAGCCCAGGACTGTCCGGACGGCTGCAGGAACAGGTAAGTATGTTAAAAAAAATCAATTGTAGGTGATAGAACCACTTTAATTACAGCAACTTAGTGTCACCGGTGTGCCCAGTGTCTGTGGCAGCGGGGGTCCACCATCAGAGCATTTTCCTGTAATTTCTGGCAAACATCTCTAAATTCACCGCTGTATGGGTGCTACAGTGATGAGCACTGCACTTGGCCAATCAACGGCTGCCACATCATTACTCTCCCATTCACCCCAATGGGGCCAAACGACACTCCCTGCAGCCAATGAGCGGCCGCAGTTTCCTGGGTTGACACACTATTTATCCCACACTTTTTGTACAAAACCCCGATTCCACAGCAAAACAAAAATATTTTGCTGCGGTCTAATGGTAGTCTATGGGACAAAGGCGCACCGGATCCTCAACGGCAATTTGACATGCTGAAAAAGCAAATTTCCAGAGTGCAGTCAACTTTCCATTGCATAACGATCTGCACTGTGTCAAAACCAGTACTGCTATCCCCATAAGGATACTGTACTGTACTGCCACTGCAGATTTTCCATCATCTTTTCGTACAGAAAATCCGCAGCAACGACGTGTGACTTTCTAGGGACCCCCTATCTATCCATAAACAGCCCCCCCCACAGTAAGGCACCCCCATCTATCCATACACGGCCCACGCCATAAGGGACCCCCTATCCATCCATACACGGATCTCTGCTATAAGGGACCCCTATCTATCCATAAACAGCCCCCCCACAGTAAGGGACCACCTATCTATCTGTACTTGAGCCCCCATAGTAATGGACCCCTATCCATCCATACATGAGCCCCCCCATAAGGGACCCCCCTATCTGTCCATAAACAGCCCCCCCACAGTAAGGGACCCCCTATCCATCCATACACAGACCCCCGCTATAAGGGACCCCGCGCCGTGCATGTGGCACATGCGCAGTTATCCTATGAGACTCCCCTGACTCCCTAGTTTTTTTTGTCTAGTTATTCTAGACAGCAAAACTCCTCCTGTGTGACGTCACAGCACAATAATAATAACATTTATATATCACCAAACATAACCCCGACATACACTCCGCTGTCCCCCCCAACATACACCCCCTGTACCCCCTCGCCATACACCCCATACCCACCGCCATACACCCCGTACCCACCACCATACACCCCGTACTCCCCGACATACACCCCGCTGTACCCCTGACATACACCCCGCTGTACCCCCCGACATACACCCGCTGTACCCCCTAACATACACCCCGCTGTACCCCCGACATACACTCACTGTTCCCCCCCGACATTACCCTGACATACACCCCTCTGTACCCCCGACATACCCCCGCTGTCCCCACCCCCCCCCGACATTACCCCCACTGCCCCCCCCCCCCGACATTGTACCCCTCTGACATACACCCCGCTGTACGCCCCACCATACATCCCCCGATGTACCCCCCGACATACACCCCGCTTTACCCCCCGACATACACCCTGCTGTACCCCCCCGACATACACCCCGCTGTCCCCCCGACATACACCCCCTGTACCCCCCGACATACACCCTGCTGTACCCCCCCCGACATACACCCCGCTGTACCCCCGACATACACCCTGTGGTACCACCGCCATACACCCCGCTGTACCCCCCGACATGCACCCCATTGTACCCCCGACATACACCCCGCTGTAACCCCCGACATACACCCCTGCTGTAGCCCCCCGACATACACCCCACTGTATCCCCCCGACATACACCCCGCTGTACCCCCCCGACATACACCCCCCTGTACCCCCCCAACATACACCCGCTGTACCCTCCCGACATACACCTCGCTGTACCCCCCCGAACGTACACCCCTTGTACCCCCAACATACACCCTTATACAGTGCCTTATTCCACATCTGCACCCTCGGTCTTCATGTAGGTCTTTGCAGTATCACTTTCAGCTCTCTCTTGGGTCTCAGCAGTCTCACCGAAAAGGACATAAAAACAGGACATATATCGGCATACAGACACCTGTGATGCCTCTCAGAGGAGCCGGCAGCTGCTGCTAAGTGCAATGGGTATTTACCTGGCAATTTTTTGGTGAGTTTATTCTCTGTTTTTATGTCCTTTTTGGTGAACCATACAGTGTTAAACAGACATGTCGCAAAAGGCATGTGGTTAGGACTGGTAAGCATGAGGGCCCTTGACGGTGGGTTACCAGCTTACGTATTTTGGCCAAAATACCCACAAACACCTCACATTTTTATCTTTAGTGTTTTATTGCACTTTTTTTTATTTGCAGTTTGAGGCTGGGCCCTCTGGGGGGCGTCTCATTTTGTGAGGCATGTAATCAGTGCGGAGCAGCCCGCCTGATCTAATAGAAGGCCGTGACCAATAGGCTGCTCTGACACTATGCCTTGCATGCACCGTGAGTGGCAGAGCCCTATGGTAGCCTTGTGTCTTTAGATGCCACCATTCACCTCCCTGACAGCATGGTCGGACGCTGGTGCCCCAACCGCCCCCACTGTGGGTTGCAGGTGATTGAGTATCGGCATACAGGCACCTGTGCTGCCTCTCAGAGGAGCTGGCAGCTGCTGCAAGTGCAATGGGTATTTACCTGGCAATTTTTTGGTGAGTTTATGCTCTGTTTTTATGTCCTTTTCGGTGAACTATACATCAACATACCAGAAGAAACCCTTTCAGCCTCCTGCTGTATTGGGGCTTCCTTAGGGCTGTACCGGCTCTTATCTGAGAAACTGGACATGGCCCCATTCTCCCACAAGTCCAAAAATAATTTAGAGTGCCAGCTTATTTCAACTGGATGCACTAAGTCCGGGACTACACCAACATCATGGCTTTCAATGTCTCTGGCCATCTAAATGACCTCTCATGACATTGGGTATTCTTTAGTGCCCCTATGAATGCAAGTGACTTCAGTCTTCCTTCCAGACATCAGGTAAACATCATGTGCAGCTTCCTGAGTCTACAAGTCACACATTCTGCATTCACCTCCACGAAACACATGTGGCTCCTTGCTGGGTCGGTAGTCAATACTGCAGACTGGACATGCATAGGGTGAGCCCCATTGTCCCCGGCTACAGTCCATCTGCGTCATCCCTTTGGATCTGGGATTCGCCACCCCTTTTGGGCAACCATCTCTTTTGGAACTCAGCCACTTTTTGGAACCACACCCCCTTTTTGGGGTACATTCTATGGCTTTCCCGCAGTGTTCTCAGGCCCCGTTTCATACAGTTATCCACTATCTCCCTGGGGACCCCCTGTCCGCACTGGCGTTACAAGAGAACTCATAAACTGGTCTGCTGCCACATCACTGCGCACTGACAGCTCCTGCTGTTGTCCACACACAATGAGCTTATAAAGCTCCTCGACCCCCTTCTCCACGAGGTTCCCCACTTATGGCAGCTCAGTTTCCCTGGCTGTCGCTGGACCTCCTGACACCTACTGTGGCCAGTTTCTTGCTGCTGCACACTGATCTATACCTGGCTGTTTAGTTTTTCGTGGATCCTCTGATCCACCACAAACCGCCTTAAGTTCGCCGACACATTTTCGTGGACCTGGCTTGAGTGACCATGTGACCAGAACCGGTCACGTGATATCAGCTGAGAATCAATTATACCACACCGTGCCCTTGAAAGAAGTAACTAGGTTCGAGATTTCCTCTCTCGTGAGGTGAACCTCAATAAAGTGACGCTATTTTTCAAAACATTTTATGGTTTTCCTATATTTGTCATATTCTGCCTCTATTTTCTCCATAGGCAGGGCTCCTCTCAATTCTGCTATCAGCTCAGTTATGGTCGGGATCAAGTTACGTAGCCATTGCCATAGCAGAAGTCTCTTATATGCTATCAGTATCAATTTCGTTTGGTCTTTGGCTATAGGTAGGTCATATATGTGATGAAAGAGCCATCTTTTATAGTCCAGTTCCATGTTGAAACAAAGGTTGTGTGGATTAGCTACTACACTCTTTCCCACCCTTTCCTCACCTCACCTCACACTCCCATATTCCGTGGAACATGTCAGTTTTCTCTGTCCCGCATTTCGGGATGCTTGAAGTCTATTACTGTATTGAGCAGTTCCAGGGATGTTAAATCCCAGAACAGCCCTATGTATCAGCCTGAAATGTGAATCCCTCCATTTCTCGTTGATGACATTTTTCCTCAGCTCAACCATACAAAATCACCTGTCCTATATTCTCATCCCTCAGCTGAGTCTCCCACTTCCCAAATATATTGGTGCAACCGAC
This sequence comes from Allobates femoralis, assembly GCA_033576535.1. NCBI lineage: Eukaryota > Metazoa > Chordata > Amphibia > Anura > Aromobatidae > Allobates > Allobates femoralis. The sequence goes on from JARQOC010000007.1 coordinate 40,675,128, forward strand.
TGGAAGGATTTGGTCACGCAGAGTGCCATATACTGTAGATATAGACATTGTACCTATGTCCCTGTCCAGTAAGTCGTCCCACCCAGATTTGAGGCATTCCTTCCTTACATCCCATATGGTACCTTTACACGCCGCCACGGCAGGCTGGATACATCCCGCTACTTCACGTGCACGAGCACGCTCAAACGGCTACAAACGGTCAACGCACCCTCTTTACACGCCGCCACAAGGTTCGCTACGCCACGCTACATCTATAGCTAGCTACATCGCCGGGTGTCTCAAGTAGCCAGCTGTTGCTCATTTACACACCGCTACAACCAGCTACTATGGGCGGACCTGGTGCAGCAGGGACAGCACATAGGCGTGCTCCAATTGTGGATTACAAGACCTCCGTACGCTGATAGGACGAAGCAATAACATCCTGATTGGGCAGGCATCGCAGGAGGCTGAGTAATACATCACGCTCGAGCGATTGTGTAGTGTGACTCGTCAGCTCCTTAAATATGCCTCCCTATGCAGCGACTACCAATCGTCATGCAGCAGCTTCCACCAATGATCGCACATGGGGCGCGGTAACATGGAGCCGAGGTCACGCCTTAGCTACATTGCAGCTACAGCCCCGGGTGTCCAGAGTTCCCTTCCGTTGCTTCTTTACACGCCGATACAGCTCGCTACCATCGGCGATATAGCCATCTGTTTTCGAGCAGAGCCCATAAACAGATGTATCTGTCGCCGGCTGTAGCGTCGCGTCTTCAGACGCCGCTACGACGGGCTACATTGGCGCTACAAGCTACATTTGTAGCCTGTAGCGGGATGTATCCAGCCTGCCGTGGCGGCGTGTAAAGGTACCAATAGTGATTGCATCAGTTGATACTTTAGTTGTTTGTATTGAAGTCGGAATGCTGGTAGTTGCCAATTACCTAGCATTTCCTCTACTTTCATCCAACTTCCCTCCTGTACGTGAAGTAAATCTTTCAGTACCCTTATTCCTTTTGCCTTCCACTGTCTAAAAAGAGAGTTCTCTCTCCCTAGTTTGAAATCTGGATTTCTTGACGGGTTAAGATATTTAGAGATCTTCCACAACAATCCTAACTTCCTTCTAAGTGCCTTTCAAGCCCCCATGGTGTCTCTAAATAATATAGAATTTTTGATGTCTGGAACTATGTTTGTGCCTGAGGAATGTAAGAGAGCCACCGGATCCCTGGGCTCACAGAGTTCAGACTCCAGCTCATACTCCCGAGTACCTGCTGGTTTTCTTGCACCAATCAACACAATGTGTCTCGCTATCCACGCCAGGTTTTAGCCCCTGACGTCTGGCAGGCCCAGTCCACCTCCATCTCTCGTAAGCATCATGGTTCGAAGTTTTATTCTAGGTCTCCTTCCCTTCCAAAGAAACCTCGAGAATGCCTTGTTAAGTCTGCCTACGTCTGCATGTTTAAAAAGGAGGGCAAAAATCTGAAGGGGGTACAGGAGTCTTGGGAGGCTGATTATTTTGATAACATGGCAACGTCCTGGCAAAGACAAGGAAAGACCCTCCCAACGTTGCAACTCTCTCTATTTTTGAAATCAGTGGATTGTAAATCAAGTCATAAAATAAACCCTGACGAAGCTGCACAGGAGGCAGCGATACCGGTGGGGTCCTTTCCCACTCGGGCACCTGTGTCACAACATGGTAATCTCCCTCCTTCTCATTCCCTTCTCCCCCTATCCTTCTGACCAACTAGTCAGTGCACAGCACATGCTTACTGATTGCAAAGCTTTTGTTATGGCATTCATGTGTAGCAGGAAAGCACAGCCCTGATAGATTGATGTGCAGTGATATGCAATGTGTAATACTATGATCAGGGCTGGTGCAATAATAATATGCTGTGTGTGGGGATATTGAAGTGATAGATACCAGTGATGCTAGTTGTTAATTGCAGCCTAACAGAATTATTTGACTGTTCATATTGATTGTATTAGGGACTTGTTGGTCACCCATTAACAGGCGTATATATTGTAGACCCCGGTATCACCATGAACCTCTGGTAATATTGTTTAATTGTTAATAGTTACCCTACTGAGGGGTCCACAACAGGTTGTATTCACACTATATATATATATATATATATATATATATATATATATATATATATATATATATATATATACACGTGATTATTTAACAGGGTGTTTTACCTTGAGTTTTGTTTCTCTGGCTAATACAGCGGTAGATTCATGTAAGAGGTCTTAACCCTCATAGATAGTGGTATATTCATTGTAAAGCAGAGACCTTACTCCTAACTGGAGTGACACACTCAATTCCAGATTGATTGATCCCCTGACCTATGGAGTGACCTCCTATGCTCCCTATACATTAAATTCTGATCCCCGCTGGGTCCTGATTTATTTATTTTTGACTGTCTATGCTGATGTATAAATTGCTGCAATTGACTTATTTTGTCATACAGTTAGGGCCAGAAATATTTGGACAGTGACACAAGTTTTGTTATTTTAGCTGTTTACAAAAACATGTTCAGAAATACAATTATATATATAATATGGGCTGAAAGTGCACACTCCCAGCTGCAATATGAGAGCTTCCACATCCAAATCGGAGAAAGGGTTTAGGAATCATAGCTCTGTAATGCATAGCCTCCTCTTTTTCAAGGGACCAAAAGTAATTGGACAATGGACTCTAAGGGCTGCAATTAACTCTGAAGGCGTCTCCCTCGTTAACCTGTAATCAATGAAGTAGTTAAAAGGTCAGGGGTGGATTCCAGTGTGTGGTTTTGCATTTGGAAGCTGTTGCTGTGACCAGACAACATGCGGTCAAAGGAACTCTCAATTGAGGTGAAGCAGAACATCCTGAGGCTGAAAAAAAAGAAAAAATCCATCAGAGAGATAGCAGACATGCTTGGAGTAGCAAAATCAACAGTTGGGTACATTCTGAGAAAAAAGGAATTGACTGGTGAGCTTGGGAACTCTAAAAGGCCTGGGCGTCCACGGATGACAACAGTGGTGGATGATCGCCGCATACTTTATTTGGTGAAGAAGAACCCGTTCACAACATCAACTGAAGTCCAGAACACTCTCAGTGAAGTAGGTGTATCTGTCTCTAAGTCAACAGTAAAGAGAAGACTCCATGACAGTAAATACAAAGGGTTCACATCTAGATGCAAACCATTCATCAATTCCAAAAATAGACAGGCCAGAGTTAAATTTGCTGAAAAACACCTCAAGAAGGCAGCTCAGTTCTGGAAAAGTATTCTATGGACAGATGAGACAAAGATCAACCTGTACCAGAATGATGGGAAGAAAAAAGTTTGGAGAAGAAAGGGAACGGCACAAGATCCAAGGCACACCACATCCTCTGTAAAACATGGTGGAGGCAACGTGATGGCATGGGCATGCATGGCTTTCAATGGCACTGGGTCACTTGTGTTTATTGATGACATAACAGCAGACAAGAGTAGCCGGATGAATTCTGAAGTGTACCGGGATATACTTTCAGCCCAGATTCAGCCAAATGCTGCAAAGTTGATTGGACGGCGCTTCATAGTACAGATGGACAATGACCCCAAGCATACAGCCAAAGCTACCCAGGAGTTCATGAGTGCAAAAAAGTGGAACATTCTGCAATGGCCAAGTCAATCACCAGATCTTAACCCAATTGAGCATGCATTTCACTTGCTCAAATCCAGACTTAAGACGGAAAGACCCACAAACAAGCAAGACCTAAAGGCTGCAGCTGTAAAGGCCTGGCAAAGCATTAAGAAGGAGGAAACCCATCGTTTGGTGATGTCCATGGGTTCCAGACTTAAGGCAGTGATTGCCTCCAAAGGATTCGCAACAAAATATTGAAAATAAAAATATTTTGTTTGGGTTATGTTTATTTGTCTAATTACTTTTGACCTCCTCAAATGTGGAGTGTTTGTAAAGAAATGTGTACAATTCCTACATTTTCTATCAGATATTTTTGTTCAACCCTTCAAATTAAACGTTACAATCTGCACTTGAATTCTGTTGTAGAGGTTTCATTTCAAATCCAATGTGGTGGCATGCAGAGCCCAACTCGCGAAAATTGTGTCACTGTCCAAATATTTCTGGCCCTAACTGTATATAATGGTGCCCTTGTCTGGTTTCATTACCAATTTTAAATGGTTTTAACTTTCTTTTGTCTGTACACTGTTCCAATAAAATTTTGTATATATTTTGTAGTATCACGGGTGTGCTCCCATACTTTCTAATGTCATGTCTGTTTCTGCTGTTTTCATAAAATAAACCCGGGACTCCTCCCCATGTGTATCCTCAGATATTTGATTGAGGTGGGGACTATTGGGATGCCACATGTGGACTTCACTCCCTCTCCCTCTCCCCCTAGCCTCCCCACACCCCTCAAGGGTCTTAAAAACAGGATTTCACATTTTGATTTGTTTAATTAGAAACCAGAAAAGTATCTGAATTCCTCTATCTGCCTCAGTAAGTTCTGAAGTTCACTCTCAGGATGCATCAAATATAAAATGATATCATCCACAAAAAAACTCGGACCTAAGTTCTCTCTTGCCCAACATTATACCTTTACACACCGCCACTGCGGGGTAGCAACTGCCAGGCAATCGGGATTTTTGTCATGGTTGCCTTGAAATTGCTACGAAGTTGCGGCGTGTAATTTGGGAAAGTGATCGGGATTTTCGCAATTGCTCCAGGTTGCAGTTTCAGAGCACTGTAAAGGTACCTTTACACGTGGCAACTTTTCTAGGAATTTCTCTGGCAACTTACTGGTTGCAGTGAAATCATGGAGACATTGTTCCATTTGTACACAGCAACAAGATAGAACAATGTGTCCATGATTTCACTGCAACCAGTAAGTTGCCAGTGAAATTCCTAGAATATTTGCCGCGTGTAAAGGTACCCTTATAAAATCAGAGGCAACCCAGATGGTGAATTGCCCTGGTATTGGCGTGTAAATGGGCGATAGGGATGGAATCTGTGTCGCCTAGTGATTTCCAAGGGGCGTGCCATAGCGTGATGTTTTCCGCGCCCCATCAGCGATGATTGGTGGGGGCAACTGTGTTTCCATTGGCTGTCCCTTCACAGGGCGCCATATTTAAAGAACTGTCCATTCACACTCCACATTTGGAATGGCGTCATGTATTAGCCAGCCTTCCTGCGCAGGCTGGCCAATCATGACGCTATTGCGTTGTCCAATCAGCGTGTTAGTGTCACGGAATACACGAGTCTGTCACGCCTATGTTTTAGCGCCGCAGAACATTCCCCTGCTGATTGCGGTGTGTGAAGCGGCATCGGGATTCAACCGAATGTTTCCCGCAGGATCTGTTGGAACTTCCGGGGAACCATGTTCCCTTAGGTTGAGGGCGCAATTGCGGCGTGTACATGCGACATCGCCGATCGTTAGCAACCATTAAAAACGGTACGTACGGTTGCTACCGATCGCCAGTGATAGTTGCGTGTAAAGGTACCTTAAAAGGTTTCTGGTCATTAAAATATCGTGATAACGGTTCAATGACACCCAGCCCTGGACGACGACAGGAGGGTGGTGGGGAAGGAGACCCTGATGTTAAGGGCAAAATGGGAGATGGTGACCCCTAGATAAACTAGCTCTGGCACCTGGCTCCCCTAACTTCCCTATACAGCTTCCACAACTGTCGCCACCAGGATACCTATTCCCTGTCTGACCCTGAACTGCTACTAAATAAGGATCACAGCGGTTGAACACTAGTCAGCCCGGCTACCAACTTAAGATAAACACAAGGAAAACAAACAAATAGGGAAGGGAAGAAACATTTAAGGCCCCATCACACATAACGAGATTGTTAGGGAGATCGTTGTAATGTCACAGGTTTTGTGACGCAACAGCGATCTCGCTAACGATCTCGTTAAGTGTGACACTTAGCAGCCATCAGGCCCCTACTGTAAGATCGCTGATCGTTACAAAGTTCTCTGGGTAATTTTTTGATCGTTGTACTCCCGCTGGTCAGCACGCATCGCTGTGTGCGACAGCGAGAGACCAACGATCAGCGACCTCACAGGTTGGTAACCATGGTAAACACCGGGTATCTAGGCAGCGCGCACGGCCTAGATACCCAGTGTTTATCATGGTTACCAGCGCTAAGCAGGGAGGACGCTGGTAGCTATGATAAACAGCGGGTATCTAGGCAGCGCGCGCTGCCTAAATGCCCGATGTTTATCATAGTTACCAACGTCATCCCTGCTTAGCACAGCCTGTAATCAGGGAAGACGCTGGTAACCATGATAAACACCGGGTATCTAGGCAGCGCGAGCTGCCTAGATATCCGGGGTTTATCATAGTTACCAGTGTCCTCCTGCTTCCAGCGATGTGGAGATGGGTCGCTGAGGACCAGGGTCGCTGATCTGCCTGTTTGACAGCTCCCCAGCGACCAAGTAACGACGCACCAACGATCCCTACAGGATCGTTATCATTGTCGGGATCGCTGTTGCGTCGTTGCGTGTGATGGGAGCTTTAGCTTGAGAAGATCCACACAGCAATTCAACAGGACTCCAGGATACACTGCTGAGCTGATAGCTTGTCAGGTGTTTGGAGGAAGCTTATCACTAGCAGTGCATTCTGGGAGTCAAGGGGAATATATAGATGGCTCAAGGTAAGGGATCAGCTGAGTCCTAGTGACCTCCAGCTTTAACTAAAAGGGAAATGCTTCTTAAAACAACAGACTTTTTTAGGATTTGGACTGTTTAGTCAAACGCTGGAACCTTCTGTGAGTGGTCTCTACAGTCTCATCCATGCCTCCTGACACACCAGTGACACCATGGCCAGCTGACTCTGTCAAAAGCTTTCTCAGTAGTGATGGGCGAATCCTAAATTACTCGGAATCGCTTGACTCTAGCGAGTCCGAGCCCAGGACTCGCTACTCGTTGCGAGTCTAGCGAGTCCAATGTTAATGAATGGGGAAGCGAGTAATAGCGAGTAGTGTGAGATTTACAAATCGCAGATGTGTCTCGGAAGCTTCAGCCTGAAGCAATCCTAGTTTTGTCATTTATTTGCATTGGACTCGTTTACTTTGTAAGTAATCGCTGGGAAACTCGCACAGATAAGAGTCAGGCTGTCTCCTCTGTGCTGGCTGCCCCAGCTCCAGGGTCCTAGAGCCCGCCTGCTGCCTGATGTAGCAGAGCTGAGATTGTTCTCAGTCTGCTCATTCCCTGTGTACAGACATGAATGTCTGTGCACAGAGATGATGTAGCAGAGCTGAGGTGTTCTCAGTCTGCTCATTCCCTGTGCATAGAAATCTATATCTATGCACAGGGGATGTAGCAGAGGACATCGCGTTTTGGACTGCGTCGGACGGAAGAGGATTTTTTTAATTAAAGATGGAGTCCCTAATGGCTTTTTTTTTTATTTCTAATAAAAAATTTTCTTTGTGTTGTGTTTTTTTTTAAAACAATTTAATAGAAATTCATGGCGGTCATGTCTAATATTGGCGTGACCGCCATAAATTTCGGGCTTAGGGCCAGCTGATAATACAAAGCTGGCCCTAACCTCTTTATTACCCAGCGTGCCACCGCCACCAGGGCCGCTGGAAGAGCGGGGTTCAGCGCCAGAGGATGGCGCTTCAATGAACGCGCCATCTTCTGGGGCTGCTGCGGGCTGCAATTTGCAGCGGGGGGTGCCCAAAAAGCTTCGGCATCCCTGCGCTGCGGATTCCAGCCCCCAGCTGCTTAACTGTACCTGGCTAGACATAGAAAATGCGCGGAGCCCCACGCATTTTTTTTAAATTATTTCATGAAATTCTGAGATTCTGACTCTGAGACTCTGACTCTGAGACTCTGACTCTGAAATTCATGAAATAATAAAAAAAAAATGCGTGGGACTCCGCGCAATTTCTATGTCTAGCCAGGTACAGCTAAGCAGCTGGGGGCTGGAATCCGCAGCGCAGGGATGCCCAAGCTTTCTGGGCACCCCCCACTGCAAATTGCAGCCCGCAGCCGCCCCAGAAGATGGCGCGTTCATTGAAGCGCCATCCTCTGGCGCTGAACCCCGCTCTTCCAGCGGCCCTGGTGGCGGTGGCACGCTGGGTAATAAAGGGGTTAATACCAGCTTTGTTATACAAGCTGGTATTAAGCCCGAGATTCTTAATGTCAGGCCACGTTTGACCCAGCCACTAAGAATCTCCAATAAAGGGTTAAAAAAACAACACAGAAAATTTTTTATTTGAAATAAAAAAAAAAGCCATTAGGGACTCCATCTTTAATTAAAAAAATCCTCTTCCGTCCGACGTAGTCCAAAACGCGATGTTCTCTCTGCTACATCCCCTGTGCATAGATATGCATAGGGAATGAGCAGACTGAGAACAATCTCAGCACTGCTACATCATCTCTGTGAGCAGGCGGGCTCTAGGACCCTGGAGCTGCACAGAGAAGACAGCTGGACTCGGCTCGCAAAGAAACAGCAGTTACTTTGCGATTTTCCCTGCTATCACTGGCACAGTAGCCGAGTCTAATGCAAACAATGGCAATCCTAGTTTTGTCAGCGTTTCTGACAAAACTAGGATTGATATTGATTTGCATTGGACTCGTGCGAGTAATCACTGGGAAACTCGCAGAGTACCGAGTCCTGCGAGTCCCTTACTACTCGCCGAGTAACGAGTCCTAGCGAGTAGATTCGCCCATCCCTATTTCTCAGCGTCAAGCATGACCAAGGCTGGGCTCCCCCGATTCTTTTGTTCCCTCAATCTTACCTCCTCTATCACTATCGACGTTCTCCTAACATTCCCCACCACTGACCTACTTTTCCCGAAACCAGCCTGTTGATATCCCACCAGGCCCGGCAGCAGGCGTTCCAATCTGCCATAATTTTCAAAATGATTTTCAGATCTTGATTTATGAGGGCGATAGGCCTGTAGCTAGCAGGGTCATTGAGTGGTTTAGTATCTTTTGGTATAAGTTCAATATATGCCGTGTCCATGTGGTCTGTGATGAGCTTCTCTGACAAAAGACCATTATAAAATTTTTGTAAATGGGGCATAATTAGGTCCTTTAAAATTTTATAAACCCCCCACCGAAACCATCTGGTCCAGGTGCTTTATTTGGATTATGGCCTGTTATCACCTCCAACATCTCTCCCATCGTAATCTTCCCGATTCAGACCGCTAAACCCCTCCTCCGAGATCGTGGACATGTGAATAGACTGCAACCAGTGCTCCCCCTCTGCAATGTCAGATGTTCTGGGTGCTTATAACTTCACGTAAAATTTACCTAAAATGGCAATAATGTCTTTCGTGTTATTGGTATTGTTTCCATCAGGTTTTAACATGGCTGTCATCTGGGTGAACGTACGCCTGTCTCTAGCTAAGTTAGCTAGAATCCTTCCAGCCTTGTCACCATGTTTATATAATTCAGCCTCCCAATGCGCTCTCCTGAGTTGCCCCAATGTCCTAGCCCACCCATCAAATTCTTCCTTTGCTTTCTGTAAGGCTTCCCTAAACTGGCGGTACTGTTGCTTTAGAAACCCATTATACGCCCTCAGAATCTTCGCACTAGCCTGTTGAAACTGTTTGTGTGCCTTCTTCAGTGATACAGTGTAGGCAAGTATTTTGCCTCTGAGCACCTCCTTTGCTGTCTCCCAAAAGAGTCTAGCGTGACCCTACTGACTTTTATTATCTTCTCTAAAGTCTGTCCACGTAGCAGTTTTGTGAAAATCTTGATCTTTCTGCAAAAAGTGTGGGACCCTCCAAATAATATCCGTGCCCCGCGAGAATTTATCCTGGAAGTCCATAAGTGTCGGGCTAAGATCAGATATCACCAGGTCCCCTATATCAGTAAAGTCTACTCTATGCATTAACACTGTCCTCACCAGAAGCAAATCGATGTGAGACCTTGGTCCCATAGGGATGTGAAAAGTGCATGTATTGTCTGTCAAACGGATGTTGAAGTCTCCATGCATCTCTCAGTGACAGGTCTGCCGCGAAGTCCTCCAATCCACCTCCCTCCTCCCCATGTTCCTACAACTTTATCACGTGGCCTCTTTTCCTATCTTCTTTATCTGACATAACCATATTGAAGTTTCTACCAACTACCGTATAAAATTACATTCTTTGTCTGCTGTGATAGACTCTCTAAAGGTGGGGTCACATGCGGCGATCTCGCCCGCGACATCGCCGCAAAGTGACGTCACAGCGAAGTCGCGGGCGAAATTGCAAGTGCGTCGCGCTGTGTGACAGCGCGACGCAACTGCAAATTATCGCTGGTCGCAGGTTGACAGGTTTATGAACATGTTCATAAACCTGTCAACCTGTGACCAGCGATTAGGCTGGATCGCGCCGTCTGACACTGTTGGCGGCGCGATCCAGCCTATATCGCAGCGTTACTGAGCCATCGCTTGCTGGGCTGAGCCCAGCCCAGCGAGCGATGGCTCCGCCCACATCGTTGCCGCGTCACCGGCAACGTCGTGCCGTGTGACAGCTGGCCTGCGATGTCGGAAGCGAGCGGGCACCCGCTCATCGCTTCCGACATCGCAGGCCAGATCGCCGCGTGTGACCCCACCTTTAGATCCCGAAGAAAGACTTTTTGTGACGCATTAGGCGCATAAATCTTGTGTATGCTAAGTGGACCTCCAGGTGTGTCTAGGATTAAGTGAATGTGTCTCCCCACCTGATCGTATTTACATGATATTAGTGTATGCACAAAGGATTTGTGTAACGGGAGAGTACTCCTGTTTTCCTTTGGATCACCCCAGAGCCATATACTGCCCCCACCCAGAATCTATGCATGAAAAATAATTCTGATTGCATTAAATGAGTTTCTTTTAAGAGAACTGTCACCTTGAACCTTCTTCCGATGTCGCAGAACCATGAAACATTTTTCTGGCGATCGTAGGACTTTCACATTTCAGGATATTACTCTAACCATTTTGTCGTGTCTAAGATCTGAGAGTGTCGCATCTTATGGAACCAGTCGATATTGAACAACTCAGTATATTCGTAGGCATTTTCATATACAAGGATAGACCCTCCCAACCCTTAATTGAACACAAGATCCCGACATAACACCAACCCTTCGCAACTCTGTGTAACATTTCCCTCCTCTCGCCCTTCCCACTTTGCTAATCACTTTTCTTCCAACGCGTTTCTCCACTCAATGCTCCAGCCGTATGGCCCAGTGTATCTGTTGGATTAGTACAGCCATGTGCATAGTCGTTTTGTACCAGCCATTTGCATATCACAAGTGCCTGCATCCCCCTTCCCTCCTCCCTCTCCCTCATGATCTTTGACTGCAAGACCCACATTGGGTAAGTCCCTACTTATGAGGAAGAGAAAAAAAAGAAAAACAAAAGGGGAAGAGGTGGGAGGATGCGCAAGGTCAGTCAAAAGGGTCCTGGCCTCTACCAAGTTTCCACCACCACCACCTTTATGATCAGATGACAAGTCTTGTTAATATGTCATGTTAAAGGTTCCTGACATCTATACTGCTGTACCAGCAAATGGAAGCCACAAATCCTGTCAGATATCCTGTTGATCCGCAGTTGTGAACTCCTCTTCTCCCGTCAATCGTCTCTCTCTGGTCTGGTGTGGCATGGATCTTTGCATTTGCTCTTTTAATGAACTGGTATCTCTCCTGTTCTCCCCTCTTGGTGAAGGTCAAAGTCTGCAGGTTGATGTCGAGCCTTGGGGCTGTGGGTTTTCCCTTGGCTAGACTCTCGTGTCGCGTGAACCCGAGCCAATGAATAGCCTCTTAGGGGAATTGGTGGTGAAGTACTTGAGCACTTCTTTAGGGTCTTTCATGAATTTAAGTGCTCCATCAGTCCCCTTTAGTTTGAGGGTAGCTGGATAGAGCAACTGAAATGAGATATTTCTTTTGTGCAGAAGACTGCAGACCACACTAATTTCTTTGCGTTTTCTGGCCACCTCAGCAGAATAATCGCCAAACAGTAGCACTTTGTGCCCTCTAATTAGTAATGGCTGCCTCCTGTTTCTAAAAAGCCACAAAAGATATTCTTTGTCCGTATATTCTAAAAACTTCATAATGACTTGTCTGTGCTTCTGAGGTGCAGGTGGCACCTTATCTCTGCCCTGGGTAGGTCCTGATCCTGATCTATCCGTGGTTCCATTTCCCAGGGGACTCACTGTGTGCACTCTCTCCACTTTGCACCTTTTTTGCAGTCTCAGGACCGGGGGATCTCCAGCTCACAGATATCATTAAGATGTTGGTTTGTGATGGACTCTGGGAGTCCTACCATCCTCAAATTGCTCCTCCGTGATCTGTTTTCCAAATCATTTACTTTTATCTCTCATCCACCTGGACTGCTTGTGGGGTGCTGCTAGTTCCTTTTCCATGGCAGTCTATCCTCTGCTTCTGATAATCTCTGTTCCAATATCTCTAGTCTGCTGGAATGTTGGTCAATGACTTCATGCAGTTCAGCTAATGCATCCTTTACTGCCTCTCTCACAGCTTTCTTTATGTCTGTGGCCAGGTATTTGGACACTTCTTTGGCCAGCATCTGACACTCTGCTGCGGTATGTGTTGGTCTCCATGTTTCTTCATCCCCCCTTTCTCTGTGTGCCTCAGTAAGGGCCTCTCCTATCTCCTCTCCCTGCACAGGGGTCTGTTGCTCTTGTGGCGCCTTTTCCCTCCTCCTGCTTTGCACCTCCACCATCTTGCCAGATCTTACCGCCACTGCCCACTCCTCTGTCGGCTTCTCTCTGTCTCCCCCCGCGCTTCCCAACCACTGGTCCATACACTCCCGCTGCACCCCTCAGATCTGCGGCTTCCTCCGATGCCACTGCTGTCAGCCATTGGTCTGTTTGTAGTCACAGTATGGGCGTCTGCTCCTGGAGCTCTGTCCCTACACCACCATCGGGTTGGCGCCGGAGCCGGAAGTTACCAATTTGGTTTTAATGACAGCTGTCAATACTCGGCTGTCATTAGCAAAAAAACAAAGAGACAGCACTACCTAGGGATAGAATGCAAAGTAAAGCGTGCAACTGCATGTATTCATTCCAAACTGTATTTATATTAAATATTTTGAGATTTTTTTGGCAAATAATAGATCAATTTTTTTGAGCCACCCTGCCACGTCAAGGCAAACCACCACACCAGGGCATCGGGAAGAGCCGAATAAAGCGCCAGGATTTTGCACTTCTAATGAATGCACCAAATATTGGGGTGGCTGCGGGCTGGGAGTGGACAATAAATATGTGCCTCCACAGGGTGAGAATAACAACACCCAGCCATGCGCTTAATCTCTTTATCTTGTCCGAGTATCAAATTGGGAGGATCCAATGCCACTGTTTATTTTTATTATTTCTTTCAATAATTAAAAAAATATATGTTGGGTCCATTTGGTATTCAGCCAAAATAAAGCGCATTGCTGGGGCTGCAGACTCCAAATGTCTGTTTTATCTGTACTTAAAATGAAAAATACGGGGGATCCGTATGCTTTTTTTTCCCCAATATTATTATGTAAAAGTTAGGGCAGTTTCCCATATACTGTTTTTTTGGTATCTGTCCAGAACTGGTGAACACCGCGTCTGACCAGATACGGTTTTTGCCGTTTAACACATGAAACTGTACCAGTGTTATACCAGATCCATAAGCCAGTTACGTTATAAAACACAGTACGTTTTTGTCCGGATCCATTTGCCTGTTTTGGATCTGTACCAAACACCTGAGTGTTCTGCACAGACTCTGAACAAGGACTTCACTGAGAAGTCTGTGATTAAAGTTTTTTTTTTTTTTTTACTGAGCACATGTTCTGTTTTTGGGCTTGATAAAAAATTGTTTCGGCTGGATCCGGCAGCAAACAGATGCAAACCAAAGTGCCGGAATGTCCATTGAAAATCAATGGGCATAAACTGGATCAGGTGTGCATTCCAGTTTTAAAAAAATCTGGATCTCCGCCGAATACTAAAAACTGCATACTGCATATGTGAAAGCACCATAAATGATGCTTGTGTTATACTGTAAAACTTCGCTATAAGGTAAACTCCGGCACTCTTGATATGAAATGAAGTCTGAGAGAAATTTTTTTTGCATTCATTATTTTATTCGTTGTAAAAGGTTTACATCCATCTCGACGTTTCGGCCCCAAAACGGGCCTTCGTCAGGATGACCATCTATATGTGAACATATCAAACACAATAATTACAACCATATAACAAATTCAAAAATGTTTGTGGAACTTGATGTACTTGAATGTGTATACAAGTGTACTCTATACATGGGAGTTGATAATGTGCAAAATAGTAGTCTGGTAAGTGTGGTGATGTTTTTCTATGTGATATAGCCTACAAGAAGGAGCAGAAGATGGGAGTCAGAAAAGGAAAGTTCCATGAGAGGGCTCAATGGCATATGAATATGAGATGGGTATTGTATCAGAACTATGTAGTACCTGAAGGGTAGGAGACCCAGGATATGGGTTAATAAAAATAGATGACTGTATAGTGAACCAGTTTTTATCTAACCTGGGAACTGGAAAAAATAGACTTTCAGTAAGTGCTTTGTCAACTAAAACAGAAGATGGATGGGAAATAGTATGTGTTTTTACCTTAGGTATGGTCACTTTGGACTAAGTGATACCTGTTGGTATTCTGCTACCCCAGTATTAGTATTAGTGGAAGATGAAAGTTTGTAAGACAGAAAATATAGTTAAAGATAGAGAAGAGATCTGTTTTAGTGATGAGATAAACAAGGTGAGCTTACCCTTGTTTAAGGAACTGAGAAAGAGGTATGGCAAAATCCCTTGATATCCTTGGGAATCTTAAGGTAGAGTAATCGTAATTGAATTTGATATATGATTGTAATTACTGTGTTTGATAAGTTCACATATAGATTGTCATCTGACGAAGGCCCATTTTGGGTCTGAAACATAGAGCTGGATGTAAACCTTTTGCATCAAATTTAACAACAAATAAGAAAAAGAAATTTCTGTCGGACTTTACTTCATATCAAGAGTGACGGAGTTTACCTTATAGCGTACTTTGAATCTTTTCTCCTGAGCACCAATCTGTGGTATATCTTGATCTTACCCTTATTACTATATGTGTTATAAAACTTGTGACATGTCTAAAATTTGGAATGTCTTTTCACTAAGTTTTACCAAAATTCTTGTGCATGCCGTTTAACATATCCTACCATTTTTTATGATACAGGAACATTTCTTTTATTGATTGCCACTATGAAAACAATGGAGGATCAAGTAGTAGATGAAGAAATAGGACTTCATGATGAAGAGGTATTTATTTTACATTTTCACTTTTGTTTCAACAAATTTTGCAAAAAATTAATAGTACAAGTGAATACAAGAAACTTTGTGCCATATTTTTCAGATTAATGTGCTCTCCTTTCTCCACTTATGAGCCTACAGGCTTAAAGGGATTGTCCACTACTAAGACAACCCCTTCTGAATTGACTTGTTTCTCCCAGTTAAAATAATAAACTCTGTACTCACCTCCCGTGCTGTTGGTGACATTGCGATATCATGTGAGCCCCGCGTCAATCACCGATGGCTTCCTTCTCCCTGCCTTCAGACCAAACAAGATATCAACGGGAATTGAGCACTGCGGCGGCCACTCATTTCCTGCTGATTGCTACTTTGTTCGAAGGTGGAGAGAAGAAAGACGCTAGTGATTGAATGCGGTGCTCACGTATTGTTGCAATATCACCAACAGCAGGGAGGTGAGTACAGAGTTTATTATTTTAACTGGGGGAAACATGTCGATTCAGAGGGGATATCCTAGTAGTAGACAACACCTTTAAAGCGTTTTATGCATTTTTCCACTTGATAAAGTGAACTATGCTCTTGTGAATGGATATGTTATTAGCGGGTACTATTTTTATATGCTTTTCCTTTATAATTTAGCAGTTTATGATTAATTTCTGTGTTTTAAAAGCACATAAATTCAGTATAATTTGCAATTAAATTCCTTGTACAGAACTGGTTTTGTTCTACATAAAAAAAAAAAAAAAAAAACCCTTTGAAAACTAGCAAAAAATAAATTTCTACAAATACTTTTTCCAGTTGTACCATAAAGGGATTTTCCAACAAATAAAGATCATTTTAATCAATAGATATTGGAATAATAATTTCCACAATTGGATGTGTTTAAAAAAAATGTTTCTGTGCTGAGATAAATGTGGTCCTACTATGTATAATTTAATTTTTTTTTCTGACCATGCACTGAACACGGTCTGATCATACTACATCTCCTGGGCAGGGGAGGAAGGAAAGAGAATATACAGACATCACAGCACAACTGATTCTTTTTATGAGGTAAAACATTTCTGTGCCTGGGGGGCGTGGCCTGAGGGAGATGTGAGCGGTCGTGTGTTCCCGGAGCTCCCGCACACTTACTGACATATTACAGCTTGCAGCCACTGTACATACTCAGTGAAGCTAACGGAGGACGTGGGAGACTGACCGGAGTGTGTGCACCTGACAACTAGAGGGGCACACATAAATGCCTGGGAGAAAGAGCTCCAGAAAGCCGTCGGGGGAGCTGGAGAAGAAGCTCCAAGATGGTGCCAGAAGGGAGGATGCGCTGCTGGCTAGCTCGGAGGAGCGCGGTGATCAGTCCAGGAGAACTGATGCAGCAGACAAGTTACGGATGTTCGCAAGACAGGAGGGGGATGCTGGATCCCTGGCTGGAGAAGCAGGGGAACACATGAACCCTGAAAGGTATGAAGGAGAGATGGAGGATTCAGGGGAGAGGAGGGAGAGGACAGTGAAGGCGGGAGCCAGGTGGATGCACAGGAAGATATGGTGCGGGGACATGGAGCTGATATAGACTTTACCAAACTCCAACTGTGTGGAATTACAATCCCGGAGGAGTCCACATTAAAAGACCTGTTTAAACTAACGCTGCACTCCCATACCACTATTGCTGATGTGGCTGCGCAGCTGGGGGTGTTGCAGGCCAGCATGTCCAAATTGCAGCAATCCATGCATGTCACCAAGGAGAGGATGGGGGAGGCTGAAAAGCGTATAAGCACAGTGGAAGATTACATTGCAAAGTCTGACAAGCCGTACAAACAAATGTCTACTGTCATATCTGCAGTGCAGGCTAAAACTGATGACCTAGAAAACAGGTCATGCCGTAACAACGTATGGCTGATTGGGGTGCCTGAAAAGATCGAGTGCTCTGCACCTACTGAGTTCTTCGTACAGTGGCTGCACAACACTGTTGGTGCAAACAACTTTTCCCGCCTGTATGCTTTGTAAAGAGCCCATCGTGTACCTGCATTCCCTCTCCCCCCTGGCCGTCCTCCACGGCAAGTACTCGTCAAGGTCCTACATTATAGAGGCAGGGATACCATACTTCGTCACTCCAAGAATAATCTGGATTTGAAAATCAATGGCTCCAGGATCTCGTTTTATCCGGACTTTTCCATTGAGGTGCAAAAACAACGGGCCAAATTCGCCAACGTTAAGAAGAGGCAAAGAGACCTGGGGGTCATTTACTAGATGATTTTCCCGGCAAGCTGAGAGTGGTGGATGGTGAAACTGCTCATTTTTTCATGGATGCTAAAGAGGCCCTTGGGTGGCTGGATAACAATGAGGCGCATCTCCGGGTGACGGGATCCAAGTAATCCGCTGAGTGACCGAGACTCTTATCCTTGTATCCGGTATTATTTAAGTTCGGGGCACACTGCGTATGTTTACTACACAGTTGACTGGTTGATGATATAGTTAAGGTTGAAAATTGATGGCTGCAAGCACTTAATATTTGCTACTACCAACATTTTGGGAGAAAATGCGGGATTGATCTGACATGATGGACACTCTTTCTCGGATAAAGTACGCCCTCTTCTCCATAACACCTGGAGGAGATGGAAAGCGTGTACTGGGTACAGTTCTGGTTGTTGGGAGGGGGAGGTAGGGAAGGGGATACTGTTAATTTGTATTTTATGTCACACAAAAACCATCAGAGGTAGCACTATGATCTCACAACAGTGGAAAGGAGGGGTAATGCCTTTGGGACAGAAGGGAAATGGCGGCTGAAATAAAGATAGTTAGGTGGAATGTTAGGGGGTTGGCATCGTGAGTAAAGAGGCAGGCAGTCTTTACCTTTCTGTGGGATACCAATCCGTCGGTGATATGCCTACAATAAACTCACTTGACAAAGGGAAAAACACATATCGTTGATAGGGGCTGGCTGCAAGCGGAGTATCATGCAACATACTCATCATATTCAGTAGGGGTTAGTATCCTTGTTCGATCTGGGTTACAGTTTCAACAACGTAAAGTAATAATAGATCCATTGGGCTGATTTATATGCTTGTTTTGTGATATATCTGGTATATTGCTGTTATTGATTTCACTGTATATTCCTCCGCTGTACTGTGGAAAGGTACTGCATAAGGTGATGGAGGTGGTGGCAGACTTTCCTGGAGTCCCCTTTCTGTTAATAGGGGATTTTAATAACATTCCGGATGCCCATTGGGACAGGGGTAGGCGGGAGGCACTGAAACCGGGTGGAAATTGTACCCCGTTTGGGGTGGTATTGACGGAGTTAGCTTTACTTGATCTTAAAAAAGAAAAAGGTAGAGTGGCACTAACACAGGATCCACCAGTCACACGTTTGACCATAATCAATACAAAAAAAAGAAAGAAACGTGTATATATGACCGGGATCAGGGAAGAAATATATTCAACACTTGATAAAGTGAAAAATAGTTTTTATTACAATAAACTCATGTGTACAAGGTAAAACAAAAGCACAAAACATTTAAAACCCCTTTAAAATATGTGCAACACCGCACAGATAGCATCAAATATACGTGCCTCCTGTAATTTTAACAATAATAATAGTCCTGCGAAGCTGACCTGGTGAGAAAACACGACAGTGAATAAGTATTTGCACTAGTTCCCATGATAAGAAGACCAACAAAAAACAGGAGCGGAATAAAGACCCCCAGAGTATTGGAACTGTAGAAATCAATTGTAACCTGAGCACAGCTCAATAAGGCAGAGAGTAAAAAAAATAAAAAATAAAAAAACCTTGATTAAATGTCTGATACTCTATAAAGTGAGTCTGGTCCAGAGCCACGCTTCCTATGCCTCCTTGCCTGCAGGTCTAAAATGACTGGTGACTAATCTGTACAAATTTGTCTTTATTCACAGGTATGCGGTTCACCCAGAGTATTGTCTCTCTTTGCTTTGTGGTCTGTTCAGGTCCTATCATTAACTAGGCAGCCGTAGACACACTTTATAGAGTATCAGACATTTAATCAAGGTTTTTTTTTTGGTTTTTTTTTCCTCTCTGCCTTATTGAGCTGTGCTCAGGTTACAATTGATTTCTACAGTTCCAATACTCTGGGGTCTTTATTCCGCTCCTGTTTTTTGTTGGTCTTCTTATCATGGGAACTAGTGCAAATACTTATTCACTGTCGTGTTTTGTCACCAGGTCAGCTTCGCAGGACTATTATTATTGTTAAAATTACAGGAGGCATGTATATTTGATGCGATCTGTTCCGTGTTGCACATAGTTTAAAGTGTTGAATATATTTCTTCCCTGATCCCGGTCATATATACACGTTTCTTTCTTCTTTGTTGTATAAGCTTTACTTGATCTGTGGGAGTTAGCTTTACTAGATCTGTGGAGACTTCATAACCCGGAAGTGTACAAATATTCTTGTTTCTCGTCTGCTTTTGCCTCACTGTCCAGGATTGATCTCGCATTGGGGTTAAAGCATTGCTCGGCTTGGTTAAAGAGGTTTCATACCTGGCCAGCCGCCAGGACTGTATTGAACCATTCGTCAGTGTGTGTGGTGCTTCAGGGTTCGGGCTCTCCTCCTATGGGAAGACCGTTGTGGAGGCTGAATCCGTTTTGGCTCCAGCTGATCGATGTGGATGGTCTTATGGGATCTGAGCTTGTGGAATTCCTTAAAATTATTGATGGCTCTGCATCAAAATTGATAGTTTGGGAAACTTTGAAAGCGTATCTCAGGGGGCTATGTATCAAAGGGATATCGCGGGTAAAAACTGAAACTAGGAGGAAAGAACAGGAGTTACTCAGGGCTCTGGAGGACGCGGAGGATGTTATGATAAGGGAACAAACCCCTGCAGCTCAGGAGTGCCTAAAAGTAGCACAGAAAGAGGTATGTGATATGTCCATAAGAACGGCGGAAAGAAAGAGAATGTTTTATACGATTACATTTTTGAAGAAGGGGAGAGGGTGGGCCATCTCCTGTCCAGGGTGGTTGCAGCTCAGCGGGACTCCGCGTTCATAACTAAATTAAGGGGGAAGGATGGCCAGGAGTATACATGTAGCAGGGCAATATTGGAGATCATGACGGGTTTTTAGTCTGACCTATATAAATCTAAAACGCACCCGACAGAGGATGATATTGATGTTTTTTTTGGGGGGTTACGTCTTCCTCGGCTCTCTCTGGCTGACCAGAAAATCTTAGATGAACCTTTGGATATGGAGGAGATTGAGGCCGCTCTGGCCTCTTTGCCGAATGACAAGGCTCCAGGGGGTGACGGTATCCCAGGAGAGGTGTATAAAAAATATAAAGATACATTACTTCCTGTCTTGATGGAGGTGTATAATGCTCGTCTCGCAGGGGGAGGGATCTGGCGAGTTCCATGAGGGAAGCCATAATAGTAGTGCTGCCGAAGCCGGGTAAGGATCTGGCGGATCCAGCTTCATGTCGTCCAATTTCACTTTTGACCACTGACATTAAATTGCTGGCTAAAATATTGACCAATCGTCTTAATAAGGTCATTGATTCTTTAATACCTCCCTCCACTCACAGGAGAAGGGAAGGCCAACAATAGAGAGAGAGAGAGACAGTAGTTCAGAGAGAGAAAAAAAGAGAGGGGGTGGGTAATGAGAGGGGGGGGGGGATTATGGGGGGATTATGGGGGGTGGTATGCCGAAAACTACAACCTCCAAGTCACGAAGTCAAGCAGGTAAAACATACTCTGCCCACTTCAAATAACGATATGGGAGGATAGTAAGAGGCTCTATCTCGAGGGTATCGGGGTTGCCTGAGGATGAGACGCCCATACTTCCCACCTGCGCCGGACACTGGCCCTGGTAGGTCTGTCCATAGCCAGGTAGTACTCCTGGTGGAAGATCCAATTAGTCTTTTGGATCACCTCTGATAGGGTAGGGGGGGCATGCGACTTCCATTTCGCGGCCAGACAAAGATGGGCCGTAATCAAGATGTATGAGGTCGTCCCCCTAAGTGGCACCGGCAAGTCGTCAATCCCTATATTTAAAACTGCTAATTGTGGAGATAAATCCACCTAGGTTCCAATTACTAAACGGATAAGGGCCAATACTAAGCACCAGTAAGGGGTTATTTAGGGACATCTCCACCACATGTGAGCCATGTTTTCGCTCTCCCCACATTGCCTCCAACACACTCCAACACAGAGGGAGCAGACTCAAAGCAAAGTGAGAGATACGCACGGGAGGGAGGTACCACCTGAGGTGGACCTTTTTCAAGTTTTCAACATGGTTTACACATTTAGTCGTCTTCCCAATCTCTGAGGAGGCAACCCACCAATCCCTGGGCGAGGAGGAAAAGGCCAGGCCCCTCTCCCAGATCTTCATGTATGTTAACTTGGTCTCCACGCATCGACCCACCAAGGACCGGTAGATTTTTGACAGTCCCTTAGTATTCGATGGGGCGGACATTACAAATTGGAGCAACGGGGACCTGAGCCGGGCGGGCCCTTCCTCCCTGAACTCAGTAAGGTCCTGCTCGGATCAAGTGTGCAACTTGTAGGAAGGAGGGGAGGCATGTGGGGTAAGCGTCACAGAATTTATCGAAAGAGGGGACCCTCCCACCCAGGAGGAAGTCACCCAAGGACCCAATACCAGCCTCTCCCCACCTCCTCAAATTTAGAGACGGGATCTGGAGTTGTAGAGAGTGAATGGGGATGTCATCCAGGAGGAACTCCGTCCAAGAGCGCGGCAGACCTCTCCAACTTGCAAGAAGAGTCTGCGCCGACTCAAGCGGGTGGGTCCATGTACTCGACCGGAGCAGCTAAAAGGTCGCGAAGAGAGCCCCACGGCACTAGTGAGGACTCAATTTGAATCCATCTAATGTCGTCAGGCGAGTTCCACCAGGACCTGGCCTCCTCCAGGACGACCGCCCTGTGGTAATCCACAAGTTTAGGTAGTCCCATGCCCCCCTGGTGGAGGGGGAGATACATCACCTCCCGAGCCACCGGAGGCATCTTGTTAGCGCATACATATCTATTTATTATATTTTGTAGCTTAAAAAGAAGGTCCTTGGGGACTTTGAGCAGGACGCATCGAAAGTAGTATAAAATCTTCAGGAGGAGTAACATTTTCAGGGCATATAGGCTTGCAATCTAAGACAGGGTTCTAACGGGTGAGAGGTGACATCTTTGGAGATTTTAGAGCATAAGTTGCCATAATTTACTCTGGCAAGAGAAGATGTGGAGCACAGCATTACGCCAAGGTAGGGGATACCTGATCGTAGCCATTTGAAGGGAAGGGATCGAGAGAGGGACGCGATGGTCGAGTCTGGAATATTGAGGGGAAAAATCACTGATTTCGCCGCGTTTAACTTGTAGAATGAGATCTGAGAGTAGAATGATAAGGCGCGCATCACTGCCGGGAGAGATCGAGACACATCAGTGCTAGTGATTATCACGTCATCGGCGTACAGGCCAATGACGTGTGAGCTCCTACCCACCCGGATCCCCGCAATGTCATGGTCCGAGCTGATTTTTTCCGCCAGGGCTCAATGGCCAGGGCAAAAATAACCGGGCACAGTGGGCACCCCTGGCGGGTGCTGTTTGTGGTCTGGAAGGCAGGCGAAAGGAAACCAGAGGCAAGAACCCTGGCATTGGGCCGAGAATATAATGACAGAATTGCCGTGAGGAAAGGGCCAGCCAGGCCAAACCTCCTCAGGGCCGCCTCTAGGTATCCCCAGTGCACCCTGTCAAACGCCTTCTCCGCATCCAGAGACAGGAATGCAGCGGGGACCCCTCTCGATTCCAGAATTTTAATGAGGTTAATCATTCTCCGTGAACCATCCTTCGCCTGCCGACCAGCCACAAACCCCACCTGGTCTGGTTTGACAAGTTTCGGGACCACCTCCATTAGCCTGCAAGCCAGTACCTTTGCAAAGATCGTCAGATCGCAATTCAGCAGTGAGATTGGGTAACTCTCAGGGTGTTCAGGCGGCTTACCGGGTTTGGGGATGGTAATTATAGTCGCTTGTAAATTTAGCGGGGCAATCGTCCCCACCTCCCTCCAATAATTGAAGGATCGCAGGAGGAACGGAGCCAACACCCCCCAGAAAGACCGGAGATATTCGTTTGGAAGTCCGTCCGGACCCAGGGCAGAATTTATTTTTGAAAACTTAATAGCCAATTCCACTTCCACTAAAGAGAAGGGAAAGTTTAATCTCCAGCTCATGTTCCGAGACTGGGCAGGCTCATCTCCCCAGGAATTTCCCAATGAGGTCGAGAGTGGGTTGAGGAGTATCAGGATCCTCCCCCAGATTATAAAGTTTAGAATAAAATTGCTCAAATGTTGCTGCAATTTCCGTCGGGTTCTGTACCGTGCGTCCCGAATTATCAATAATTTTCTGGTCGTCATAATGGGAGACCCAGACAATGGGGTTTAGGGCTCTGCCCTCCGGAGGTCACACTAGGTACTACAAGTTTGTAGACACCGCCTCCTCCGCTTATAAACCCCCACCGTAGGAGACATCCTCAGTTTTAAACTTAGTGTGCTCGGAGGATCACGCTTTGCTTGCACTTCACTGCATTCTCACAGCTTACGTGATGGCGTATGAAGACAAGGTAAAATGGTCCCGCTCGGGACCCCCGACAGCCTCCCCGCTCACCCTCTGCGGAACACGCTGGTGGAGGTACCGGAGGGCTTTTAGCCTGGACACTTCAGTGTTCTCCCGGTACGCTGTCGCGCTCTTTTCCTTTCCATCCCTCCATGGAGGCTCTGGTAAGGGGGAGCCTGGAGCCTTGCACAGCTCCGCTCCGTCCGAGGCCTCCCTAAATGGTGCTTACAGACCGGACGGAGCCAGCCCAGTCCGAGGCCTCCCTAAATGGTGCTTACACTCCGGACTGGTGCTGTACCCCCGTCCGAGGCCTCCCTAAAGGTGCTTACAGACCGGACCGGCACTGAGGCACCTGGTGTGTCTCCTGTGTGCCTGGGGGTAGTGTCTGTCACTGTGGTGTCATGACACTCAGACCGCGCGGTTACCCTCGGGTCCGCGGTTCTGGCGGTGACCCTGTGCTGGGGTCTCCCTGGCTGACCGCCCTGTGTATCACAGGGGCTGAGGCTGTAGACTGCGAGTGTTTTTATGTGTACATGCAGTCTGAGAGTGTGTGTGGTGATATTCACACTCTTTTCCCGCGCTGCGGGCTCCGGCACCTCCATTGCTGAGGCAGTCTGGAGGAGGAGGAGGCAGCCCTTATGGTGACATCACCGCTGGGCGTGTTATGTGTTCTTCCCGCGTGTTCCTGGCTCCGCCCACATCTTCTCTGTCGGCGGCCATCTTCTCCCTCACTTCCCGGCTGGGATCTGGCTGCAACGCGTGTCTGCACTTGCAAGGGAGACCGGAACTCGCGGAGGTCACACACACACACCGCTTCCTCCTACCGCTTTACTGCGGTCGGTAAGCCACCGGGATTCCCGGTTTGTTTGTGAACTTTGGCTTATATTTCCCTCACTGGGGAGATGTCCTCAGTTGGGAAGCATGCTGCTAAGGCGGCGGTGGTCTCCATTGCCTGTGTTACATGCAACGGGACACTGGTGGAGGGGTCCTGCAATAACTGCGGACGCCCAGAGGCCCGGTCTGCTACTACTGAGTCTGCAAATCCGGGATTATACCCTGAGGTTCAGGTGATCCCAGGGCCATGGGAAACGCAGAATAAGATCAATGAATCTCTGCTATCCCAGATGTCCTCCATGTCGCAAACCCTGGAGGCACTGCATAGGAGACTGGAGAACCCAGCTACTCCTCCTAGTTACCCCCGGGTGTCTCTTACTTCTGCTGTAAGACCCCCTAAGCGAGCCCGTGAGGCTTCTCCTGAGCTCCAGACCCTCTCTGAGGAGGAGCGTTCCTCTGATGGTGAGGAAGATGATGGGGGTTCTACTCTTGGGTCTATGTCTGAACCTCCAGATGGGGTGGAGGATCTGGTGTCCTCCATCAATGAGACATTGCGTCTTGTCACTCCTCCTGAGGAGGTGACCGTACACCCCAAGGAGATATACCAATGGCTGCGGCCAGAGGCTAGACCAAGTGGCTCCTTCATGGACCACACTAATTTCGGAAGGGTGATTAAAGCTCCCAGGTTGCATCCTGGGCGGCGTTTTGTCCGTAAAACTAAGGACAATCGCTTTCCCTTTCCCCAGGAGGCGCTCCAGGAATGGTCGCAGTCTCCCAAGGTGGATGCTTCCATGACTAGGATTGCTGCGCGCTCCTTGTTTTCTGCCTCTGATAGCTCCTCGTTGAAGGATGCTACCGATAGACAGGTCGAGCAACTCGCCAAGTCTTCCTATGAGGCTGTGGGGTCTTCGTTTGCCCCTAATTTTGCCGCGGTCTGGACCCTACAAGCGATTACTATCTGTTTGGATGGTATCACTGATCTAGCTAGGTCCAGTCCAGAGGTCCTGGCTCTCACTGAGAGAGCAAGGGCCTATGCGGACTATGCCAGGACGGCATCTTTGGAAACTGCCACTCGCTCTGCTGTGGCCTCGGCCAATGCAATTGCGATCCGCAGGCTGTTGTGGCTGCGTCTTTGGGACTCAGATGCCACATCGAAGAAGATTTTACAAAATCTTCCGTTCGCTGGTGACAGGCTTTTTGGCACCGAACTGGACAAATTGATAAAGGATTCTGCTGAGTCTAAGATCCCGCAGAATAAGCCTAAGCCACGGTACACCGTGAAAAGGAACCCTAAGCAGTGGTCCTTTCGCTCCGGTTCACAGTCATCAACGGCGTCCACTCGCTCAGACCGAGGGGGCAAGCCTGCTACTCAGTGGCGTTCCAAGAGTCGTCAGAAGAAGCCGGCGGGGGCAGCGGCTGCCACCCCCAAGCCCGCCTCGACATGACTCGCTCTCTCATCCTGCCTCCCCACAGGTGGGGGGCCGCCTGTCCCGCTTTCAGGACAGGTGGCTTCTTCACATTCAAGATCAGTGGGTTCGAGACGTAGTCTCAAGAGGTTACAGGATAGAGCTGACGTCACAACCAATACACCGATTCCATCGGTCGGTTCCATCCCCAGAAAAGGCTCAGGCTTTTCACCTGGTGTTGGAGGGACTCCGCAGAGACGGAGTGGTGGTCCCTGTGCCCACGGAAGAGAGGTTCAGGGGTTTTTACTCCAACCTCTTTATTGTCCCAAAGAAGGACGGCTCTTTTCGCCCGGTGTTGGACCTCAAGTTGTTCAACCGTCACGTGTTGGTTCGGAAGTTCCGCATGGAATCCCTGCGCTCAGTGATCGCGGCTGTGTCACAGGGAGACTTCCTAGCGTCCATCGATATCAGGGACGCTTACCTTCACGTCCCCATTGCACCAGCTCATCAGCGCTGGTTGAGATTCGCAGTGGGGGAAGAGCACTTCCAATTTGTGGCACTGCCGTTCGGGCTAGCCTCAGCACCACGGGTGTTCACAAAGGTGATGGCCTCCATGATGGCTCTCCTGCATGCGCAGGGACACGCCGTCATACCCTATTTGGACGACCTGTTGGTCAGGGCGCCATCGGAAGACCTTTGTCGGGTGAGCCTGGAGGTGACCATGAAGTCCCTGGAACGGTTCGGGTGGCTTATCAACATTCAAAAGTCGACCCTGGTTCCGACCCAGTCATTGACATATCTGGGCATGGACTTCCACACGGACTCGGCCCTGGTGTCCCTACCTCAAGCCAAGCAGCTTGCGATCCAATCAGGAGTGCAGAATGTCCTCCTGTCTCCACAGTCATCCCTACGGGTATTGATGAGACTGGTGGGTCGCATGGTAGCGGCGATAGAGGCGGTGCCGTTCGCACAGTTTCGCCTCCGTCCTCTCCAGCTGGAGATTCTTCGCAGATGGGACAAGAGGACGATCTCTCTGAATCGGCTGGTGACACTGTCACAGCCAACCAGGGACTCTCTACAGTGGTGGCTCCAGCCACATCACCTGTCACGGGGCCGGTCCTTCCTAAAACCGTCATGGTTAGTGGTGACCACCGACGCCAGTCTGAAGGGCTGGGGGGCGGTGTTCTTGCACCACAGGGCTCAAGGCCTCTGGACTCAGTCGGAGTCGGCGTTGCAGATCAACGTGCTGGAGATCAAGGCGGTCTATCTGGCGCTACTGGCGTTTCAGAAATTCCTGTCAGGACAGCCCATTCGGGTACAGTCCGACAATGCGACGGCCGTCGCCTATATAAATCATCAGGGAGGGACCAGAAGTGCTCAGGCCCTCGCCGAAGTCCACCGCATTCTACTCTGGGTGGAGGAAAACGGCTGCCTGATCTCCGCAGTTCACATCCCAGGGGTCGAGAACTGGGAGGCCGACTATCTGAGCCGACAGGGGATGGACGCCGGAGTGTGGTCCCTACATCCAGACGTCTTCCGGGACATCTGCGGCAGGTGGGGCACTCCGGACGTGGATCTGATGGCCTCACGGCTGAATCATCAGGTGCCCCAATACATGGCGAGATCTTGGGATCCCCAGTCTCTGGGGCGGACGCCCTGATACTGAGCTGGTCCAGCTTTCAGCTGCCATATGTGTTTCCGCCTCTGGCTCTGATTCCCAGGGTCCTGTGGAAGATCAGGACAGAATGCAGAGTGGCCATTCTAGTGGCTCCAGATTGGCCCAGGAGGTCTTGGTACCCGGACCTGTGGCAACTGTCAGGCGGACACAGGTGGGCTCTTCCAGAACGCGCAGATCTACTCGCGCAAGGCCCATTCTTCCACCTCAATTCCAGGGCCCTCAGATTGACTGCATGGCTCTTGAGGCCTGGCTGCTGACATCCAGAGGTTTCTCTCCTACAGTGGTTGCCACTATGAATCGGGCAAGGAAACCTGTTTCCAGGAAGATATACCACAGAACGTGGAAAATCTTTTTTTACCTGGTGTGCCTCTGGTGGCCGCTCTCCGTGGCCTTTGTCTATCCCGACATTGTTGGCCTTCCTACAGTCGGGGTTGGAGTTGGGATTATCCCTTGGCTCTCTGAAAGGTCAAGTATCAGCACTTTCAGTGTTGTTTGACAGGCGCTTGGCGCTCCTCCCGAAGGTACGTCAATTTCTGCAGGGGGTGTCTCGGGTGGTCCCGCCCTATAGACGACCTCTGGACCCTTGGGACCTAAACATGGTCCTGGCGGCACTGCAGAAACCGCCGTTTGAGCCACTGAGAGACGTCTCTCTCTCTCGTCTGTCCCAGAAGGTGGTCTTTCTGGTGGCGATTACGTCTCTGAGACGGGTCTCAGAATTGGCTGCACTTTCGTGCAAGTCTCCCTTTCTGGTGGTTCACCAAGACAAGGTGGTGTTGCGCCCACGGCCTGAATTTCTGCCGAAGGTGGTTTCAACGTTTCACCTAAACCAGGAGATTGTTCTTCCATCATTTTGCCCCGCTCCCGTTCATCAGGTTGAGCGCGACCTCCATACTCTGGATCTCGTGAGAGCTGTACGCATTTATGTGTCCAGGACCGCCTCCTTTAGGAGTTCGGATTCCTTATTTGTCCTCACGATGGGTCGCTGTAAGGGGGCCGCGGCTTCGAAGTCGACCTTGGCCAGATGGATCAAGGCTCCCATTCAGGAGGCATACCGGTCTTCTGGTTTGCCTCTCCCGGTGGGTTTGAAGGCACACTCTACGAGAGCTGTAGGTGCCTCCTGGGCCTTGCGACATCGAGCTTCTGCTCTACAGGTGTGTCAGGCGGCCACTTGGTCCAGCCTGCACACTTTCTCTAAGCACTATATGGTGCATGCCCATGCCTCTGCGGATGCGAGTTTGGGCAGGCGGGTTCTCCAGGCGGCGGTTGCCCACCTTTAGAGGGAACCATGTGTTATCCGTCTTGTTGAGGAACTCTTCCCGCCCTGGGGTATTGCTTTAGGACATCCCCATTGTCTGGGTCTCCCATTATGACGACCAGAAAAAAGAGAATTTTGTTTACGTACCGTAAATTCTTTTTTCTTTAGTCATCAATGGGAGACCCAGCACCCACCCAGTTGTTCCGTTGCATATTTTGCACTTGTTCTGTTCTCTGTTGAGACAGTGTTTGCCGGGTTGTTGAACCGTCTGTGCACGGCATTCTTCCCGATGTTTCGGGTGTGGTTTAATTTCTCCTCGCAGCTTATGGACTAAACTGAGGATGTCTCCTACGGTGGGGGTTTATAAGCGGAGGAGGCGGTGTCTACAAACTTGTAGTACCTAGTGTGACCTCCGGAGGGCAGAGCCCTAAACCCCATTGTCTGGGTCTCCCATTGATGACTAAAGAAAAAAGAATTTACGGTACGTAAACAAAATTCTCTTTTTTTTCAATCGTGCCCTTAGCTTCCCGTCTATTTATCCTGCGGGCCAGGAGTACCCCGGCTATGTCCCCAGATTCGTAAAATTTGTTTTTTGATATACAGAGGAGTTTTTCATGGTGGAGAAGAAGAAAGGAGCGCAGGCGGGTTCTGGCTACTATCAACAGTGAAGATATGGCCGGAGTTGGGTTTCTTTTGTTCTCGTCTTCCAGTTGTTGAAGGCAGAGGAGCAGGTCTGCTCTCTCCCTGTCTCGAGCTTTTTTGAGCTGCGAGGCCTTTAGTAGGAAAACCCCTCTGACATACGCCTTGTGGGAGGCCCATAGAGTCTCGTCAGACACTAGTCCGTTATCATTGAGGCGGAAACATTCGGAGAGGCTGGACTCCACTTCCTCCTTGATATGTCTATCAGACAAAAGGCCCCGATTCAGTCTCCAGATGCCGGGGGGGAAAGACAGGCACCCAGGTCCACCTCAAGGGAGACCGGGCATGGTCGGACCACGTTATCAGACCCACTTCCGCACAGGCACAGGCCATCAGAGATTTATCATCAACTAGGAAATAATCCAGCCTAGAGTATGACCTATGCCTGTGCGAAAAGAAAGAGTAGTTTCTTTCAGTTGTGTGGAAATATCGCCACACATCGTGTAGGTGAAGCTCACGACAAGTGGGACCAAACTCACTGCCCCTCCCCGGCGCCCCAGGGGAGTAGTCTATGGCGCGATTAGAGACAATATTAAAATCACCGCATATAATTTTTTGCCCTTGCATCATCTCCTACACCTTACTCATAAGTGGACGGGGAAACTGCAACTGCCCCTTGTTTGGCGCATAGAGTGTGACCAACGTAATTGGAAGCCCCGAGATAGAGCACATCAATATGATATATCTACCCGCTGGATCGGGGTATCACATCCAGCAGCTGAAACACAATGGAATGTTTAATAAAAATGCAGACCCCTGCTTTCTTCCTTGTAGAATTGGCAAAGAATGTGTGGGGATACAGTCTATGCGAGAGTCTGTGATTGTCTGCCTGGAGAAGATGGGTCTCCTGCACGCATATTCCGTCAGCCTGCAAATTACTCATTCTCTCCAGAAAAGAGAGCGCTTGACCGGGGAATTCAAACCCCTTACATTAAATGAAATCACCTTCATAAAGTATTATTTTACCAAAGAACTGTGAGCATTCGGAAAAACATAACAAAGTAGTGCGGCCTTAAAGGTAAAAGACAGGGCAAGGGGAGGTGGGGGTGAGAGTGAGAGCTAAAGGGAGAAAGACAAAGAAGATGAACATACCACAGGTAACAAGCATGTAAACAGTACATTGGGAAGCTGTGCCGGGGGTGGCCCCGGCAATGGGGGGGGTCATCGAGGCAGCGAAACCCCGGCTCGCCAGCTCAGTCAAGAGGTGCCCCCTCAGATCATGGATAGAGGGTGACATGAGCTGGGCAAAACCTCTCCAGGAGAGGGGGATCAAAAAAATGGAAAAGAACCCCGAATGGAGGTCCCGGCCTCATATCGAGACAGCCGTGAAGGTCCTGTGTTCAGCCAACCCTTTTCCACTCGGTGGGCGAGACGGAGCTTTTAGCCTTAGGGTTGGGCCGGGGGCAAGACCCTTGTAAATCAGGGATCAGGTTCCAGCTTTTTAGGGCCTTTCCCAGCTGGCTTGGAGATTGAAAATTCTGGGTGGCTCCTTTGTACCTGAACTTGACCCTCACAGGTGTGCCCCATGTGTAGGCAATGCCCCTGTCCCTCAGGACCTTGCAGTGGGGGTCAAATTCTCTCCTGCGTGCCAATGTCCCGGGTGAGAGGTCAGGGAAGACTGAGAGAGCCGAATAGGGGGCCGGAAGCTCGGATAATTTGAGTGTGGCCTGCATGACGGCATCTCTGGTTTTCAGAGTGGAAAAGGACACCAGCACATCTCTGGGCAAGGATCTGTTAATTTGTAATGGTTTGGGTATGCGATACGCCTTCTCAAAGGAAGGTTCAGCAGGGGAAAGTCAGGCAGAATCACTTGTAGAAATGGTAGGATTATAGCACGCAGATCCTCCCCTCTCCCCCCTCAGCAAACCCTCTAAGTCTCAAGTTGTTTGCACGGGATTTGTCTTCAAGGTCCCACACCTTTAAGCGGAGCCGTTTAAGCTCTGTATCCATGGAGGAGTAGTCCTCAGCAAGCTCATTATGAGCACTGGCATACTCTGTCATCTTTTCCTCTATATGATTGGTCCTCTCCCCCAGGGCTGCCAAATCCTCTCTCAGCTCCTTTAGCATACCTCTGAAGTTGTCCTTCAGTGATCTGTGGAGGGAGTTTTATCATTCCTGTGATGAAGCTCTGTGTGGCAAGCTGATCTCCCTCTCCCCCATCCGTGCGCCCTCCAGGGCTGTGTGTGGAGCGAGGTGAGGAAGAAGCTGCAGGGGAGAGAGGAGGGGCCGGGACCATGTCTGAATCCACTGCGGGCGGCTTCTCTGCAGTGAAGAAGTCTGTCAGCCTGGCAGGCTCTCCACGCTTGCGGGATGAATTCCGCGGCATCTCAGGGAGGACAGGGCAGGATCCAGGCAAGGAATGAGGTACAGGGAGGCAAAAAAACACTGCTTCTATGCCGCTAGTTCTCAGGGTGAAGGCAGGAGCTCAGCACAGTGCGACCGGCGCCATTAGCTCCCAGGTCACGCCCCCTGTCAGTAAATGGCCTTTTGTCGGACTTTTCCCTTTACACAGGGGGACAAGACAGGGGTGTCCATTGTCCCCTCTATTATTTGCCATAGCAATGGAACCACTGGCGGCCACGATTAAACGATCTGATGATATCAAGGGGTTCCAGTATGGATGTCATATGGAAAAGGTAGCCCTATATGGGGACGATGTGTTGCTGTTTCTTGCCAATCCAGGAGTTTCCTTGAAATCGGCCATGGAGATAATAGGTAAATTTGGACATATTTCAGGACTGTCCATTAACTGGGATAAGTCTGTGTTGCTCCCTCTGGACGCGTCTGCTCCCTGATACTGGACCATGGGATCCCTTGAGTTGGGTTGATAAATTTAAATACCTTAACATCATGGTCTCGGCAAAAATTGAGGAGTATGAGCGGTTCAATATGTCCCCCCTTGTTGACAGATTCAAACAAAAAATTGGAGCTTGGAGGAAGCTGCTCATGTCGGTGGCGGCTAGGGCCAACCTAATCAAGATGATTTTAATGCCCCAACTTCTTAACATGCTCTATAATGCCCCGTGTGGTTGGCTCAAAGTAAGTTTTACCGGATTAACTCTTTGTTCCAGGAATTGATCTGGAAAGGGGGAAGGGCTCGAATTAAACTGGAACATTTGCAAAGATCAAAAGAGGAGGGAGGCTTGGCGGTCCCGAACCCATGGGTATATTATATAGCGTCCCAGTGTCAGCATATGGTGGGCTGGAGTGATCCCCTACAGACTACTTCGACGGGGAAGGTCCTGGAGTTTATGGTGGGTGGAGGTCCTTTACTTGCCAGTCTAGAAGCGGGGAGGTTTCAGAAAAGTCCTAGACAATTGCTATGATACACGAACTATGGCATAAAATTAGACAGTGGAGAGGAATAACCGAATTCTCAAGATATGCTGCGATTTGGTTCGATCCCAGGTTGGTGGAGTTGTTAAGCCTGCGGGAATTTGGCTAATGGAGACAAGTTGGGATATGGTTTGTGTCGCAGCTGTTCACAGATGGCGTTTTGAAAACGTTTGAGGTTCTTAGCGGGGAGTTTGCTTTGAGCCATTCCTCCTTTTTTCAATACCTCCAGTTGCGGCACGCCGTTACTCAGCAATTTAAAATCTCGGCAATAAATATACAGTCGGATACGATGGTGACTCTCATTGGATCATTAAAGGGTACCAAGGGATTTATTTCCCTTATGTATAGGGGGTTTTTGGACTCATTTTTACAGATGCATCCTGTTACGTGTAGAAATAAATGGGAGGATGATCTAGGACCCATTTCAGACTTCCAATGGGAGAATATTTTACAGTCAGTCCCAAGAATCTCGATGAGTGAGGCCAGGAGGGTATCTCAGATTTATTTAATCCACAGGGCATATAGAACTCCGTCGTGGATGACGAGGGTAGGGCTGCTTGAGGACTCAAAATGCCCACGTTGCTCTGGGGATGAGGCGGACATTGTGTACATGATTTGGTCCTGCCTCGGTTTGCAGACCTTTTGGATGCAAATACTGGATTTGATTTTAGAGATTGTCGAAGTGGATATTCCACAGAACCCACTGGTCTGCGTGCTGGGGTGCATGGAGGACATTCATGCAGATGAATGGGGAAAATTAACAATAGCCAGAATTCTATATGCGGCCAGGAAACTCATAGCAGTTCATTGGCTAGACGATAAACCACCAGTCAAACAAGAGCTGATAAATAGGATCAATTTCATTATCAGGATGGAACAAAACATTTACATTAAGGGGGACGGCGTGAGCACTTGGAGGAGATATGGGGTAGTTGGATGGATCGCCCGGGATTGGCCTCTGATGCTTTGCTGACGGATAGGATACAACATTCTAGAGGTATTCAATCCTCTGACGTGGGGATGTAATAGGGAAAGTGCTCCGTTATGATGCTTATAGCAATGTGTGACGTGAGGGTACCTTTACACGCGGCTACATTTCTAGGGTGGCTACAGGTAACCTACTGGTTGCAGTGAAATCATGGAGACAAGGTTCTATCTTGTTGCTGTGTACAAATGGAATAATCTCTCCATGATTTCACTGCAACCAGTAAGTTACCTGTAGCCACCCTAGAAATGTAGCCGCGTGTAAAGGTACCCTTAGATATAATGGTACCTTTACATGCGGCAACATTTCTAGGGTGTCAACAGGTAACTTACTGGCTGCAGTGAAATCATGGAGACATGAGTCCATTTGTACACAGCAACAAGATAGAACCTTGTCTCCATGATTTCACTGCAGCCAGTAAGTTACCTGTTGACACCCTAGAAATGTTGCCGCGTGTAAAGGTACCTTGATGTTTACTATGAAACTAAGGGTTGTTTTGAAGGGGGGTGGGGGGAGGGGGGAAAAGGTTTGCATACTGAAATGATCTGTTATATGGCTTGGTACATGGAGGAGGGTGGAGTTTGCGTTGTGTACCGAAACTTTGACTGTATTGTTTATATTTTGGATGCAAATTTTTCAAATAAAAATTATTTGATTTAAGGGTGGAGGCACACTATCATGCATCAAAAACGGAGCGCTTTTGATGCACGACAGTGATGCGAGTGTGGTGCGAGTGTGGTCCGAGTGTGCTGCGAGTATGGTGCCTGAGTGATGAGTGTGGTGTGACTGTGGTGCGAGTGTGGTCAGTGTGCAATGTGTTTTTAACATGGTCTTTCTCATGCTGTATCTGCTAGAATAGCTAAATCAGGTTTAATAAGCTCCTGCTGTTACTTCCAGGGCCGCCTATTAAGCTCATTACATATTCACTGCACTGTCAAACTAACAGCCAATCACAGGAGCTCACACTCTGTGGGAGCCTCTGTGATTGGCTGTTGTAAGCACACTGGATTTTCTAAATCTGGACAGTGATTCTGCTTGGTTGCCATATATATTAGTGTATGGCAACCAACCTGGCGTTATAGGGTGTTAAATAAATAATTGTTTTAAAAAAAAAAAACGCGTGGGGCTTCGCAGCATTTTTAAGTCTAGCCCGATGAAAGCAGGCAAACTGCGAGCTGCCACCCTCAGCTGCTTAATTTCTCCTTGGCTGGCAAAAAAAATGCGTGGGCTCCGCCTTATTTTCCATGCCAGCCAAGGTAAAACTAAGCAGCTGAGGGCTTGTTATGGGGCCCCCCACGCTAAAGAATAGCAGCCCGCAGCCGCCCCTGAAAATGTCGCATTAATAATAAGCGCCATTTCCAGGCGCCTTACTGGGCTCTTCCAGCAACCCTGGTGGCGGTGGCACGCTGGGTAATAAAGGGGTTAATACCAGCTTTGTTTTTTTAGCTGGTATTAAGCCCGAGAGTCTTAATGTCAGGCCAAGTTTGACCCGGCCATTGAGAATCTCCAATAAAGGGTTAAAAAAAACACCACACAGAAAAATTCTTTATTAAAAATAAAGCCGTGTGGTGTATGGGTGCGAGATTTTCTCGCATCCATACACTTGCATTGCATCCATACACTTGCATTGCGCTCACGCGCGCCAGAATCGTGTGCAGTCGCAGCATGCTGCGACTGCACTCGCTTCTGACTCACAATGCGAGTTAGGTGCGTGGGACTCGCACCAGTGTGTCCTGCCTGATAGGGCAACACTGGTCCGAGTGCAATGCATTTTTTTCACGCATTGCACTTGTGCGAGTCTCACGCCAGTGTGCCTCCTGCATAAAAAACATTTCTGTGCCTGTTTGTAAAAAATATTTTACCTCAAAGAAAGAATTATTTGTGAGCCTATGCTGTAATGTCTGTATACTCCTTTCGTCCTTCCTTGCCCAGGATCAAACCAAAGCTTCGTGCACGGTCAGAAACAAAAATGAAACTGTACATAGTAGGAACACATATATAAGATTATCTCAGTACAGGAACATTTTTTTAAACATATCCATTTGTGGAAATTATTATTATTCCAAGATCTATTGATTAAAATTAACTTTTAAATTAACTTTGTTCGTTGGAAAAGCCCATTAAAGGGAACCAACCACCTCAGATGACGTGTATAAGCTGTTAATACATGTCCCTGGACCCTATGTACACCATTGCAGCTATCTTTTTGCTAAGAATATTGATAACAGCAAACCGAAATAAACAGTTTATAAACTTACATGATTTAGTACATGAGGGCGTCTCCCTTGGGCTCCAGTACGAGAGGGCTGTGTCTCCAGCAGCTTGAGTGGCTTTCCTCCCCCTCCCTCTCTGTTTGCAGGACGTCACTGAAGGACGTGATATTATCTTTCTGTGGGCGGGCACGGACGGAGCTGCCTTGCGTGCCCGCCCACAATAAGATAATATCACGTCCTTCAGTGACGTCCTGCAAACAGAGAGGGAGGGGGAGGAAAGCCACTCAAGCTGCTGGAGACACAGCCCTCTCGTACTGGAGCCCAAGGGAGACGCCCTCATGTACTAAAGCCATGTAAGTTTATAAACTGTTTATTTCGGTTTGCTGTTATCAATATTCTTAGCAAAAAGATAGCTGCAATGGTGTAGGTAGGGTCCAGGGACATGTATTAACAGCTTATACACGTCATCTGAGGTGGTTGGTTCCCT
This sequence comes from Allobates femoralis, assembly GCA_033576535.1. Lineage (NCBI taxonomy): Eukaryota > Metazoa > Chordata > Amphibia > Anura > Aromobatidae > Allobates > Allobates femoralis. Next base: position 40,711,781 of record JARQOC010000007.1, read on the forward strand.
TTAAGGCTGGGGCTGCATGGCGACTTTGGCTGTGATACCTTTCTCATGATCAAAGTTTGCAAGGTATTGCTACTACATAGCAGTGCAAATCAAGTGAATGGGTCACATTGCCACCCTGAGAGTACTGTGAAAAGCAATTTGCAAGAAATCAGACGCTGTTGAACTAATTGTGAGTCGCCAGTCGCAGTAGTCTCTAGGTTGCACTACGACCCAATTCATTTTTACTGCGCTGCAATGTAGCAGTAATACCTAGCGGACCTTGGGCACACTACAGGTATCGCTACCAAAGTCACCATATAGCCCCAGTGTAAAGATAATCTCTCATCAATTTTAACATGTTAAACTGGCCACATCATAGAATAGAGGCTGTAAAACTGAATAAAATTTTAATTTCTCCTCTGCATTGTGGAGATAATAGCTTGCAAAAGTTAGGGTATAACAATAAACCAATCTATACTGTAATATACTGTAGGATTACTCAGGGATCTATTAGGCTGGGTTGACATTGCATATTTTTACCTGTCCGTGGGATCCTACTTTTTGTAGGACCCCACGGACAGGAACGGGCACCACAGGGGTTGACCTATTCTGTGTCCGGATCCGTGATTATCATGGATCCGGACACAGTGGGGCACTTTAATTTCTGCAATGTATAATATACATTGCAGAAGTGAAATATAGTAAAAGAAAGTTAAAAATAAAAAAATCACTATGCTCACCTATCCTCGATCCACCGCAGCCTCCCACAAAGGTCCGGGTGATTACAGGACCTGTGGTGATTTCACAAGCTGATCAGCTGATTGGGTCACATGACCGCAGTTACCGCGGTAACTGCAGTCATGTGACCCGATGACGGACAGGTCCTGTAAGCACCTGGACCTTGCTGGGAGGCAGCGGTGGATCGAGGATAGGTGAGCATAGTGATTTTTTATTTTTAACTATTTCTTTTACTCAATTACACTTCTGCAATGTAAATTATACATTGCAGAAGTGTAATTAGAAGGGTTGGAGCAATTTTAGTGTACTGAGCATTCTCAATACACTAAAATTGGACCCGCACTCATAGGCCCCCATGTTAAGGGGGACGGATTGGATTTGGCCTAATTGCCATCCCATTTTGTGGGATCCGATTTTTTTCTGTACCCAAAATCGGAGCAGTCTCCGATTTTGGGTACAGAAAAAAATCGGACCCAAATCGGATCCCACAAAATCGGATGGCAATTAGGCCAAATCCAATCCGACCCCCATAGGATAATATGGGGGCCAAATCGTATCCGTTCCTGTCCGTGGGGTCCTACAAAATGTAGGATCCCACGACAGGACAAAATACGCAGTGTGAAACCAGCCTTAGCAATGGGAGCACAGACAACACACTGAAACCAAAGTTTTAATGTAAACAAGTCTATAATAATCACACGTGGCAGATAAAGTTAAGTGTGGCAAGCGTAAAGTCATTAAAAAGGCAGCTTCTGAAAGTGAAGAAGTACATTAGTTCTCACAAATATTAAAATCCCTGAGACCTGGAAATGGGAATTCACAGAAAAACAAAAACAAGTCTAAACACTATTTAGTGCAGCTTTTAAAGAGTCACAATGTCCAGAGAGTGGCACAATAAACAGTAGTTCAGTAAGTCCAGAGTCCAGAAGTAATTGCTGGGCAAGCCAGAGCGGATCAGCAGGAGGTGGAACAGAGTGCTAACGCACTGGAAGTCAGGGATTCAAACTGAATACTCGAGCATAGCTAGACGGTAGGCTAAGGTTTATAGAAGTAGAGGGGAGGATCACATAATCAGGAGTGACGCAGCGGACACCATTTTGCAAAGATGCACAGATTGTCAATAGCGTCTTAACACACTCTTTACCAGAACCTTTTCTTCGGGGGGTTGTACTTTTTCACCTGTATAATTTTGACTATTCATAAGTAGACAGGACCAGATAGGAAACAAAAAACACGCCCTCACAATATTTAGAACAGGCTTTCACCAGTGTGACATTTGTAACAACAGACAGCCTTGCTTTCACTGCAGAGCTGTTTGTGATTATAAAGTGCTAGTGGTATAGAACACATGATTATAAAAACTTTTCAGTATTGTCTTATACACAGTGGGGGAGCGTGATATGTCAAAACAGAGCTGTAATTGCAGACGTGTTGGTAATGAGACAAAGCTCTGGTACTCTTCTACCACACTGACTGTCGTAAGATACAAGCTGAAGATAATAGTAAGGCTGGCTTCACACTGCGGTCAGGTCAGGTCACATCAGGTCAGGTTTTGTGTTCCAAAACCAGGAGAGGAACTTGCAGAGAAAAAGTATAATTAAAAGATTGACACCTGTTCTAGGTTTTGGAGTCACTCCTGGTTTTGGAACACAAAACCTGACTTGATCTGACTTGATCTGACCTGAGCTGACCGCAGTGTGAAGCCAGCCTAAGTCTACATTCACACTGTGCATTTTTGCTGCGTTTTTTGAGGATCCGTTTTTCCTGAATTTTCAGCAGCAAAACTTTACCCGTTTCTGAAAACAGGTGTAAATAAATGCATTGCGTTTGTGATCTGTTTTTGCTGCAGTTTTGAGACATTGTGCACTTAAAAAGACAGCGATTAAAGATATTTTAGGGGGAAAAAAAGGTTCCTTTATGTCATGTCTTCTCAAGGGAGACCTTTTATTTTTATTTATTTTTTTTAGTTATTTAAAAAAATTTGCATAGGCCTTGCCGTTTTTTCTGTTGCCAAGTGAGGGTAACCCAAGAAGCTTCTGGATACTAACCCCGCTGCCTGGTGTTACCTTCGCTTGCAATGGGAGTCCTATTTTTTTTATTTTTTTTAGTTATTTAAATTAATAACTAAATAAATGATGTGGGCTTCGCTGTATTTTCTATTGCCAGCAAATCTAACACCAGGCAGGCAGCTGGAGGCTGTAATTAATTCTCAGCGTGGTAAGGCCCAAGCATTCTGGCCCCCCGCGCTGAAAATTGGAGCCAGCAGCTGCCCCAGAATTGGCGCCTCCAATACCCTGCTCTTCCAGCTGCTATGTAGCAGTGGCAGACTAGGTAATAATGGGGTTGGTGACAGCTTTTTATGGCACCTGACACCAAGCTCCTATTTCTAATGTCCGCCGTCAGTATGATAGCAGGCCATTTGCAATAGTGAAAGAGTTAAACAAAAGCAGACACCAGAAAAATACTTTCACACCAATACCCTCTGACATAATCCAGCTTTATGGTTAATCTCTTTTTATTAATTTTTGAAAAAGAACACAAACAGTACAGGTTATACATGTAAATACAATTCAAAAAGTATAGGCAAGGAGTTCACAATAAGAACATCAGTATAAAGTGTTATTCAATATACATTCTCAGTTTTATAAATCCTCTTCAGGTGTATATCGGCCTGTTCCCGTAATCATAAACTACACTCAGGGGGTTAGCCCTAGAACGCATACCCATAGAAATCTACACATTCATGCACCTGGGGCCTTTTAGGCCTGTTTACAATTATCATGGAATAACTCAAAAAAAATACTTTTCAAAGTTTATTGCAAAGTAAGGATGCATTCCCACTAGCGCTGGGGTCCGCCAGGACGGGATTCCATAATGGATCTGACCTCCTGGTGACCCCAGCTAAGGCTGGCGGAATCCTGCCATTCTGGCAGCCTTAGCTGGAGTTACCAGGAGGTCAGATCCATTATGTATCCCCTTCTGGCGAACCCCAGCGCTACTGGGAACACAGCCTAAGATGTGTATATTTCAAAACAGAATTCTGTGCATAAAACAACATAAAAGTAAGTAAACAGGCACGCCAAATATAGGCATTCTATATACAATTTTTTTATGAAAACATTTTTCGGTTGTAGCAAACTTGGTGCAGGAATATTTATTTGTAACTTTACATCAGACAAAGAAATTTCACTTTCATCATCACTATCAAAAATGATTGCCTCGATTTCATGGTCAGTCAATCCCCTGGAAGTAGACTGTGCCATTGTAATTTTAGATGTCAGTAAACTAAAAAGAAAAAAAAAAAAGATTACAATCAGGCTTGTGCACTGTAAACAGTATGTGATAAGACTCTTTGTTAGGGTCCCAGCACACCAAGCGATATAAAGCAGGTAAAATGCAGCCCCCCTCGTCTTACCTCCAACAGATCACTTTCTTGTAGTGCAGTAGAAGCCTCTGGTTTTGGAGCTCAGAAAGTTTCTATTTCCAGACAAAAGAAAGCTGACTTCTTCCTCCAAAGTCTCTCCAGCAATTAGGACAAAAAGACCTGCGATGAGGTCAGAGACACATGACTTTGTGAGGGAGCCTCCCTTCCAAGATCACATGACCATGTTGTCATGCAGAATCCACACTCTTCCCAGCAATAGCAGAGTCATAAAAGTTCTTCCCCTGCAACAATACAGACAAAAAGACTGAGTATCAAATGTAAACCTAGTACAGGCCTAAAAGGCCCCAGGTGCGTGAATATGGGTTAGTCCCAAAAAAAGGTTGTTTTATACCGAAATGTCTGTAACATAAAAATATATGAATAACTGGAAATTACTAACAACTATATACTTGAGGATTACCTAGATTTTCAAAATTCAAACTAAAGTACTTTTACAGAAAATAGAAAACAAGTAACCTGGCAGGCCTGCGAGGCCCCAGGTATGCGTTCTAGGGTTAAAGGACCCCCGCTATAATCAAGGGGATTTCCGCAACGAAGGGGGTTAGGAATCCCTTTAGGAGTATTATAGTATCATACTCCTTTTTGTCAAGAAGGTCAAAAGCAAGTGGGTATCTATCGGAGTAATACTACTTATCTCTTTACTGGCTTTGGTGTACCAGCAAAGATTAAGCCTCTTAGGACCTACTGAGAAACCGGTCCATCTGGAGTAGGTTCTCTTGTGAAGGGTTCCATAAAATAACAGGTACATACTCCTGTCAGTTTTACTGCAACCGCATATAAGGGTAAACTGAGAAAGAAGAAAATAATTCTCAAAGCTAAGACTGTTTAGTAACCTAAAGTATATTGTGAGGTAGCAACCGGGGAACCCGCTTGCATAACGACAAAACACGTGTTTATAAGTTTAACCAATGTCTACCCGTTTATTTTTCACATATAATAACATAACCCGGGTAGCATGTTGGACACATATCACATTGATTATAAACACTTTACATAAATACATCATACATTACATAGAACATTGCACATATACATTCACAATAACCCGGGACCTGTAACCACGACTCTCTCCCCATTGGAGCTCTAACACCTGCTCCCGTGGTAGCTACGGCCTCCGGCCTACTTACACATTTTACAGTACATTTATAATAAATACATGTGTTATATTTCGACGATGACCCCTCCGGGTTCATAACAGGGATTGAGCAACCTGAGTACCGGGTATATCATGTATCCCCAAGGGGCTCCTTCCTGGACGTATCTCCGCCTACGTCCCGGACAGAGTCCACCTGGTTCAACCATGGTGTCCCCACTCTAGGAGCCCTTTTAACCCCTGCTTCTGACCTTCGTTACATACGCCTCAACGGGCCCTGTGGGTCCCAATGGCGGTTATTGCCGCCTGGCTTTAGTCACCCAGCTCGATGACATAACATTACCCCGTAGTCAGGATTCCTGCCTGACCGGGCCTTACATACCATGTGTGATCCATCATTCAAACGTCCATGGATCACATACATTTCTTCCACACGCTCACAGCCATCATCCATGGACTGTGGCTCCTCCATGGCCCATTACAGGGACTGGCAAACCATAGTACACGGGAACCTCATCCGTTACCTACTAGGAGCCCTATTACCCCTGTGTCTGGCACTACAGGCACACCCACACCATTAGAGGCCGTGGTTGAGGGACGGGTACCCTCTGCAAGCAGCAGGGCAAGCCTCCCTCTCGTCCCACAGGGACGGAACGCCTCCAACATCATCCATACTGGCTGGGTCACTTTCTCCCCACATTATTATACAATGTTCTTACATAGGTCATCATCTTACATTCAGGGCAATTGCCTAAGCCCCTACATACATCAACGGGTCCTTTACCGACTGCCTAGTCGGACCCAACAGCGGTTATGCCCGCCTGGCATTACTCACACACAGCTCACTCCGTTACACGGGAACCGCTGTCTTACCGGGCACGGATCCGGGTCTCGCTACCTGTGTAACGGGTCCACCAAGCGTCCCCCAAGGCTCCTTTCCCGGACGTGGTTCACCCCACGCCCGGACCAGTCTCCACCGGGTTCAGCCACGGCTTTCCCACCAGGTGCTATCACAACCTCGGACCTCGGCACCGGCATGGAGCTAGCATGCTCCCTTCACCATCTCAAAATGGCGGCATGGACTTGCACTCCCAGTCCCTCACACAGACTGGGTCTGCTCAGCTCTCAGGCTGGTAATCAGCCCACATCCTCTCAGGCTGATGTCTGGCTGAAAATGGATCTCTCAATCACTCAGCTGGCTGCCTCTTATCGTGCCAGCCACTCCCACATGGACACACCCCCTTAGCTGCCGGTAATCAGCCTTTCACACAGCTCAGGTTAACTCCCTGTGTTCCGGGTTGTCAGCACTCAGCCCTCATTCCTTAGGGCTTCCTCGATCTCATCCCACTCTCACTGCTGCTCATTAGGCTCATGAAACCCTGTGTCTCAAGTTGGTTCACACAGTATTATCACAGTCAAACCGGCCAGTGTGCACAGGATCATACCTTGATCCTGCATGTGATGCTCCCCGGCCATGAGGATCATGCCGGCGGTGCCTCACAATATATATAGAAAGAGAAAGGAAAAAAGATAGAGATAATAGCGGGGGAAGTGAGAACTGAACTAAGTTATTCGAAGTCGGGATAAGAGGAGGATAGGTCCAAAAAGTTAAGGGGAACAAGAGGTAGGGTATACCCCGACCCCATGTCGACCATTTATCGCACCACAGAATCAATCTCAGAGAACGTTCTTCCGAAACGACACAGAAACGGAGGATATCCTTCTTATTAAGCCCAATAGGACCCGGAAAGATGGATAGTAAAGCTACGTCAGGGCAATATTTAACCCGTTTACCTGTAATTCGTGTGTAAGTGACGAACACCCCAAAACAGAACCGCTGGATCTCGTCACAACTCCACCAAATGTTGAGCATCGTCCCTGGTGCTTTCCCACATCGCCAACAACTGTCTGAAGTTTCAGGAAACACGCGGTTCATGGTGACAGGACATAAATACCATCTGGTGAGCAGTTTATAGCTCCTCTCTTGTGCAACACAGGCACTGGCTAATTTGTGGGTAAATAAAAAGCTTTTCTGCCAATCCCTGTCTGTAATGGTCCTGTTTAGTTCCCTCTCCCAGGCCCGCTGGAAGTGTAAGGTGTCCTGATCTCGTAGGGATCCTAATGCCAGATATAGGGCTGAAATTGTACGCCTCGGGGGGGAATCCTGCTGGAACAATCTCTCCAATATGTTTGGCGTCAATCTCACCCTGTATGTATGGCCAGACGAGTATAGAAATGATTTATATTTGAGGAATTCAAACCATCTAAGAGGTCTAGTAGGATCAATAGATTGGATCTCTCTCATTGAGGGCAAATCCCCATTGGATAGGGTCTGTCCCATTAGGGTATCGTTCACACTCTGCCAGCACAGAAATCTTTGCCTTCCAAACCCAGGTGTAAAAGCAGGGTTAGAGAAAAGGGGGACGAGAGGACTAAGTTTGCCATCTGTGTAGAGTGGTTTTGTTATTGAATGCCACACTTGCAGAGTGGACTTGGTTATATCGGAGAGGGGGGGTAGGTCTGTTATGCTCCCATAAGGAATCCAAAGTAGATGTCTCAGAGGGATCCCCAGGCCATCCTGCTCCACCTCTACCCATCTCTTGGAGGACGCGCAATAGTGCCAGTCCAGGGCTCTGGTAAGAGAAGAAGCTAAAAAATATCTATGAATGTTAGGTAATCCGACCCCTCCTCTAGATCTAGGTAATGAAAGGATATTAATCCCCAACCTAGATCTCTTCCCGCTCCAGGTAAATTTAATAATAAGAGATTGTAGTTTAGTAAAAAACATTCTGTCTGGGCAGATAGGGACTGTTTGAAAGATATATAAGAGTCGGGGCAGGATATCCATTTTAATAACGTTCATTCTCCCGAACCAGGATAGCTTTAATTGGCGGTATGATGAAAAAGCCTTCTCTACACTAGATAATAGGGGATGATAGTTTAATTTAAACAATTGCCTAAGATCTTTAGGGATGTAAACTCCTAAGTAATTAATAGCCTCCTCCCTCCATTTGAACGGGAACTGTTTGGATAAATGAGATACCAGATCTCCAGGTAGTGAGATACTGAGCGCTTCTGTCTTGGAACAATTAACCTTAAAGTTACTCAACCGTCCGAACTGTTCGAATTCTTTTAGAATTGTTTTTTTTTTTTTTTAATCAGATATTTTTTATTAGACATATTCATTTTGCAAACATCTTAGAGACACCACATATATTCCAAATTATGACATACTTAAACCCACATCCCTGTCCGTATAACGCATTCTACCTGCCGGATATACTCCGTCCTTGTGGCGGGCTCGGCCCTGATCCAACAATGAGCAATTAACTTCTGAGCCACATAAAGTAGTCTGGCAATCGCCACCTTCTGCGTATTCTGGACCTCAATCTCCTCCACATACCCAAGCACACACACCAGAGGAGATCTGGGCACCACACATTCATATCTACCTTCCATCAGACTCAACACTACTACCCAAAATGCTTGCAACCTCGGGCATTCCCACAACATATGTAAAATTCCAGCATCCTCATTCAAACACCTCAGGCACTCAGACGTGTCACGCACCCCAATCCTATGCAGAAATGCAGGAGATCGGTATGCCCCATGTATAGTATACAACTGAGACAACCTGCCAGGCTCACTCAGAGATATTTTCTGGGACATAACCCAATATAGTTTCCCAAACCTCATCATCCATGACCCCTATGTCCTCCTCCCATCTCCCTCTGGCACATATAGGGTGTCCCAACAAAAAGGTATGCAACAAATCCTTATTACGGTGGAAATTACTCCCTTCGTACTCCCTTTTCCACAAACATAGCTAAGCACTATATCGTTGCATATTGTAAGAGGGCCCCTCTTCAACTGTGCTCGGAAGGCATGTTGGATTCCCATGTACCGAAATTTGTCTGATCCCAAGAGCTCAAACTCCTCCTGTAAAGATTCAAAAGGCTTCAAAACATTTTTTCTCACCAGTTGTCACAGTAACATATCCCTTTCCGTCTCCAGTCCCACAGGTCACCCATTTTACCAAATTCCACCAAGTTTTGCTCCACACTCTGTGTACTAAATGTAATGTGGGAAGTGTACTTGCACAACATTTGAAAAATCCCAGCCTCCAATCCCTGCACCAACGGAACTCTCTGCACCACTTGTTCAAGCATGGATTGCACCGAGTTCTGCTCTGCTCTCGCAACCCATCCACGGAAATGTTGGGATTGAGATGACAGGAAGTAGATCCAAGGGTTGGGAACTGTGAGCCCCCCTTTCGTCCTTTGGCCTCTGCAGAATTTCAAATTTAATTCTGGGTTGCGTCTTCCCCCATACCAAGTCCTGAAAGATCGAACTAAGCCTCTGAAATATTTCCCACGGGAGCCACACCGGCGAATTATGGAACACGTATAAGAGCTCAGGCATTAGTACCATTTTAGCTAAATTTGATCTACCCACCATTGAGAGGCGCAGCCTACACGATGTCTGAGCCTTGTCTTTTAACCTATGCATCAATGGCAGCAGATTCAATTTCACATATTCTGGGACCGGCAGAGTCACCATGATGCCCAAATACTTAAATTTATCAACCATCCCAAGCCCACCGGGGCCAGGCTGCACCACTACCTCTGATCCATCTATGTCCACCATCAATAGGCTAGATTTATCCCAATTTATTTGCAATCCTGACATTTTACCAAACAAAGAGATAACCCCCACCGCCTGATCCAGCGTCTCACCGGGATCCTGCAAAAAAAGGAGCACATCGTCTGCATACATAGCAATATTCTCCTCCACTCCCCCAAATCTAAAGCCCTTCACTGTCTCGTTCCCCCGAATGTGAGCAGCTAGTGGCTCAATTGCAATGGCAAACAACAAGGGAGAAAGAGGACTCCCCTGACGCGTGCCCCTAGTAAGCCGGAACCTTTCAGATCTTTCTCCATTGACTCTAATTCTTGCAACCGGGGAGGAGTACAGCAACCGCACCCACGAGACAAACACCGGGCCAAAGCCCATCCTCTCCAGCACTGCCCAAAGATAGTCCCATTCCACGCTGTCGAACGCCTTGTGAGCGTCTAAAGACGCCACCACTCTTCTCCCAGCATTATCTGCTGGTAATTGAATATTGAGGAAAAGTCTTCTCAAGTTAATGGCAGTTGATTTATTAGGCATGAAGCCCGACTGATCCGGGTGGATCACACTAGTGATCACCCCCTCAAGCCTATTTGCCAATACTTTTGCTAACAATCTGGCATCCACTGACAGCAATGAAATGGGCCTATAAATTCCGGCCTCTGAGCATCTTTACCTTCCTTTGGCAGAACCACTATCGTTGCCTCCCTCATGGACTCAGGCAGCGCCCCCTCCTCCAACGCACTAGTGAACACCTCCCCCAATCTCGGCAATAGGACCTCTTTCAGTTGTTTAAAGACCTCCGCAGGCAGCCCATCTGCCCCAGGAGCCTTATCCCCCGCCATAGACAACAAGCTTCCTCCAACTCCTCCACAGCCAGTGGATGGTCCAGCATCTCCCTATCCTCTACACTCAGCACAGGCAGCCGTGCCTCCACCAGGAACTCCTCAATCTCCCCACTAGTCACAGACAGCTTGGATGTGTATAGATCACTATAAAATCGTTTAAAAATCTGTACTATCTCTTTAGTGTCCAACTCCAACTCACCCCTTTCTTTATACAAGCTGTATATATAGAACGATTCTCTCTGGGCTGCTGTTATAACCGACAAAAGGTGACCGACTTTTTCACCATCCTCATAAAACGAAATCCTTTGAAATTCCTGCTTTCTTTGCGCTCCCCTCAAACGGATCCCATCCACCTTTTCCTGTGCTATCCGCAAATTCCTCTGCGCCACCGAGGTGGGCCGACTCACTGCCTCTTCTTCAGCCGCCCTCAACTCCTTTAGCGCCTCGTGGTCCTCCCTTCTAGACTCCGTCTTACAATGGGAAATACCTCTAATGAAAATCCCCCGCAGAAAGGCCTTCATTGAGTCCCACACTACACCAGCAGAGGCACTTCCGTCATTTATCTCAAAAAACTCTGAGATCTCTCCCAGAATCCCTTGCATATCTAATGATTTCAACCATGCCGGGTGAATTTTCCAATCCCTCCCATGACATCCCCCACTCTCTCCGGTGGATATCACCACTTCAAGTGGCTTGTGGTCCGAGGCTACCCGTGGCCTGTATTCTACCGTCTTGATCCAAGAATCCATTACCCAATTCCTCAATGCCAGGTCTATTCTGGACATGGAACCATGCGATGAGGAGAAACAGGAGTAACACCGAGCCTCTAAATTCCTCACCCTCCACAAATCTACCAATCCAACCTTTTTAATATATCGTGCAAACGTTGTATCCCCATCTCCCCCTCGTTCATTTTGGATATGCCCGCTCCTGTCCAATCCTTTGTGTAATACAGTGTTCAAATCTCCTATGACCAATATTGGGATCCCAGCCCTGTGTCTAGTGAATTCCAGTATCTCCTGCAGCTTCGCATCAGAATATGGCGGTGGAAAATAAACCGCAATCAAACACATTATTCTACCATACACCCGACACACAATATAAACATACTGCCCATCCGTATCAATCCGTACCTCTATCTCCTCAAATGGCAATGACGCATGGACCAGGACCGAAACCCCACTCGCATAGTTGGAGTAGGTAGCGTGATATACCTTTCTGATCCACCTCCGTGCCAACACCCCGGTCCGCTCTTTAACTAAATGGGTCTCCAACAGGCATATCACCGACGGCTTGTATAACATAACATGATGTAATACAGCAGCCCTTTTAGTCCTGTCTGCCAACCCCCTCACATTCCAGCTTACGATTCTAACTGAACCAGCCATTATATCTCCAAATATTTAAATGCCGATAATCTCGCCTCCCACCACTGTCTGAAAAACCCTCCCCCCCTTCCCCGCCCCAATACCCAAAATAACCTATTATCAATTTTCGCCCCATCCCTCCAACCTAAGCCCCCTAGGTTAGTTTCCCTCAGTACGAGAGTGGGTAAAATCTCCTGACCCGACCCCCACTATACACCCCTCTGTTGTCCCAGCCCGTCAAGCTGAGATACAACACCTCAAATCACCTAATGGTAACTATACCCCTTTTATACCCACCCCCCCCCCCTCCCACCATTAGCAAACATTTCAAAATTAACAAACTTAATTTACAGGAGCCACAACCGCCGCCTCCCCCTCAAAACAACCACCCCCCTTTCCGGCCTTATTTATAAAAGTACTGCAATAAAATCACAAAAGGAAAAACTCAAAAATAACAGTCACAAACAAAAAAGAAAGGCAAAATGTGCATGGTCTTATAGTTTAATTGAATTAAGCCAGGGAACTATCTTAACCGTATAACAATCCCGGCCTGACATGTGTCCCGACCTAGCAGAAAGAGAACAGGCGCCAGCTACTGCCTTGTTCAACCGTCTCCACTGGCCCGCAGCTTTTTGTTGTTTCGTTCAAGCCAGTCTGTGGCCTCTCCCGGTGACAGGAAAAAGTCAACTTTGTCAAAGGCCTCAACTCTTAACTTTGCTGGGTATAACATGGAATACTTTAACCCCAGCTCTCTCATTTTCCTTTTAACTCCAACAAAAGTCATGTGCAGCTTCTGCACCGTAGGAGAGTAGTCCGAGTACAGAGAAATGTGCTGGCCATCGATTGTCATATCTTCTTGTTCAAATGTTTTTATTGATAATTAAAGCATTAACAATTTAAGCAAAATCAAGTTTACAGACTTGGTGGAATTTTGTCAAAACTCATTAGAACATTAAGTTAACAGAATAAAGCAGTTTGACGTATCAATTTCAACAGTTAGTTATAGCTTGAAATGATTTATAAATTGTCATATCTTCTACAGATCTTGCTTTCCTCAATATAGTGTCTCTGTCCCGATAATTCAGGACTCTCGCCAGGATGGCACGGGGGCCTTTTCCGGGGGCTGGGGTCTCATGGGCACTCTGTGGGCACGCTCTACAGCAAATGCCTTGGATAATGCAGCGGCACTAATTTTTCCAATGAACCATTTTTCAACAAATTCAGTTGGGTTAGAGCCCTCTGCCTTTTCCGGCACCCCGACAATGCTAATATTGTTCCGCCGGGAGCGGTTCTCCAGGTCATCGTTTTTTGCGGTGACCTCAGCCAATTGTGCAGCGTGCTGCCTCTGCAATTTCTGGATTTTGTCAACTATATCCTCCGTATTACCGATCCTTTTTTCCACCTCTCCTGTATGCGCGTCGGCCTTACGCATAGAGGTTTTAATATTCAATATATCAGTTTGCAACCCTTGTACTTGTTGAATTAGGGTTGTAAGAGCTTCCTTGCAGAAGCTCACAACTGCAAATACATCCCTGATAGTGGGCTCAGCAGCACTTGTATCCTCATTCTCCTTCCCTCTCATAGCTGTGCTGCAGCCACTGGCCCCCTTCAGAACAGCGTCACACTCCTTAGTATCCTTTGTCACCTCCAGCTCCTCTTCCTCTTCTTCTGCCCCAGCCTCCATATCACTGTGTCCCTGCACACTTCTCTCCCCCTCCGCCATCCTAGCAAACCTGTCCAGCTTTGCTGCTGCCGCCATTCCTCCTGGCACAGGCCGCATTTTCCCTGGCCACGTCGTCCACCGCTATGGCGCCATCTTGGATCTTCCCGCCCTCCATGGCGCTGGCGTCTCTCTGCCGCCTGCGGGTCATCACAGTGTTCCGCGCAGCTCCGGTATCTCCCCGCAGTTCACGGGACCTCAGGCACTCAGTGTCAGCGTTCCCCGGCTCCAGCACTGCGGCGGTCACAGCTCCTTAGTAAAGGTACCGGCGGGAGAGATCAGGGCCGCTTCCCGCTCACATCGCTGGCCAGGCCACGCCCCTTCTTTTAGAATTGTAGGGATAGAGATCAAAGGCTGCGAGACATAGAGGAGGAGATCGTCAGCAAATAGTGCCGTCTTGTGGTGCTTGTGGCCCAGCTCAATCCCATGATCGTCAATGTTGGCCCTGATTGCTGTAGCTAAATGTTCCATTACAATTATGTATAGCAGGGGTGATAATTGACATCCCTGCCTAGTCCCGTTTGCAATTTTGAACGGGGAAGATAGGGCACCCCCGATCATAATCCAGCTTTCAGCAGTGAGTCAAAAGTGGTCCCAAGATCAGCTAACAATCCGCCGCCGGTGAACCGATCAGCTGATTCTGTCAGCTGAGCGGCAAACAGATCAGCTGATGTGCCCGTCAGTCAACTGATAGAGTCAACTGATCGGTTCTCCGCCGCTGGAATCTCTCAGGTGATCTTGGGACCGGACTTCACCTCTCGCATCCTAGGACACTCTAGGATAGGTGAATAGGTTTTTTTTTTTTTTCTATTCTTCTCTTTTCAATTAGGTTTGCAGCCAGAAGCTGCCTGTGTTACATGTGATGCTTAAGCGAAGTACAGCTCCTATACACCCAAAACACACATATATATTCACACGGCGCGCACACACACATACACACACACATATATACACATATCTATCTCACACAGGAACAAAAAATTCCAAAATGGTTGAATTTCCTGTTCCTGTGTGACATCACATCTTGTAAGTACTCCAGCTGAAAAAGCGCTGCATTAGTGGAATGTGTGAAAAGCAATTTGCTTTTGCAGCATTTTTTTCTTTAGAATGGAGCCTATGGAGGAAACGCAGCTAAAAAAATGCCACACAAATTGACATCCTCATTCTTTTTGTGAACCCTTTTTCTACACTAAAAGCGGATCCGCAAAAAACGCTGTCTCTGAATACCAAATCTTGAAAATCTATTCACTTTGCTGTTCAACACAGATGTTGATGCTGTTTTAATGCGAAATGGATCTGTAAAAAAAACGCATAAAAAGTTGAGTGGGAATGTAGCCTAACTGTGTTCATACTTTTGTAAATCATAACCACTGTGAGACAGTGACCGGGGTGATCTATGATGGCCGGTATGTGTCTCCCAGACTGTGCTCCAAATCCCTATAGGAGCCCTCCACTCCGGATCTTGGAGGATTCCCCAGGTGTAGGGACGGGGTTAAAAGATGGGCTGGAATACAGGGTGTGGTTCTCTTGTGGAGGCTCTTTCTGAGTGGACGCTCATGAAGCAAGTGAGCAGACGGTAAAGAGAGAGCAGAGGTTGTGTGCTGAGATAACACAGCCTAGCCAGGAGGGCTTAGTCTTGCGTGGGACCTAGCCAAGAGAGAACCCATGAGAAGGGACAGTGTGTCTATATCGGCTATTTTGACTGTAAGAAGTGTACCCGGCTGCGCCCCGGAACCTGGAGGTGTGTACTGTTGTGGACTTTGCCAATTAAACTGTGTGCTGCGTAATCCAATGCTTGGGTACCTGTCTCCTGACTTGTTAAACACCGTTGCTATCTCACACCACACAGCTCTGTAGTGAGAGCAGGCTGTCTGCCATAACATCGATAAGGCTGAAGGCACAATGTTGTGCATCAAACACGGAGTGTGTTTGATGCACGACAGTGATGAGAGTGCTGTGTGTGTTTTGGGTGTGTGTGGTGTGAGTATGGTGAGTGTGGCTGGCTGTATGTATGTAAGTGTGCTGCAATTGTGAGTGTTTGTGTGGTGCGTGATTGTGATGCTGTCCACGGTCCCGAAGGACCGCGGGCAGCATTTGTTGGGAAATTTAAGCTCCGCGGCTGTCAAAGCCACAGAGTTTAAATTTCCCGCTTGCCGGTACAGTAACTAATCATCATGCCGTGCAGAGGATGCTGATGGGGTTAATAGCTACAATAACCCCGGAAATCAATATTTCACAAAAATCATCAGTATATTAGCTAAACATCTTGTACTACTGCTGTACAAGATGATTAGTTACTGTCCTGGCAAGCGGGAAATTTAAACACGAGTACGAGTTTGACTCACACCCATAAACTTTTAATGACCTCTCGCGCGAGGGAATCACGTGCAATCACAGTATGCTGCGATTGCACTCGCATTGCCCTCGCAAAGCGAGTGTAATGCGTGAAAATCGCATTGATGTGACCTGTATCATTTAAAGATACAGGTCCGAGTGCAATGCGATTTTTTTTCTCGCATTACACTCACTCGAGTCTTGCTCCAGTGTGCCTTCAGCCTAAGGGTAGGAACACACTTCAGTTCCTGATCAGTTTTCCTGATCAGTTTTCCTGATGAGTGTTCATTAGTTTGTGTGCCAAATGTCACATCGCCATTGGACTCGGTGGCTGGTGTTCCTGCCTCGGCCGCTGGCAGGAGCCGGATTCCTTCGGCTGATGGTGCCGGTGATAGGAGGGCCTTGTCCTCATATGGACCTGCTCCTGCGACATCTGCCTCTGTTGCTGAGCGCCGCCGTGTTTCTCCTTTGGGTGGTGTTGGTCACAGAGGAGCGGGCCCTGCAGAGGTGTCTCTTAGGCGCAGCCTTCGTTCTTCTGTCAGAAGTGGGGTGGGTGGAGCCAGTCTTGCATCACCATCTGGCCTGGTTCTAGGGGCAGTCCGGATGAGATCGTCAGGCTGTGAGCTCCAGCCTATGGGAGATAACCGCGCCCTTCAAATACATTGGAGCCTGTCTTGCAGGCCGCCAGATATAGTTTTGGTTCCCCAGTGATATAGTGTGTGTTTAGTTTTGTCTCTGACCTTGGCCTGGATTTCTGACTCTGCTTCAGCCTGTTGATTTTGTACCTCAGCTGTCCTCTTGGTTTTTGCCCTTGACCCTTGCCTGGATTTTTGACTCTGCTACTGCCTGACGATTTTGTACCTTAGCTGCCCTCTCGGTTTTGACTCGGACTTCTGACTTCGTTTTTCGGGTCTTGATTTTTCCCCTGGCGACCTTCCTGCTCTGCATGCTCATAATAGGCAGCTACCCCCTGGGCTCCGCTGTAATTCCAGATCCCTGTATAGGGGTTAAGGGTCTCGGGGTTTCTCGGGGTGCTGCCTTACCAGCAGCTCAGCCTCACAGCGGATGGTCGTCACACCAAAACCAGGAGTGACTCCAAAACCCACCCCAGGTGTCAATCTTTCTATTATACTTTTTCTCTGCAAGATTCACTCCTGGCTTTGGCACACAAACTGATGAACACTGATCAGGAAAACTGATCAGGAACTGAAGTGTGTTCCTACCCTAACGCAGGAAAAAGCCTGTCCTGAGCTATTGTTGGGGTGTGTTCCTTTTTCCCTTGTATGTTGTTGCATGCTTATAAGTAGTTGAGGTTATACAAGGGAAGAAACACATGCCCACAAGACAAATCTCTGGTAACACCCCATTTTAATTGTCAAAAATTGTAGCCTAAACTTCACAAGCTGATATCTCTGCAATGGAGATAAGGAGTGAAAAATCAAAAATATAATTTTTAAGCTCTGCAGCCACTATTCTATGATGTTTAAATAATGATGTTTATGTGAATTTAATCTCTTATTTTAATTTTTGAATTATATTATTATAATGATGGAGTAAAATCAGGTATGTAATGTGTACTGTCCGACAGAATTATAACCATGTTATCTTCATAATACTTTATTCATTTAGGAATCTTTCTTTCAAGATATTGATATGTTACAGAAGCATGGTATTGTAAGTATTAGCTATTAACTAACTTTTGTAATTTTAGCCTGGTCATTCTTTAAAGCACCACTACAGTGTTTTTATTTTATTGCCCCACTGTAGTGGTGCTTTAAATCGAAGTACCCTGCCCCTAGTGTTGTACTCCCCTTGCGCAACCTTCATCCTTTTCAAGTGGTGCTCCAGTCTGTCTGCTACGAAAGTGACCTGCCTGCAGCTCCTGTGTTTCATTGTGCACCAGAGGTCACTTTTTAATACAAGTCTATGGGATCCTCGGTTTGGCTCTCAGAGAGATGCATTGAGCACTTGTGATGTAACTTCTGACTTTCAGCTAGTCAGAAGTTACAGTTACAAGATGGCATAGTGGGATCGGTGTGGTGTCAGAAGGGGAGTATAACACTAGGGGCAGGGGATTTACATTTAAAGCACCACTACTGTGATGCAATAAAAAACTGTTCTGTAGTGGAGCTTTAAAAGAATAAGCTCACATTTCCAGAAATTTCTGCAACAAATACGCATCTAAATACACTTAATTTTGTTGTGTGTATGGTTCTAGTATTTACAAACTAATACTATTTTTGTGTAAACAAACAGGTTTCCTTTTTTTGCTGTATTTCTCAAGATAGGCAATGGAAGTGTTTGACAGTCCAGGGTCAATCCAAGCAGGTGTCTGAACAGTCAGCAGCAGAATAGTGGGTTCAAGTGTCATGTCATTAAATAAAGGTGATCAATCAGGAATAAACACACCAGGAACAAAATAACAATCTAATAGGGCGTAATGGGATCCCTGATTTACAGCAATAATCATAGTACTTGTTGTATTTCCCTGGACTAAATGTTGGTGAAACTATCGCCTGTTATGTGTTTTCTGTATTTTATACTGTGAAAATTAATAAAAAGATTTATTGCAAAAAAAAATCTAATAACAGGCAAAATAAACTTTACCAGAGGCTTTTATACAAATGAACCAACCATCCCTAAGGCTACGTTCACACATAGCGTATTTTGTTGCGCCTTTTTGCGCAACAAAATACGTGGGTGCATTGACACACCACGTTTTCATGTGCTGCAGGGGGAGGAAGAATCCTGCTTCCTCCTCCCCTCTGTCACATCTGTGCACGCCCCTAAAGATTTCACAGTGTATTATTATACACTGTGAAATCTAAATTCAATAAAGCCAGAGGCTTTTAAAATAATAAACATGGATACTTACCCTCCGGCGGGTGGATGGCGGGTGTCTGGGAGCCAGGACCGGTGAGCAGCCGCAGATTCTGAGTGGAAAAAGACCTGTGGTGATGTCAGAGGGCGTTCCCGGCGCTGATTGGCTGCTCGCGGTCATGTGATACATATCACATGACCAGAACACCCTCTGACATCACCACAGGTCCTAGCAGGGCCATTCCAGCGGCAGCTCCTGGCTCCTGGACACCGAAACACCCGTCAGAGAGGTAAGTACGGTATTTAATTCTTTATTATTTTTCATACATTTGTCTTTATTTAACTTTGATTTTACAGTGTATATTAATACACTGCAAAATCAAATGGGCAATCACAGATGTCACACAGGGAAGGAGGAAGCAGGATTCTTCCCTCTGTGACATCAGATGCAGCAACGCCCGCCCTTATAGGAAAAAGTGCAGGCGCTGCTGCATAAAGAATTGACAAGTCAATTCATTTTATGCCGGCGCTTTCTCTCAGAAAGGCGCTGCGCGAAAATACGCGCTGTTTGAACGGCAAAGTGAATTTTACATTCACTTTGCTGTCGGACAATACGCACCTCCGCATTTTTGAAAAGCGCTCGTAAAAAAGCGCTCAAAAATGCGCAGTGTGTGAACGCAGCCTAAGGGTACCTTTACACGTCGCAACATTGCATGCAATTTCAATTGCAACTTACTGTTTTACAGTGAAATCATGGACACATTGTTCTATTTGTACACGGCCTCAAAATAGAACAATGTGTCCATAATTTCACTGCAACCAGTAAGTTGCAAGTGAAATTTCATGCAATGTTGCGACGTGTAAAGGTACCCTAACACCCATAGTGAGCTGCAGTCTAAGGCTACTTTCACATTACGATTTTTTTAAAATCCGATGCTGTCCGATATAAATCGGACAGCATCGGATTCCTCTGATGCCTGGAATCGGATGCCAAACAGGCATCCAATTCCGACAGAAAATAGGATGCCTGCCCTCCTGTCAGATCGCTCCCTAGCTGTCACTGTCTCTCCCCCGGTCCTCTCCTCTTGGCCCCCGGTCCTCCTCTCTTGGCCCCCAGTCCTCCTCTCTGCACCCCCGGTCCTCCCCTCTTGGCCCCCGGTCCTCCCCTCTTGGCCCCCGGTCCTCCTCTCTGCACTCCCGGTCCTCCTCTCTGCACCCCCGGTCCTCCCCTCTTGGCCCCGGTCCTCCTCTCTGCACCCCCGGCCCTCCTCTCTGCACCCCCGGTCCTCCCCTCTTGGCCCCCGGTCCTCCTCTCTGCACCCCCGGTCCTCCTCTCTGCACCCCCGATCCTCCCCTCTTGGCCCCCGGTTCCCCATGTGTCCTCCGGGTCCACCCATGTGTCCTCCCCCCTCCAATCTTTTCTCACCTGTCCATGACTCCTGCACGGTCCCGCGCGTCTCCCGGTATCTTGCTGTTCTGTCTTCTGTGCTGCTAGGACCTCTCGTGATGTCACAATCACATGACTGCCAGTAACCAATAGCAGGCAGTCATGTGATTGTGACATCACGGCAGGTCCTGGCAGCACAGAAGACAGAACAACAAGATACCGGAAGACACCTGGAGACACCGGAGACGCCGGGGGCCTCGTGGACAGGTGAGTATAGATTTTTTTTATTTTTTTAACCCTTTGTTTCACTTTTAGGAGCTATTTTAGTGTACTGAGCATGCTCAGTACACTAAAATAGAGTCCGAGGAGACATCAGATGTTTCCTCGGACCCTTCTACATAGGGCCCCATGTTATAGGGATAGGGTCAGATCGGATGTGCACTAAATGCCATCCGATTTGGTCCGATCCGATTCTGTCAGATTTTATTATCGGTGCAAAAATCGGTGCAGGCTCCGATTTTTGCACCGATAATAAAATCGGACAGAATCGGATCGGACCAAATCGGATGGCATTTAGTGCACATCCGATTCGGTCCGATCCCCATAGGGATGCATGGGATCCGAAAATCGGTCCGATGCTGTCCGATTTTTTTCGGACAGCATCGGAAATGCAAAAATCGTAGTGTGAAAGCACCCTAACATTAACAGTATTAGGGCTCCTTCACGTCAGTAATTTTTATTGTACGCAAAATCGGTCTGTATTTACTCAGTGTTTTTGATTAGACTGTAATCAGAGTTTAGTCTGCATGACCGTTTTGATTATTAGAGTTTCTTCTGCTTTTCTTACGTGAAAAATAAAAACTGATGGAGATTTCCCAGGCTTTTTTTTTTTTAAATTAAGCAGACAGTGAAAAACAAAAACATCACATGGATTGTATCTGAGTGCAGTCTGATTTTCACAGATCCATAGACCTGCATTTGCGACTTTGATCCGATACTCATTTCAGTCTTGGAGAAGTTTCCTTGTTTTTTTGAATACCAATCACTGTGAAGAAAAAAACGACATATGAACTACCTCATAGACTATCATAAGTATGAGTACCAGAAAGCACTCAATGAGAAAACTGAAGTCTGAATTTCTTCCTTACAGTACTAACTTAGGAAATCTGGCATCTTTAAATCGGGTTTCCATGGACAGGTTTTATACAAGCTACTCTTTTCTGCCACCCACCGATGCACATTTGTGAGATATGTCTGAGGGATGTGAGCACAGTCTCTGTAAAAGCAGTGGTAGATAGTTACTCGCTATCCTCATCCCCATATTAATCCCACACACATGTATTCTATCCAGGAAGGATGATGTGCTGGTTCTATTTTAACTGGTTTATTTGCTGCACCTTGATGAGATAAGCTTTAGAAGTCAAGGAGATGATGAGGGTTGTAGAATGGAGGTTGAAGATAGAGGTAAAAAGAGGATTTCGCTTCCAGTCATTATGTACACCTTAACAAAATGCCACTGTCCCAAGCAGAAGATGATGATCATTCTCCTGCTCTCACCTGCTAACCCTCTCCCTGCTCCTCCTACTCGCTGGCGACATTTCCCCTAATCCCGGCATCCCCGCCACATCCCCACAGTCACCTACACCCCACCCACACGTCGCATCACCAACTCTCATAACCTCACCATCACCCACCCTCCCAACCTGACCAACCTTAGACCCATCCTCCCAGCCCCTCCACCTCTAATCTTCCTGCCAGGCGCACTCTGGAACGCCCGCTCAGTCTGTAATAAACTCCCAGACATCCATGAACTCTTTATTTCTAATAAACTCTCATTCCTTGGCATCACAGAGACCTGGCTCACCCCCTCCGACACGGCCTCCCTTGCTGTACTATCCTACGGCGGATTCATTCTTTCCCACACTCCCCGCCCCTCTGACAAACACGGCGGAGGTGTCGGCATACTCCTATCTGACACCTGCTCCTTCGCCCCTATTCCATTACCCCCTTCTGCTACTCTCCCATTTTTCGAAGCCCACTCTGTCCGCATCTTCTCCCCCTGTAACCTCCAGCTAGCCGTCATCTACAGCCCCCCTGGATCTATCACCACCTTCCTTGACCATTTCACCACCTGGCTACTGCACTTCCTCTCTACTGACATCCCCACCATCATTATGGGTGATTTCAATATCCCTATTGACACTGCCCACCCAACCGCCTCTCAACTTATTTCCCTGACCTCCTCCTTTGGGCTCTCTCGATGGTCCTCCTCTGCCACCCACAAAGATGGCCACACGCTGGATCTCATCTTTACCCGTCTTTGCTCCTTTACTAACCTCACAAACTGAACCCTCCCATGTCTGACCACAATCTGCTGACCTTCGCCTCCCTCACGTCCCCTACTACACCACCTCCTCTCCGCAAACTTGATCATCCTCGCAGAAACCTCAAACACATTGATCTACACTCACTCTCTGAATCCCTTCTCCCTCTCGCCAACATAAGATCTATACATGGCACAGACACTGCCACCACCCTCTACAACACCACATTAACCAAGGCCCTCGACCTAGCCGCCCCCCTCACATACCACGCTCCACGCACTAACAGGCAACCCTGGCACACCACCCTCACTAATGACCTGAGGCAGGTATCCAGGGTCACCAAGAGGCGATGGAAAAAATCACGTTCCACTGAGCACTTTGCGTTGTTAAAACAGTCCCTCATCGCCTTCAAGACTGCACTTGCCACCGCCAAACAAACCTTCTTCTTATCCCTAATAACCTCCCTGTCCCGCAATCCCAAACAACTTTTCAAAACCTTCAACTCCTTACTCCGCCCGCCTGCTCCCCCTCCCTCTCCCCTTATCTCTGCAGAAGACTTTGCCTCCTTCTTCAAAGAAAAGATTGACAGAATCAGAGACAGCTTTGATCCACTGTCCCCACAGCCTCCCCTTTCACCTATACTGCTCTCTCCTTCCATCAACTGCTTCCCCCCCAGAACTGAAGACCAGCTCTCCTCCCTCCTGTCAAAATCACACCTCACCACCAGCGCCCACGACCCGCTCCCATCCCACCTCATTCCCAACCTCACCTCTGTTATCATCCCAGCCCTAACTCATCTTTTCAACCTGTCACTTACCACTGGCACCTTTCCCTCAGCCTTCAAACACGCCTTGATCACACCCATCCTCAAAAAACCCTCCCTCGACCCCACAACTGTCTCCAACTATCGCCCTATATCTCTCCTCCCTTTCGCCTCTAAAGTACTTGAACAGCATGTCTACTCTGAGCTGTCCTCTCACCTCTCCTCCTGCTCCCTCTTTGACCGCCTGCAATCTGGCTTCCGACCTTTCCACTCCACTGAAACAGCCCTGACCAAAGTCACCAATGACCTACTGACTGCCAAAAGCAAGCGCCACTACTCTGTTCTCCTCCTCCTCAACCTATCCGCCGCCTTCGACACTGTTGACCACTCCCTTCTACTTCAGATCCTGGAATCTCTTGGCATCACGGATATCGCCCTCTCTTGGATCTCCTCATACTTAACGGACCGGACCTTCAGGTTCACCCAATCCCACACATCCTCCTCGCCTTACACCCTATCTGTCGTAGTCCCCCAGGGCTCTGTTCTTGGACCATTACTATTCTCAATCTACACTCTCGGCCTAGGGCAACTCATTGAGTCCCATGGCCTCCAGTACCACCTCTACGCCGACGACATCCAAATCTACCTGTCTGGTCCTGATATCGCCTCCCTTCTATCCAAAATTCCACACTGCCTGTCCGCCATCTCATCTTTCTTCTCGCTCGCTTCCTTAAAGGGAACCTATCACCTGGATCTAAGCCCCTACACTATCACTACCTGTCCCTGCACCTAGCTGCTCCTTATCTATCCCTCTCTGAGCTAAATCCGCCCTATAAAACAGCAGAAAAATAACTTATAACTTACAGAAGTCCCTGAGGCTGGGGACTGAAAAGGCAACCCCCAGGCTCCATTCTGCCCCTCAATGCAGCAGCACATGCCCCGCTGGGCGGCATTATTCTTTCTTCATTGCCGCCTCCTCCATTTGGAATCTCCCGCCTACTTTACACCTATCATTTTGTGGAGATGCGACCTCGATGTGTCCCCTGACTGGGACACAGCACATGGGAGATTGTGTCTTGTGCTCGGTAGCAGCACACACAGGGTTAGCTGTTACTGGAGCTGAGTGCTGATTGAAAGCACTGACGCCCAGGTGTGCGGGTGAAGAGGAGATGATATGAGCTGCCCTGGGCTGTGGGGAGGGGGTGGAGTGTGTCAGGACAGCAGCAGGAGCTGCTGTGTAGAGAGCTGTGTGAAGATGTTACACAGCCTGTGAGCTCTCTCAGAGTGGACGTTCATGAGGCTAATGAGCGGATGGTGAGGAGAGAAAGGTTGTGTGCTGACCTAACACAGCCTACCAGGGGGAAGGTACAGAGCTTCTATATCAGCTGTTGGGATTGTTTGAGGTTGTACTCGGCTGCACCCCGGAACCTGGAGGTCTGTGAATACCTGAACTGTGCCATTAAACTGTGTGCTGTGTGAGCAAATACCTGAGTCACTGCCTTCTGTCGTGCCGATCCTAACTGCTACCTTACAGTGTAAAGTGGGTGGGAGATTCCAAATGGAGGAGGTGGCAATGAAGAAAGAATAACGCCACCCAGCGAGGCGTGTGCTGCTGCATCGAGGGCAGAATGGAGCCTGGGTCCCCAGCCTCAGGGACTTCTGTAAGTTATAAGTTATTTTTCTGCTGTTTTGTAGGGCAGATTTAGCTCAGAGAGGGATAGATAGGGAGCAGCTAGGAAGGTGCAGGGACAGGTAGTGATAGTGTAGGGGCTTAGATCCAGGTGACAGGTTCCCTTTAAGCTGAACATGGACAAAACTGAGTTCATAGTCATCCCCCAAGACGCACCCCCTCACTACCTGACCTATCGATTGTCGTCAATGACTGCTCTCTCTCCCCAGTCCCCCATGCCAAGTGCATCAGGGTTATCCTTGACTCTCCTTCAAGCCCCACATCCAGGCCCTCGCCACCGCCTGCCGACTCCAGCTCAAAAACATCTAGAGGATCCGCACTCTCCTTGACCACGACACTGCTAAAACCCTTATTCACGCTTTCATCATCTACCGCCTCGACTACTGCAACCTCCTGCTCACCGGCCTCCCCAATACCTCCCTTGCACCGCTCCAATCTATCCTGAACTCCGCTGCCCACCTAATCCATCTGTCTCCCCGCTACTCCCCTTTCTCCCCCCTCTACCAAGCCCTTCACTGGCTCCTTCCCAGAGATCCCGGTTTAAAACATTAACCATGACATACAAAGCCATTCACAATCTGTCCCCTCCATACATCTCTGACATGGTCTCCCGATACCTACCCTCACGCAACCTGTGATCCTCCCAAGAGCTCCTCCTCTACTCCCCCCTCATCTCCTCTTCGCACAACCGCATACAGTATTTCTCCCGTGCTTCACCCATACTCTGGAACTCACTGCCCCAAGACATCAGACATTCTCCTACTCTGGAAACCTTCAAAAGAAGCCTGAAGACCCACCTGTTCCACCAAGCCTACCACCTGCAATAAGACCTGTTCCACCACACCGCTTCACGACTGGAACTTCCCCCTCCCACTGTATCCCCACCCGCCCCTCGTAGACTGTGAGCCATCGCGGACAGGATTTCTCCCCTCTTGTATCTGTACGACCGAATTGTCCACATTTATTGTTACTTGTATTGTTACTATGTTACTTGTCCTAGTCTGATCCTTTTAGCATGTAAAGCGCCATGGAATATAATGGCGCTATATAAATAAATAAATAAATAATAATAATAATAATAATTCTTCATCATCATCATCTTCTTGGATCCTACTTCCCACCGGAGTCTGCAGCGACTATCATTTTCCTGCTTGTGGAGTGGTTGTAACTATCACAACCCCAGAAGGTGAGTGCACCTTTCCAGTGCACTTCCCTTTTAATCACATTTACAGCCCTATGTACGCTCTCCCTCCTTATTGTCCCAAGCAGGAAGAAGTGAGGGAAGCTGGAAACAAGACAGGAGGGGCAACAAAGAGGGAGGCATTATGAGAAAATAACAATACAATTCAAAGAAAGGCATATATCACAACAGCCAATAGGTGACAGCAAAGGATATCAAACAGTACTATACTATGCTTATAGAACGACATGAGTCTCTAGTGAGGTCTGCTGTACAGTACATACTCAGTTTAGCAGGTTCTTCGGTAACCCTGCCCTTTAGGCCTCTTGCACACATCAGTATTTTTTGCATTAGGCCGGCTTCAGACTGCGTTTGATATCCGATCCGTAGCTGTCCACTTGAAGCAGACAGCCGCGGACCAAATCAGCACACAGGACTGGGGGGCTATTATGCCCTCCGGTCCTGTGTGCAGCGCACGCAGTTCCTGCTGCTGATAGGTGAGAACCGCGGGCGCCGCGGTCCTCACCTGTCACCGGGTGCGGCTGCACACAGGATCGGAGGGCATAATAGCCCCCCAGTCCTGTGTGCTGATCTGGTCCGCGGCTGTCTGCTTCAAGCGGACAGCTACGGATCGGATCTCAAACGCAGTCTGAAGCCGCCCTTAGTGTGTTATCAGTATTTGTATGCCAAAAACAGGAGTGTCTCTGAAACACAGTACAAATGTCAACCTTGCAATTATAGTTATTTTTGCAAGTTGCTCCTGGCTTTGGCTACAAAGCAAAAACACTGATTAAAAATACTGAGGGTATTAATGGAGCCTTACTATTTTACTCCTATACAGGAATCTGGACTTATGCAGGGCTCTCTGGGGTATGTCCTTGGAGTGGCTACCAGCTGGTGGAGTGAGCTGGCAGAGAGGGGTCATCAAGCCAAGTTGTAGCTAGGATGATAAGATCAGGGATGAAATCAAGTAACACTTGCGTAGTCAAATACGAGTCAAAGTCAAGGACAGAAATCAAATAGACATAATCAGAGCAGAGTTGCAGGAGAATAAAGAAGGATAGTATGTTTATAAATGGCAGCCGCCAGAAGTAACTGAGTTTATATAGGGAGTGGCCCTACCGAAAACTCACAGAAGGGAGCATAAACACTATGGAGCCAATTCATTAAGTCTGAGGTTGCACACGTTAATCTTAATGAAGGGTCTGCTACAGTAAGATGCGCTGAATTAATTAAGAAGCGCATGCCACTTAATTCAGTGCATTTTTTCAGAGACATGCACCTCCTTGTAGTATTTCTGGTGTAAGAAACACCAGCACTTTTGTTGAATTTGACGGGCAGACATAGCCATGCCCTTTCCCGACACAGCTCCTCCTCTGCCCAACCTATTTCACAGAAGCTACTACAAACTGGCATTAAAATGCCAAAGTCACAAATTTTTGGTACAGCTCCTCGTTACGCAAACAAATTGTGACTTTTATTTTGCTTTATGGTTTATTTTGCTTTCTGGTGAAAACACTCTGAGTTGCCCCAATGTTTAAACATTTCCATTTACATTACCGTTCAAAAGTTTGGGGTCACCCTGACAGTTTTATGTTTTCCATGAAAACTCATACTTTTATTTATCAAATGAGTTGCAAAATGAATAGAAAATATAGTCCAGACATTGACAAGGTTGGAAATAATAATTTTTATTTGAAATAATAATTTTCTCCTTCAAACTTTGCTTTCGTCAAAGAATGCTCCCTTGCAGCAATTAGAGCATTGCAAACCTTTGGCATTCTAGCTGTTAATTTGCTGAGGTAATCTTGAGAAATTTAATTCCATGCTTCCTGAACCCCCTCCCTCAAGTTGGATTGGCTTGATGGGCACTTTTTTCTTTTCAGTTGTTCTGCGTCTCACAAATTTTCTTCTGTGTGATCCAAACACCTCAAACTTTGATTTGTCTGTCCATAAAGCTTTGTTACAATCTTCCTCTGTGCAATGTCTGTGTTCTTTTGCCCATATTAATCTTTTTCCTTTTATTAGCCTGTCTCAGATATGGCTTTTTCTTTGCCACTCTATCCTGAAGGCCAGCATCCTGGAATCGCCTCTTCACTGTAGTTGACACTGGCGTTTTGTGGGTACTATTTAATGAACTGCCAATTGAGGAGCTGTGAGGTGTCGATTTCTCAAACTAGAGACTCTGTACTTGTACTTGTACTTGTCTTGTTGCTCAGTTGTACAGCGGGGCCTCCCACTTCTTTCTATTCTGGTTAGAGCCTGTTTGTGCTCCCTGAAGGGAGTAGGACACACCGTTGTAGGAAATCTTCAGTTTCTTGGCAATTTCTCAAATGGAATAACCTTCATTTCTCAGAACAAGAATAGTCTGTCGAGTTTTACATGAAAGTTCTCTTTGTCTAGCCATTTTGAGAGTTTCCTAGAACAAACAAATGTAATGCTCCAGATTCTCAACTAGCTCAAAGGAAGGTCAGTTTTATAGCTTCTCTAATCAGCCAAACTGTTTACAGCTGTGCTAACATACTAGTGCAAGGGTTTTCTAAACATCCATTAACCTTCTTACACAATTATCAAACACAATGTACCAATAAAACACTGGAGTGGGGGTTGTTGGAAATGGGCCTCTTTACACCTATGTAGATATTGCATTAAAAAAACAGACATTTGCAGCTAGAATAGTAATTTACCACATTAGCAATGTATAGAGTGTATTTCTGATTCATTTAATGTTAACATTGAAAAAAAAAATTTCTAAGTGACCACAACAGTAGTGTACGTAGTAGTAGTGAACAGTAGTGTACGTTTATTTTTTTCTTTTAGGAAAGTGTTATAATATTGCATTTTTACTTTTTTTTTAAACATATATTATTTTTTCCACAGAATGTTGCAGATATTAAGAAGCTTAAAACTGTAGGAATATGCACAGTAAAAGGGATACAGATGACAACAAAAAAGACCATGTGTAACATTAAAGGGCTGTCCGAAGCTAAAGTTGACAAAATAAAGGAGGCAGCAAACAAATTAATTGTGAGTTGTGCCATTATAAATGGGCCAAAAGGCTGCACTCAATCCTTCATTTTACAATGTGTGTGTGACTATATTAGTTTTTATGTCCTTTGTTCACTTTCAAATGCCAAAATGGATGGATTTTAAACCTCTTTATGGCCAGGCGGTTTTCTGTATTTTTGTGCTTTTGTTTTCTCCTCCCATTCCGCCAAGAATCAGAATTTTTGTCCACATAGCTCTATTTAATGGACTAGAAAATGGGGAAAAAAGTGTTATATTGGGTGTTACAGATCCGGACAAAGAAGCACAAGATTGATCAGGCACAGTCTAGAGCACAGTAAACTTCAATTTTTTATTTCTTTGTATATCATGATTAATACTCCTGACTGAAGGTTAAATATACTGCTGGGTAAATGGACAATCCTTTAACGTGGGCAATGAAATATGGCAAAAGTTTCTCCTGCAAAGTAATAGGTACTCTTTAAATCTAATGACTCATGTTTTCCCATGTTTCCATTTGCTTTCCCTTTAGTTATCCTCTGACCTAGAACTTCACTGAACTCAATCACATCACAATACACAAAAATACACATACACGTAAAGCTTTGATCACACATGTAAGGCCCCTTTCACACTAGCATTTTTGTGAAATTGCGGCAGATTTACCACATCTGCCGCCTAACGGCTGTGCTTGCGGCATGCCCCATACATTCACTATGGGGCGTGCAGCAAGTGCGGTATAGCCGCGGTCCGGCACTTACGGCAGTTGCGGCCGCAAAAAAAATCTGCCGCATCTGCCGCAATTAGACAAAACCGCTAGTGTGAAAGGGGCCTAAGGCTGCTTTCACACTGCAGTCTTTTCCCTGATCAGGTTCCATCCGGTTTGTCTGCTAAAACCAGGAGAGGAACATGCAGAGAAAAAGTATCATTGAAAGATTGACACCTGTTCTGAGTTTTGGAGACATTCCTGGTTTTGATACAAAAACCGGATGGAACCTGATCAGGAAAAAAACTGAAGGGTGCATTCACACATTGTGTATTTGCTGCGTATTTTTACGCGAATGCGCTTGCAGTTTTTGTAGCCAAAACCTGGAGTGGCTGATTAAAACCAGCAGTGGGTGATTAAATACAGAAGTGGAGCACTTGTTTCTATTAGGCTGAAGGCACACTGGGCGAGGGACTCGCGTGAGTGCAATGCGAGGGAAACTCACATTGCACTTTGACCAGTGCTGCCCTATCAGGCAGGGCACACTGGTGCGAGTCCCCTGAGTCATGCTGTGACTGCACACGATTCTGAGGCACGTGAACGCAATGCAAGTGTATGGGGGCGAGAAATTCTCGCCCCCATACAGCACACTTTGCGATATTCGCATGAGTGTGCTGCACAAAACGCATTTCCTACCATGCGCATACAGTAATAATCATCCTGCCCCACTGTGACAGCGGTGCAAGATGATTATTATAATGTGCTTTAACAGTCATGTCAGCATGTGTCCTGAGACTGTCCAAGCTCCTGGACACATGCTGAGGTCATAAATGGCCAAATGTGTGTGTTATTTCTATAAATCTGCAAAGCCGGTAATTCTCGGCTTTACAGTGTCATTTCTAAACTCCTGCTGCTCTCCTGTCAGTGAACAGCGTTAACATACGCTGTCCAGGGTCCTGAACAGCTAAGTAACCAGCACAGTTGTTTGTTTGCCTGTGCTGATTACTCCGCTGTTCAGGACGCTGGACAGCGTACATTAGCGATTTTCACTGACAGGAGAGCAGCAGGAGTTTAGGAATGACACTGCAAAGCCAACAATTACTGGCTTTACAGATTTATAGGCATAAAACACACATTTGGCTATTTATGACCTCAGCATGTGTCTAGGAGC
The DNA here is from genome assembly GCA_033576535.1 of Allobates femoralis. Classification (NCBI taxonomy): domain Eukaryota; kingdom Metazoa; phylum Chordata; class Amphibia; order Anura; family Aromobatidae; genus Allobates; species Allobates femoralis. Next base: position 40,742,981 of record JARQOC010000007.1, read on the forward strand.
TTGGACAGACTCAGGACACATGCTGACATGACTGTCATGTAATAATCACCTTGCACCGCTGTCACAGTGGGGCAGGATGATTATTACTGTATGCGCATGGTGGGAAATTCAAACTTGCCAGCTTTTGACAGCCGGCGAGTTTGAATTCCCCGACAAATGCTGGCCGCGGTCCTTCAGGACCGTGGACAGCATCACAAACACACGCACCACACACGCACTCACACCTCACATTCGTAGCACACTCACATCAATACATGCAGGCACACTCACCACACGCACCACACTTGCACCACACACACCCACAAACACACATTACACTAGCATCACTGTCGTGCATCAAACACGCTCCGTGTTTGATGCACGATAGTGTGCCTCCAGCCTTAGACTTTTCCTCTAATTGTTCCACTCCTGGTTTTGGCTATAATAACTGCAACAGCACTTGCGTAAAAATAGGCAGCAAATACGCAGTGTGTGAACGCACCCTTAATCTCTGTAAAATGTGCAACCTTTGCATGTAATTTTAGTTTATTGTAATGCCTTTTAGATGTATTACTCTGAGGCTGGTTTCACACTGGCGTTTGGGTCTGTTCCGTCTCCCTGCGTCCCAGTGCGTCATCCTACAGATCCGTTCTACGTCTCTATGTTTAACATGGGGATGCATGGTGCTTGCAGAGGCATGCATTTGCATACCACCACATTGTTTTTATGTGGGCAAAAATCGCAACATGCTGCGAATTTTGTCCATCTGAGGTTGCACGTAGGCATCCAGAAGCGGACACAGAATGCATAGAAATGAATGGCGCTGCATTGAAAATCGGGTGGAGAAGGACGGGCCAAGGGGTCTGTGTCTCTCTCTCTCTTTCTCTTTCTCTCTCTCCCAACCATCAATTTCTATAATTTTCCAACCCTTCATCCACAATTCACTGTGATACTGATCATGATAAAAAAATGCTGCGCTAGCATGTGTTTGCATCAATTTGTACACGCCTCTGCGCATCTTTTCTCATCCTGATCAGTATCAAATGCTAGTGTGAAACCACCCTAAGGGTACTTTCACATTGGCTTTTTGCCTGGATCCGGACAAAAAAACGCATCTGCCGCAAGTGCCACCTAACGGCCGCACTTGCGGCAAGCCCCATGCATTGTGTATGGGGCTTGCGGTAAGTGTGCGGCAGATGCGGCAAGTGCGGTTGCTGTCGAGAAAAATACACAGCTGACCACGTTTTTTTAACGGTCGCAACTGCCGAAACTGCACTTGCTGCGTCTGCCGCACACTTACCGCAAGCCCCATACACAATGCATGAGGCTTGCTGAAAGTGCCACTGTTAGGATTTTTGTCCAGATCCGGGCAAAAACTCGAATGTGAAAGCACCCTAACTCATAGATTTTCCTTTGCAGCAATTACTGATGTCACTTATTTCAGACAGCAATACTGAGTATTTGTCCCATTACTTGGCTTGTGTAATTTTAGAATTTAATATGCTGCTTTCTTTTAAAAGGGTTGTCCAATGTAAAATGAATTACCGTATATACTCGTGTATAAGCCGACCCGTGTATAAACCGACCCCCCTACTTTTGCCCCCAAAAACTGGGAAAACTTATTGACTCGCGTATAAGCCGAGGGTGGACTCCAGCACAGGTATACAACCCCCAGCAGTGAGGTATACAGCAGCCTCCCCAGTGGTAGTATACAGCAGCAGCCCCAGTGGTAGTATACAGCAGCCCCAAAGGTATATACAGCCCCAGAGGTATATGCAGCCCCAGAGGTATATGCAGCCCCAGAGGTATATGCAGCCCCAGAGGTATATGCAGCCCCATATGCAGCCCCAGAGGTATATGCAGCCCCAGAGGTATATGCAGCCACAGAGGTATATGCAGCCCCAGAGGTATATGCAGCCCCAGAGGTATATGCAGCCCCAGATGCAGCCCCAGAGGTATATGCAGCCCCAGAGGTATATGCAGCCCCATATGCAGCCCCAGAGGTATATGCAGCCCCAGAGGTATATGCAGCCCCAGTTGTATATGCAGCCCCATATGCAGCCCCAGAGGTATATGCAGCCCCATATGCAGCCCCAGAGGTATATGCAGCCCCAGATGTATATGCAGCCCCAGGGGTATATGCAGCCCCATATGCAGCCCCAGGGGTATATGCAGCCCCAGAGGTATATGCAGCCCCATATGCAGCCCCAGAGGTATATGCAGCCCCAGAGGTATATACAGCAGCCCTAGTGGTGTATACAGCAGCCCCAGTGGTAGTATACAGCAGCCCTTAGGTAGTATACAGCAGCCCCAGTGCTGTATACAGCAGCAGCCCCAGGGCTGTATACAGCAGCAGCCCCAGGGCTGTATACAGCCGCAGCCCCAGGGCTGTATACAGCTGCAGCCCCAGGGCTGTATACAGCCGCAGCCCCAGGGCTGTATACAGCCGCAGCCCCGGAGGTATACAGGCCCCCCCATCAAGCTCCAGGGCATCCCCCCTTGCGCGGCAGCCTGTAAAGTAAAATCATACTTACCAGTGTCCTGTCGCGCCGTCCGCAGCTTGCCGACATGACGATCCCGGGCTTCATTCAGCGTCTTCCGGCTTCCGACTTCCTGTAGTCGCGGGCAATGACGTCATTGCCCGCGACTAAAGGAATGCGGAAGACGCGGAATGAAGCCCGGGATCGTCATGTCGGCAAGCTGCGGACGGCGCGACAGGACACTGGTAAGTATGATTTTACTTTACAGGCTGCCGCGCATGGGGGGGGGCCCTGGAGCTTGATGGGGGGGCCTGTATACCTCCGGGGCTGCTGCTGTATATATACATATATGATGTATATATATGTATATATACTGTATACTCGCGTATAAGCCGAGGGGGGAATTTTCAGCCCAAATTTTGGGCTGAAAAACTCGGCTTATACGCGAGTATATACGGTATCCAGTCACTCGATGTGACTTCAGACTTATCAATAATCCCAGCACATGTAGCGTGTGCTGCGAAGATTTGCCAATTTGGAGGCCGGGAACAGACAGCAATTATGAGTATACATGTTCCAGGCCAGGACCTGACTAGTTGGCATGGCTTCGCTCAACACAAGTGTATGCAGTGGGTGTGTCCAAATAATAGGCGAAGCCGTCTAGTGGGCGGGGCTTGGAACCATACACTTGTGTTGAATGAGGCCACGCCCACTAGTTTTGGTCAGGAACATGCATATCGCATAATTGCGGTCTGTTCCCGGATTAGAAACTCTGAATCCTCGCAGCACACAGTGTGGGCGCTGGGAGGATTGGTAAGTCTGCAGTCACATTGAGTGACTGGAGAATTATTATTTAAGACCCTTTATCCCTTCAAGACAAGGCTAATTTTTTATTTTGTTTTCATGTTTATTTTCTTGCCTTCTTCCAAAAGCCATATATTTTTCAGTTTTGCATCAACATATCTGTATGAGGGCTTATTTTTTGCAAGAAGAGTTATAGTTTTGTATCATAAAGTAGGAAAGGGGAATTTGGAAAGCTGTTCCCACCTGCTTCACTCTGGATTCTATTAGCTGCCGGAAAAAGTGTCTGGCATCCACAATCCGATGGAATCCTGCCTTTTTTGAAAAAACTGACCCGACACAATTGCAGCAGGATTCCGTTGTGCTTAATGCATTTACTATTGGAGTTCCGGACATGTGTGGTACTTGTGTTTTTGCTGCGATCTGGCACTTGAGGCACTGGACAAAATCTGCCGCTAATCAACTGTAAAGTATGGGAGCTTTTTGATTTTGAACACACATTTCTTATATATATTTGTATTTGCATCTTTTTTGTATATTTTTATGTTTGCACCCCACACACTAACTTGCACTGGTATGCTACCTATTGAGAAAACTCTTGGTTATTTGTTGTTTGCTATAATATCTGCAAAATATGTCTGGTACGTGTCTTTAAAATTCATGCTTTCACTGTATGTGTTTTTTTATTTTTACCTCATGGACTACTAATGTGAACTTTTTTAATGGGGCAATGAACTGTTGATTTACATACGCTTGTCTAAGAAGAAAATAGCAAACATTAGTATAATTAACCCTTTAGTGACGGAGCCAATTTCCACCTTAGGCTGGCTTCACACTGCGGTCAGGTCAGCTCAGATCAGGTCAGGTTTTGTGTGCCAAAACCAGGAGTGACTCCAAAACCTAGAACAGGTGTCAATCTTTCAATTATACTTTTTCTCTGCAAGTTCCTCTCCTGGTTTTGAAACACAAAACTGACCTGATCTGACCTGACCGCATTGTGAAGCTAGCCTTAATGACCAGACCGTTTTTTGTAATTCTGACCAGTGTCCCTTTCTGAGGTAATAACTCTGGAACGTTTCAATGAATTCTAGCGAGTCTAAGATTGTTTTTTCGTGACATATTGGGCTTCATGTTAGTAGTAAATTTAGGTCGATAATTTTTGCGTTTATTTGTGACAAAGTAAAAAATTTGGCGGAAATTTATAAAATTTTGCAATTTTCAAATTTTGAATTTTTATTCTGTTAAACCAGAGAGTTATGTGACACAAAATAGTTAATAAATAATATTTCCCACATGTCTACTTCATATCAGCATAATTTTGGAAAAAGAAAATTTGGTTAGGAAGTTATAAGGGTTCAAAGTTCATCAGCAATTTCTCATTTTTCAAGCAAAATTTACAAAACCATTTTTTTTTTTTCACATCACATTTGAAGTCACTTTGAGGGGTGTACATAACAGAAAACACCCAAAAGTGACACCATTCCAAAACTGCACCCCTCAAGCTACTCAAAATCACATAAAAAAAAAATTGTTAACCTTTCAGGTGCTTCACAGGAATGAATGCAAAGTGGAATGAAAAAATAAATACATTTATATTTTAACTTTTAAGTAAGAGGTGAAAAAGCCGGGCACTATCCGTGGTTAGATATATACTATTAATTCCTTTATGATTGATGGCAAAGTCTCAACGTGGTGCACACTTATGGTAAGTGCATTCAAATCACAAATAATAGGAATAAGACCAGCGGCATTCACCGTGATAGGATCTTCTAATTTATTGTCGATTCCAAACAGTTACATGAGGAAGTCGTGCTGTGGGGGAGGGAGGTGGGGAGACGTCGGACGACGGTGACCGTTTCTCAGCTAACAGCTGCTTCGACTGGTCCTGACTGACTCAGGACTAGTCGAAGCAGCTGTTAGCTGCGAAACGGTCACCGTCGTCCGACGTCTTCCCACCTCCCTCCCCCACAGCATGACTTCCTCATGTAACTGTTTGGAATCGACAATAAATTGAGGTGGGGAGACGTCGGACGACGGTGACCGTTTCGCAGCTAACAGCTGCTTCGACTGGTCCTGACTGACTCAGGACCAGTCGAAGCAGCTGTTAGCTGCGAAACGGTCACCGTCGTCCGACGTCTCCCCACCTCCCTCCCCCACAGCATGACTTCCTCATGTAACTGTTTGGAATCGACAATAAATTGAGGTGGGGAGACGTCGGACGACGGTGACCGTTTCGCAGCTAACAGCTGCTTCGACTGGTCCTGACTGACTCAGGACCAGTCGAAGCAGCTGTTAGCTGCGAAACGGTCACCGTCGTCCGACGTCTCCCCACCTCCCTCCCCCACAGCACGACTTCCTCATATAACTGTTTGGAATCGACAGTAAATTAGAAGATCCTATCACGGTGAGTGCCGCTGGTCTTATTCCTATTATTTGTGACATTTATATTTTAACTAAAAATGTTGCTTTAGCCTCAATTTATTCACTTTTACAAGGGACAGCAGGACAAATTGGATGCCAAAATTTGTTACTATGTTTCTCCTGAACGCAACGATACCCCACATGTAGTCAAAAAGTTATGTTTGGACAAACAGCAGGACTCAGAACGGACGGAGCGCTATTTGAATTTTAGAAAGCAAATTTGGCTGAAATAGATGACAGATACCATCTTTCACTTCTTGGACCCCTGGGGTACCTAAACAGCAGAAACCCCCCACAAGTGACCCCATTTTGGAAACTAGACCCCTCAAGGATTATATCTAGGGGTATAGTGAGCATTTTGAACCCACAGGTACTTCACAGAATTTGATAACAATAGGTCATCATAATGAAAATGTTCTTTTTTTTTCACAAAAGTGATGCTTTAGCACCACATTTTTCACTTTTACAAGAGGTAACACCATAAAGTGGACCCCACAATGTGTTTCCTACATTATTGTGAGCGCGTCGATACCCCACATTTAGTCAAAAAGTTATGTTTGGACAAACGGCAGGTCTCAGAACAGACGGAGCGCTATTTGAATTTTGGAAAGCAAATTTTTGTATTTGGAATAGATTGTCATATTTGCAGAACCTATGTAGTACAAGAACAACCCACATAAATGGATTTTACGTACGTTTTAACCTGTAATGTATTTGTCAAGGACGTACTGAGTAGTTTGTTCCCACTTTTTATTGTGCATCATTTTATCTTCAGGGTAAAATTTAATGAATTCCAGGACCCATTCAAAATTTTCCAAGACATTGCGCTACCAAACATGAAGATCCTTCCAGGAATTATTGCTCACAAAGGGCGGCATGCTCCGAAAAACACAATTGCTGATTATAAAACGTAGCCTTGCTCACAAAATAATTGTCCTGCAATTGAGTATATTGTAGCAGGAACGCAAAACTCTACTGGCATGAAGGGCAAAATGCGGAGGAAAATGTAGCCAGCTATGTGGCAAACTTGTGCTTGTTGTAGAAATGAAGGGAAACACCAGCATGGCTAGAAGCAGGGCCGGCCTTATGTTAAATGGTGCCCTGTGCGAATTTGCCTTATGGCGCCCCCACGCCATTACTTACTCAGAACACATGAGCATACATGTTTGTACATGATCTATTCATGGTCTTCAAGGAGAGCAGGGAGGGGCGTTGCTATGCTAGGGTCAGAAAAAATCAGGGACCCAAGACCTATATCCTCTCCCACCTGTCATTACCAACCCTCCCATATATAGAGGTGTTACCTGTCATCTTACAGGAGGAGGAGGTGAGCTGTGATATCACCTATTGTGAATGGTGGATCCTGTGTTATCTACTGTATATAGAGGTTATCAGTCATTGTACAGGAGGAGGTGAGCTGTGATATCACCTATTGTGAATGGTGGATCCTGTGTTATCTACTGTATATAGAGGAGTTATCAGTCATTGTACAGGAGGAGGTGAGCTGTGATATCATCTATTGTGAATGGTGGATCCTGTGTTATCTACTGTATATAGAGGTGTTATCAGTCATTGTACAGGAGGAGGTGAGCTGTGATATCACCTATTGTGAATGGTGGATCCTGTGTTATCTACTGTATATAGAGGTGTTCTCAGTCATTGTACAGGAGGAGGTGAGCTGTGATATCACCTATTGTGAATGGTGGATACTGTGTTATCTACTGTATATAGAGGAGTTATTAGTCATTGTACAGGAGGAGGTCAGCAGTGATATCACCTATTGTGAATGGTGGATCCTGTGTTATCTACTGTATACAGAGGTGTTATCAGTCATTGTACAGGAGGAGGTAAGCTGTGATATCACCTATTGTGAATGGTGGATCCTGTGTTATCTACTGTATATAGAGGTGTTATCAGTCATTGTACAGGAGGAGGTGAGCTGTGATATCACCTATTGTGAATGGTGGATCCTGTGTTATCTACTGTATACAGAGGTGTTATCAGTCATTGTACAGGAGGAGGTGAGCTGTGATATCACCTATTGTGAATGGTGGATCCTGTGTTATCTACTGTATATAGAGGTGTTATCAGTCATTGTACAGGAGGAGGTGAGCTGTGATATCACCTATTGTGAATGGTGGATCCTGTGTTATCTACTGTATATAGAGGAGTTATCAGTCATTGTACAGGAGGAGGTCAGCAGTGATATCACCTATTGTGAATGGTGGATCCTGTGTTATCTACTGTATACAGAGGTGTTATCAGTCATTGTACAGGAGGAGGTAAGCTGTGATATCACCTATTGTGAATGGTGGATCCTGTGTTATCTACTGTATATAGAGGTGTTATCAGTCATTGTACAGGAGGAGGTGAGCTGTGATATCACCTATTGTGAATGGTGGATCCTGTGTTATCTACTGTATACAGAGGTGTTATCAGTCATTGTACAGGAGGAGGTGAGCTGTGATATCACCTATTGTGAATGGTGGATCCTGTGTTATCTAATGTATATAGAGGTGTTATCAGTCATTGTACAGGAGGAGGTGAGCTGTGATATCACCTATTGTGAATGGTGGATCCTGTGTTATCTACTGTATGTAGAGGTGTTATCAGTCATTGTACAGGAGGAGGTGAGCTGTGATATCACCTATTGTGAATGGTGGATCCTGTGTTATCTACTGTATATAGAGGAGTTATCAGTCATTGTACAGGAGGAGGTGAGCTGTGATATCATCTATTGTGAATGGTGGATCCTGTGTTATCTACTGTATATAGAGGAGTTATCAGTCATTGTACAGGAGGAGGAGGTGAGCTGTGACATCATCTATTGTGAATGGTGGATCCTGTTTTATCTGCTGTATATAGAGGTGTTGACTCTTAAATAATGCAGCATTTCAAATAAGAACATACTCCAAAAGCTTCTGGGGACCGAGACAGATAGGAGAGTAGCAAGAAAGGCTAGTCCCTGGTGAATTCACCCCATTTGCGTGTATACGGAGAGACCGGTCACTCAAGGCAGTCAGCAGGGAGAAGCCTTCAGGGAACAGACTTTCTGACTAGTCTCCAGCAAGATTTGATCCCTGACAGAACCCCCCCCATAGTATTCCACATAGTATATTGCACCCCCAAATTCCTCCATATATTATGCACCCCAATAGACCTCCATATAATATAATGCACCCCCATAGTCCTCAATATAGAATAATGCACCACCACAGTCCTACATATAGTATACTAGATGGCGGCCCGATTCTAAAGAATCGGGTAGTCTAGAATCCATACAGTTAGGGCCAGAAATATTTGGACAGTGACACAATTTTCGCGAGTTGGGCTCTGCATGCCACCATATTGGATTTGAAATGAAACCTCTACAACAGAATTCAAGTGCAGATTGTAACGTTTAATTTGAAGGGTTGAACAAAAATATCTGATAGAAAATGTAGGAATTGTACACATTTCTTTACAAACACTCCACATTTTAGGAGGTCAAAAGTAATTGGACAAATAAACATAACCCAAACAAAATATTTTTATTTTCAATATTTTGTTGCGAATCCTTTGGAGGCAATCACTGCCTTAAGTCTGGAACCCATGGACATCACCAAACGCTGGGTTTCCTCCTTCTTAATGCTTTGCCAGGCCTTTACAGCTGCAGTCTTCAGGTCTTGCTTGTTTGTGGGTCTCTCCGTCTTAAGTCTGGATTTGAGCAAGTGAAATGCATGCTCAATTGGGTTAAGATCTGGTGATTGACTTGGCCATTGCAGAATGTTCCACTTTTTTGCACTCATGAACTCCTGGGTAGCTTTGGCTGTATGCTTGGGGTCATTGTCCATCTGTACTATGAAGCGCCGTCCAATCAACTTTGCAGCATTTGGCTGAATCTGGGCTGAAAGTATATCCCGGTACACTTCAGAATTCATCCGGCTACTCTTGTCTGCTGTTATGTCATCAATAAACACAAGTGACCCAGTGCCATTGAAAGCCATGCATGCCCATGCCATCACGTTGCCTCCACCATGTTTTACAGAGGATGTGGTGTGCCTTGGATCATGTGCCGTTCCCTTTCTTCTCCAAACTTTTTTCTTCCCATCATTCTGGTACAGGTTGATCTTTGTCTCATCTGTCCACAGAATACTTTTCCAGAACTGAGCTGGCTTCTTGAGGTGTTTTTCAGCAAATTTAACTCTGGCCTGTCTATTTTTGGAATTGATGAATGGTTTGCATCTAGATGTGAACCCTTTGTATTTACTGTCATGGAGTCTTCTCTTTACTGTTGACTTAGAGACAGATACACCTACTTCACTGAGAGTGTTCTGGACTTCAGTTAATGTTGTGAACGGGTTCTTCTTCACCAAATACAGTATGCGGCGATCATCCACCACTGTTGTCATCCGTGGACGCCCAGGCCTTTTAGAGTTCCCAAGCTCACCAGTCAATTCCTTTTTTCTCAGAATGTACCCAACTGTTGATTTTGCTACTCCAAGCATGTCTGCTATCTCTCTGATGGATTTTTTCTTTTTTTTTCAGCCTCAGGATGTTCTGCTTCACCTCAATTGAGAGTTCCTTTGACCGCATGTTGTTTGGTCACAGCAACAGCTTCCAAATGCTAAACCACACACCTGGAATCCACCTCTGACCTTTTAACTACTTCATTGATTACAGGTTAACGAGGGAGACGCCTTCAGAGTTAATTGCAGCCCTTAGAGTCCATTGTCCAATTACTTTTGGTCCCTTGAAAAAGAGGAGGCTATGCATTACAGAGCTCTAATTCCTAAACCCTTTCTCCGATTTGGATGTGGAAACTCTCATATTGCAGCTGGGAATGTGCACTTTCAGCCCATATTATATATATAATTGTATTTCTGAACATGTTTTTGTAAACAGCTAAAATAACAAAACTTGTGTCACTGTCCAAATATTTCTGGCCCTAACTGTATATAGTTTATTTACTAATAGTTAGGGGAGTGCGATGAAATGAATTGTGTGTATACAGGTGGCTCAGTGGGTAGCAGAGTATACGGTTGCTCAGTGGTTAGCACTGTGCGGTGGCTCAGTGGTTAGCACTGCGCGGTGGCTCAGTGGTTAGCACTGCGCGGTGGCTCAGTGGTTAGCACTGCACGGTGGCTCAGTGGTTAGCACTGCGCGGTGGCTCAGTGGTTAGCACTGGGTGGTGGCTCAGTGGTTAGCACTGCGCGGTGGCTGAGTGGTTAGCAGTGAGTGCGGTGGCTCAGTGGTTAGCAGTGAGTGCGTGGGCAGAGTGGTCAGCGCAGCGCCGTGGGCAGAGTGGTCAGCACAGCGCCGTGGGCAGAGTGGTCAGCACAGCGCCGTGGGCAGAGTGGTCAGCGCAGTGCCGTGGGCAGGGTGGTCAGCGCAGCGCCGTGGGCAGGGTGGTCAGCGGTGGGGGGGACGGACACACACACACAGACACACACTCCGATATATTTACCACCGTCCCCGCTTCTTCCCTGCCACCTGCGTCTTCCTGAGTCCTCTGATCTGCCGACATGTCGCCACACCTAGGACTGGATCCAATATTGCGTCCGGGAACTCTCGGTGGCCCGATTCTAACGCATCGGGTATTTTAGAATATAGAAATAGAGATTGCATGGGGAAGGCGGTGAGGGCTGAATTGGGAGGAACTTTGAAGAAGGAGCGGCCGGTGAAGAACGGCGTGGCAGGGGGGAGGAGGGAGGACAGAACAGCAGGGGGAGGAGGATGGAGGACAGAGGAGGTAGCGGCGGGGTGTGGGAGGATGTAGCAGCACAGGCAGGGGGAGGAAGGAACGGCAGGGGGAGGATGGAGCACAGAGCGGCAGGGGGAGGAGGACGGAGGATGAAGCGGCGGGGTGGGGGAAGATGGAGCAGCACAGGCAGGGGGAGGACAGAGGATGGAGTGGCAGAGGGGAGGAGGACAAAGGAAGGAGGAGGAAGCGTTGCGGTGGGGGAGGATGGAGCGGCACAGGCAGGGGGAGGATGGAGCGGCAGGGGGAGGATGAAGCACAGAGCGGTGGGGGGGGTGGAGGACAGGATGAAGCGGCGGGGTGGGAGAGAACGGAGCAGCATAGGCAGGGGGAGGACGGAGGATAGAGTGGCGGAGGTGAGGAAGGAAAAGGAAGGAGGAGGAAGCGGTGGGGTGGGGGAGGATGGAGTGGCACAGGCAGGGGGAGGACGAAGCGGCATGGGGAGGACTAAGCACAGAGTGGCGGGAGGGAGGAGGGTGTAGGATGAAGCAGCGAGGTGGGGGAGGACGAAGCAGCACGGGCAGGGGGAGGACGGGGGATGGAGTGGCGGAGGTGAAGAGGACAAAGGAAGGAGGAGGAAGCGGTGGGGGAGGATGGAGCGGCACAGGCAGGGGGAGGACAGAACGACAGGGGGAGGACAGAGCGGCAGGGGGAGGACAGAGCGGCAGGGGGAGGACAGAGCGGCAGGAGGAGGACAGAGGACAAAGCGGTGGGGTGGAGGAGGATGGAGCAGCCCAGGCAGGGGGAGGATGGAGTGGTGGAGAGGAGGCGGACAAAGGAAGGAGGAGGAAGCGATGGAGGATGATGGAATGGTACAGGCAGGGGGAGGACGGAGCACAGAGCGGTGGGAGGAGGATGATGGAGGACAAAGCGGCGGGGTGAGGGTGGATGGAGCACTGTAAGGCAGCTTAGTGGTTAGCAGTGCGCTGTGGCTCAGTGGTTAGCAGTGCGCGGTGGCTCAGTGGTTAGCACTGCGCGGTGGCTCAGTGGTTAGCACTGTGCAGTGGCTCAGTGGTTAGCACTGGGCTGTGGCTCAGTGGTTAGCACTGCGCGGTGGCTCAGTGGTTAGCAGCGAGTGCGGTGGGCAGAGTGGTCAGCGCAGCGGCGCTGTGTGGGCAGGGTGGTCAGTGCAGCGGCGCTGTGTGGGCAGGGTGGTCAGTGCAGCGGCGCTGTGTGGGCAGGGTGGTCAGCGCAGCAGCGCTGTATGGGCAGGGTGGTCAGCACAGCGGCGCTGTGTGGGCAGGGTGGTCAGTGCAGCGGGGCTGTGTGGGCAGGGTGGTGAGCGCAGCGGCGCTGTGTGGGCAGGGTGGTCAGCGCAGCGGCGCTGTGTGGGCAGAGTGGTCAGCGCAGCGGCGCTGTGTGGGCAGAGTGGTCAGCGCAGGGCAGAGTGGTCAGCGGTGGGCAGAGTGGTCAGCGGTGGGGCGGACGGACACACACTCCGATATGCTTACCACCGTCCCTGCTTCTTCCCTGGCGCCTGCGTCTTCCTGAGTCCCGACATGTCGCTGCACCCAGGACTGGATCCAATATGGCGTCCAGGAACTCTCGCGAGACTTCCCGGATGCCATCTTGGAGAAAGTATGTCGCCACCCCTGGAGCCATGGATCCAATATGGTGTCCGGGAAGTCTTGCGAGACTTCCCGGACGCCGTATTGGATCCAGTTCTCCAGGGGCGGCGACATGTCGGCGGTGGAGAAGATGGAGGAGAGGTGGTAAGTATAGGCGACTGTGTGTGCGTGTGTTGATTGTGTGGTGTGTGTGTGGTGTGTGTATGTGTTAGGGGCTGCCATAAGCGTAGCGGGCTCTATGAGTCCCGGCTCCCGCTGACGGCCGCCATCTTGGCTCACCCTGAGCGGGTATAGCTCTGCCGGATGTTGGGACAAAGTGACGGATGTGAGGTCACAAATCCTTCCGGCTTTTATATACAAGATTGCACACCCACAGACCTCCATATAGAATAATGCACCCACACAGTTCTCTATCTAGAATGCACGCCACAGTCCTCCGTATAGTATATTGCACACTTAAAGCATGACATATAGTACAATACACCCCCACATTCCTCCATATAGTATAATGCTCCGCTCCGTACACCTCGTACATACGCGGCTCCGCTCCGTACACCTCGTACACACGCGGCTCCGCTCCGTACACCTCGTACACACTCGGCTCCGCTCCGTACACCTCGTACACACTCGGCTCCGCTCCGTACACCTCGTACACACTCGGCTCCGCTCCGTACACCTCGTACACACTCGGCTCCGCTCCGTACACCTCGTACACACGCGGCTCCGCTCCGTACACACGCGGCTCCGCTCCGTACACCTCGTACACACTCGGCTCCGCTCCATACACCTCGTACACACTCGGCTCCGCTCCGTACACCTCGTACACACTCGGCTCCGCTCCGTACACCTCGTACACACTCGGCTCCGCTCCGTACACCTCGTACACACTCGGCTCCGCTCCGTACACCTCGTGCACACGCGACTCCGCTTCATACACCTCGTGCACACGCGACTCCGCTTCATACACCTCATACACACTCGGCTCCGCTCCGAACACCTCATACACACTCAGCTCCATACACCTTGTACACACTCGGCTCCACTCCTTACACCTCATACACACGCAGCTCTGCTACATTCACACTATACATCCCTCTTGATCCCACACAAACTCACCTCTTTTCACAAACTCATTTCTTTACCTCTTCACTTTTTGCTTGGTGGAAGCTGCCCTGCATAGTCGGAGATGCTGATCATGTGATCCCTGACTCCTCCCCCTTCATTGACATCATCACAGGTCCTGTAAGCACAGGCCTGTGCAGCTCTACAGGTGGGCTCACACTGCAGGGTGGGGGGGGATAACGCGGCGGCAGCGGCCAGGACTATAGTAGAGAGAGTGGCATCAGCAGGGAGCCCGCGCTACCACCGGGCGCCCCTGCGGATGCCGTCCTCTGTCTACTAGCAGCCGCACAGATCTAGCAAAGCCCCTGGGAGCGGGAGCAGGGCAGCAAATAACAATGACAGCTGTCTCCCTGCGGCGCCCCCTGGAGCGTGGCGCCCTGTGCGGCCGCACGACTCGCACATGCCAAGGGCCGGCCCTGGCTAGAAGGACAGGTTCATCTTTCAGAGACTGGTCGTACAACGTCAGTTTAGCGCCATCAATCCCTACATGAGAGACGAATGTGACAGGTGACGTGGTGCACCATAACAGGCTCCACCCCGCCAAGGTCGGAACTGCTATATGCACAAAACAACCAGTCCCCTACAGGATTGCAAACTTATTGTCCGGTGTAGAAAGTTCGGCAAGAACATAGTAAAGCACTGGTGTATGAATACGGAATAGCCTCATTGTTGGAGATCCTCCAATAAAATGATCATGCCTGTAATCACCATTATAAATATATATGTAATGTAGATGCCAAAAATAGTTTTGTGTAGCAAGACATAGTTGAAATGCCAGTCAAACTAAGATAACTGGCAAAAAAACTTTGTGAGTGATCAAGTCCTGGAATTATTTGTCACATGGGATCAGACTTCTCAAGAACATTTGTGGGGTCCACATTCTGGGGTATGCAGACGTGGTCTTGTGGATGAGAATGTGTCTGAATTAGTTTGGTATGTGAGTGATGATGTCCTGGGATTATTTTGGGAAATTGGGTAATAAGTGTTTAACTGATGACAGTTGTAAATTTTATTCGACAAGTCCAATCTGTAAAGGGGCCAACGGACTGAAAATATAAATTATGTGGGAAAAAAAAGCTTACCACATTAGGATGCCAACCTAATAATTGTGAATTGTATGGTAGATCTCAAAACGGGGAGATACAAAGTCCAGGTTGAGATGGGCACGTGGGGCAGTAGTAGCGGGATTGACTCCTCAAACCCCGCTTGCTACAAACTTTACATCTTTTTTTAGGACGGATTTGGGTGGGAGTGGGAGGGATAATGTGCATGAAATGACGCTCTGTTAGTCTACGGCATTCTCTGTTTCGAAGGCTGCCTCCGGTGCCATGGAGTCAAACAGGAGACACTCGATAACCTTCTCCTGATATTGCAGGAAGGTGAGGACCCCTTGGGATTTTTTATAAAGGACAAAGCTATTGTAGGTAGCTATCTGTAGAAGGTAGATGGCCACCTTTTTACACCAGGCCCTCGTCTTCGGCTTCACCAGGTATGGTTGGAGCACCTGGTCGGACAGGTCCACGCCACCCATATATTTGTTGTACTCAGTCACACAAAAAGGTTTTTCTTTGTCCCTGGTGGCGCCCCTGTCCGACCGTCATAGTGGTGTCCGCATGCAGGGTGGTAAGCATTAAGACGTCCATGCGGTCATTCCACTTTACGGCAAGTATTTTGTCACTTGCCTGTGAAAATGACGCCCCCCTCTCTAGACGTCTGGACACCAACTGTGATGGCAAGCCCACACGGTTTTTCCGTATCGTCCCACAGGCCCCTGTGTTTGCAGCTTTTAGGGCTTGCTTTAGGGGGATGCTAGTATAATAATTGTCTGTGTACACATGGTACCCTTTTTCCAAAAATGGGGTCATTAGCTCCCAGACAATTTTCCCTGGGATGCCTATTGTCTGGGGACAGTTTGGTGGGCTTATCTGTCTGTCCTTACCCTCATATATCATGAATGTACTGGTGTACCCACTGCTACTTTCGCACATTTTATACATTTTTACGCCGTACTTGGCTCGTTTGGAGGGGATGAATTGCCAAAAGGAGAGACGGCCCTTGTAGCTCATTAGGGACTCGTCCACCGATATATTTTGTTCTGGGGTGTATGAATTGAGGAATGATTGGTTCAGGAGGGAAATTAGGGGTCTTAGTTTATTTAGACAGTCGTAATTTGGGTCAGTTCTTGAGGGGACTTGGGAATTATCGGAGAAATGCAGAAATCTCAGTATGGCTTCATAACAGGTGCGGGGCATTACTGCTGCAAACACAGGGGTGCTGTGGGCTGAATTTGTTGCCCAGCAAAGAGCGTAGGCTGGGTTTTTTTTACAATGCCCATGTTGAAGGTGATGCCTAAAATATTTTTCATTTCTGTAACATTAGTGGGGATCCAAGAACGGGAATGGACAGACCGAGGTTTTTGGGCAATATACTGACAGGCATATATGTTAGTCTGGTGGGTGATTAACTCAAGGACATCAGGGTTTACAAAAACTGAAAAGAAATGAAAGTGGGCAAAATCAGTGACGTTAACTTGTATACTGGGGGCTGCTGAGAAATGGGGAATTTGTTGGAAATAGGATGGGTCAGGCTGCCACAGAGGACTGGGAGCTGCAGAGCTGGGTCCTGCCTCTGCTGCATCGGAAGAGACGACTGGTGGGGTGGGGGATCCCCTAGAGGAAGCCGAGTCATCGCTGTCCTCTGAGGACATCTCAGCTTCAGAGGCCGTTTCAGTGTCCCACCCGGAGTTACCGGAGGTGAGCAACGCGTATGCTTGCTCAGCAGTAAACATTCTGCAGGCTATTTTTTTTTATTTTGGGAACAAAAATAAAGTATACCTAAATCTAACACAAGTTTTTTTTTTTTTTTTTTTTTTTACCCTAACCCTGGTTTTGACCACTAACCCTAACCCTAGCTAAGTAAAGGATTGATAAAGAATAAAATAAAAAAAATTATTTGATTAGGGGAGTGATGGAGGGGGAATGACGGAGTAGGGGATAATTTTTTTTACCCTAACCCTGGTTTTGAACCCTAACCCTAGCTAAGTAAAGGATTGATAAAGAATAAAGTAAAAAAAAAAAATGAATTAGTTAGGGGAGTGATAGAGGGGGAATGACGGAGGGGATGTTTTTTTTTTCCTAACCCTGGTTTTGAACCCTAACTTTAGCCATAACCCTAGCCCTAATCCTAACCTTAGCTAAATAAATTGATAAAGAATAAGTAAAAAAATTGATTTTTTCTTCATAGATGGCAGCAAGTAGTCTGTCCCTTCTCTCCAAAAAACAACTACAACGGAGAGAGGCAGACCCAAGTGCTGCCATGTTTAGTAATAATTGCGGATTTGAACTGTGTGATCACACAGTTCAAATCACAGCAACCAATGAGATTTTTTTTTTTGGTTGCTATGTGCTGAGGGCAGATTTTCCCCGACACACTGCGCATGTGCGGGGCCATTTTGGGAAGAAGAGAAGAAGGGGGGCCGCGGGGGATCCCTCCATTTTATTGAGGTATTGGGGCGACCCGGGGGGGCCAGGGGGGAACACCGGAGAACACAGGATCCTCTCTCGCAGGGAGAGAGGTGACGATCGGCGGTGCCAGTATCGCCACCGCTGTACAGGGGGCAGGGGGCTAGAGACGATGGAGGGGGCACTTTGGTTGTCCCTTGGGGAGGCCGTCAGTAATACCGATCTATTCAATCTGACGTTTGACACGTCAGATTGAAGAGATCGATCCTTTACAGCAGACGCCGGTGCAGGGAGGCGGAAGGACTGAGGAGCCGGGGCCGGAGGACAGGTGGTGGGGGGAACCGGAGGGGGCTGATGGGCACAGGAGGCAAGGGACAAGGGGCACCAGCAGTGTCATTTCCATGCAATCTGACATGTATGACATGTCAGATTGCATGGAGATGCAGCGGCGGTGGGTTTTACCGTCCGCCGCCATTTTGAGGTAGATTGGGGGAGCAATGGGGGTGAGAGGATGTTCCCCGGTGTTGGGGGTCTTTGTAGAGTCAGGGGTTAATGCTTCACCCTGATCCGACATGTGTTTTCATGTCGGATCAGAGTGAAAGCATTTTTTATCGGCACTGTCACTTTTTGTAATGTGATGATCGGTAAACGGTGCTTACCGTTCATCACATTACTGGAGTCGGTAAAAATCCAGTCGATTCCTAATCTCTAGGGTCTCAGCTACCCCCGGTAGCTAAAACCCCGGAGATTTTTGCTCCACGGGCGGCACAGCAGGGCTTATTCCTGCCTTGCGTCTACAGATGTCGGTTAGGCATAAGTACCCTTTTTTTACGACGTCTATAGATGTAAGGTTGTCGTTAAGAGGTTAATGATATTGTGTGAGGCTGTGGTCACACATGCCAATCCGTTTTTCATAGTGTTCCGTTTATCAAATTCGTTTTTTTGGGTGCTTTTTGAGCCTCCTGTGCTGCCCTGCGTTATTTGGACTCAGCCATTTTTTGGCAAAAAATGCTAGTAAAAATGGATCCGTTAATGGATGTTGCCTATACGTGCCATCCGTTAACGGATCTGTTTCCCATAGAACCCCATGTTACCAAAAAATGGTCTGTTTTTTTCCAGCACCCAAAAAACGTTGCTCGCAACGTTTTTTGGACCCTGGGAAGAGGTCTTCAAAAACGTAATGACCCATAAAGTGCCCCATCCGTTAACGGACCGTTTTTTGGACTTAGAAAAAGAATATGGGCTGGCATCACCTAAATTCGAGGTGCAAGCAAAAAAAACAAGTATATTAAGAAGTAAAATGCTACAACACTCTTCATGATATGACTGTGTAGAGCTTTAAGGCTAATGATTAATGAATAATGGTGAAAACTGGGCCACTGTGAAGAGCCTGGTAACTGTGCCAAAGTGCTCTCTATGAGAGCCTTTAAGCTTTACACATAGTCATATCATGAAGAGTGTTGCAGCATTTTACTTCTTAATGTACTTGTTTTTTTGCTTGCACCTCGAATTTATGTGATGCCAGTCCATATTCTATATATATATACAGTATATATATATATATACTTCTCATTTTTTGGACTGTGCTCTCTTCCCCCGACTTGTAGCTACACCTGTCCCTCCATTTTTTACTGTAGCCCTGGTCCTGAGACACACTATACCAGCTGTTTTTAATTGAATTCTTAGGCTTATAACCCATTCCAGCAATTGCACACAACCCACAGTGTTAGTATAGGACCCGGTATTATGAGAGCACTTTGGCGCAGTTACAGGGCTCTTCGCAGTGGCGCCAGTGTTGAAGCTAAGACTCACATTTCTTTTTCTCAGGTACAGTTATTACAGTGTTCCCTCTATAGATACACCTTTAGCTGTACACTATAGCCCTGCTTTTCACCATTATTCATTAATCATTAGCCTTAATGCTTTTCACATAGTCATATCATGAAGAGTGTTGCAGCATTTTACTTCTTAATTAGAAAAAAAAAAGGGACAAAAATTTCCCAAAAACAGATCAAGAGCAAAAACGACTGGCATGTGTGACCACAGCCTGACACATGATTTATGGCTTAATGAGGCTTTTTTAGTTGGAGGTGTACTAGTTAGATTATGTCTAAAACTAAGGGACAACCAAAATGCGTTTAAGTGGGGACCCTGCATGATCCTATGACACTTGATGTTTTTATGGAGAACCTAAAATAAACATTTTTGTTTTTATGGACTAAGCGAGCAGCAGGAATTCCTTTTTCTTTATACTTATGTAGTTTTGTATGACTTAATTTACTTTACCATATGATGAATTTAAAGCGGCTGTTCCCCTTCAGAAAATTCTGAAACATGCTATTAACCTACAGATATGGGGTTAATTTCAGGATAATAGTATTATCAAACTGTGCAGTTGCCGCACTGAAAGACTGGCCACTGTGAGGAAACAATTTTTATTCCATTCGGCAGCTTCCGGCCTTCCCCCTGATACACACCTGACCAAATAGAGAAGGGGGGGGGTGGTGCTGCCTGACAGCTGGGGACGTTGTAAGTAATAATATTCCAGCCTGGTTGCCTGCTTATCGTCTCGTTTCTCCCCACCCCACCCCCTTTTGTCATATCATATTTGTTGTTCTGTTTTAGGGTAAAATTTCTCGTATTTTTCACTTCTTCTCTTTAGAAGATGGCAGACTTGGGCTGCTTTTTCCTGGCAGTCTTCCCTTCACCTACCCCCTTAGTTATTTTATCCCTTCCTTGATTTCACCTACAGAGGGCTTATGGATTGTTCCTCTACCCATTTAGTTGCCTTTAGTCCCACCCCTCACCCTCTTTGTAACTGGAAGCGTGTTGTCCCACCCACACTCCTTATGTATTTTGTTATGTAATTTTTTGGTATAGCAGAAAAAAGGTTTAACTTATATGTGCATTCCTGTTATCCTTTACTTGGGTGATATATTTCATTTGTTTTGCAATATAAAGTGGGTGAAATAAGTATTGAACATGTTTCCAATTTTCCAAGTACATGTATTTCTAAAGAAGCTAGTGGCATAAATTTCTCACCAGATGTCAGTAACAACCCATTTTATTCACAGGCAAAGAAATGAAACCATAATTGTCTATGAATTTTGCGTTTTGTATAATAATTAGAAATGACACAGGGAAAAAGTATTGAATACCTGAAGAATGAGAGGTAAAAAAAATGGAAAGCAATGAGACCACCTGAAATCTATCAGTAATTATAAAACAATCCTTCCACTTAGTGAAAAATAATATCAGCTGGTTAAACTGATGGCCTATAATAAAGTGTCTCATTACCAAGATGCCACGCAAGAAAAATCTCATGATGGGTAAAACCAGTGAGCTGTCTCAAGACCTTTACAACCTTATTGTTGTAAAACATACTGATGGCATTGGTTACAGAAGAACTTCTAAACTACATCACATTCCAGTGAGCACTGTTGGGGCCATACTTTTCACCATAAACTGGGCACGACCAATTGCTCCTTGAAAGACAGAGGTATGAAAATAATTAATCAGAAGAGTTGTCCAAGAGATAAGGACCACCTGTGGAGAGCTACAGAAAGACTTGGAGTCACAAGGTATAGTTTAAAAAAAAAACAATAATGCACTCAACCTCCATGGCCTGTTACATCGCCGTCGAACTCGGTGACTGTTGTTCCTGCCCCAGCCACTAGGCGGTACTGGATTCCTTTGGCTGCTGGTGTCGGTGATGAGGGGGGCCATGTTCTCATCGGGACCTACTCATTTGGTTTCTGCCTCTGTTGCTGGGCATTGCCGTGCTCCTCCTGTGGGTGATGCTGGTGACAGGAGAGAGGCGTCTGGCAGGTGCCAGTTTCGTTCTTCTATCAGAGGTGGGGTGGTTGGTACCAGTCGTGTATCACCATCTGGCCTGGTTGTAGGGGCGGTCCAGATGAGGTCATCAGGTTGTGAGCTCCAGCTTATAAGAGGGAACTGCGCTCTTCAAATACCTTGGGCCTGTCCTGCAAACAGTCAGATATATTCTTGGTTTTCCCAGCTATCTAGTTTGTGCTCTATTATATCTGACCTTTTAATTGATTTTGATACTTCTGCCACCTGACGATTTTGTACTTTTAGTGCACTCACTTTTTATTTTTTTTTTATAATCGTCTTTATTAAGAAAAAAAAAACTATAGAAGTACATATGATATATAAAAACAGGAGAAAAAGACAGAAAATCAATGAAAAGTACATCACTACGTTCAACACAACACGGGGAGTTTTTAATAACAGACATCCGTTCTCCCCTTGCCCCCCTCCCCTTTAGACACAAGTCAAATTATGTATGGCATAATCAATCAAGGCTAATAGGTGAGTTACCAGTAATGAGCTCTCTCATATACCAATCTGTGAATTGAAAGCAACGATGTATCGCCTGGCGAACCGATAGTGTCTGTGTGTTGATAAAGTAGGACCACGTAAGAAACAAACATTCTGTGTATCTTTCTTTATGACGTAAAGATTCTATCCAATCCATTTTAAAAAGACATGCTACTTTGTGGATAATAAATGCAAAGAGGGGGTTGTGCCTTGCTCCCACAGATGAAGAATGCTCTTCCGGGTGGCTGCCGCCCAAATAAATAAAATTTGTCGTTGCTGAGCATAGAGTCTACATAATTGATCCCGTGGAAGGATATTAAATAACGGCTATTCCGGAGAAAGTGTAAAATGAAAGCTGAAGGTATTGAGGAGCTGATTAAAGAGCATGTCCCAAACCTCCCAAATTTTTTGGGCAGTCCCGTAGACAATGGAAAATATTGGTTGGAGAGTGAAGGCATTGGGGTAGGAGGGATCACCTGGGGGCATCATCTTAGATTTGATCTCTGGGGAAATGTATGCCCTGTGAAAAATCATAAGAGCCATAGTGGAGTAAGTGTTTTTACTCCACTATGGAGTCCACTAAGGTAGCATAGAATTTATGCGCAATGTGGCATGTAAAAGATCTTTTAGCCTGCAATTGAATACTTGTGATAACCATCTGCCTGGGCTGGGAGAGGAATCTGACCATGAAATAGAAGGCTTTATTGCCTTATATATAAGGCTCAACGAATAGGCACATGCAGAAGCAGTAAGGGAAGCCAAGTGGAGAGGCTTAGTACTCACATTCTCTGGTATGTCTTGCAAAACTGAATCAACATAATGCCTAATCTGAGAGATTGTAAAGATATTACCTGCCAGAGTCGGATACCTGGAGATAATACCCTCTAGGGTAAGGAGACATTGAGCGGCTGTAAGAAAATTACACACCAATCTACACCTGTTCTCCCCCAACACTCGGTAAATTGGAGGTGGTTTGCCTTGTAGAAAGAAAGGGTTACCTTGAAAGGGAAAGAATACTGAAATATAGGGATTTTATCCACTGATTCTTCTGGCATGACGCCACGCTAGTACCACTGACCATAACATAGGATTGTCTCTGATCTCAGTGGGGACTCTACTTTGTTGTAAAGGAAGTAAAGCAGAAAGACTAATGGAACCACACATGGCCACGTCAATTGGAGTGTTAGTAAAATACCTAGATCCAATAGGAATATCTGAAAACAGTTGCAATGCTGTATTATCACAAATTTGGAAAATTAAGGCCGCCTAAAGATTTAACCTGCTGTAATTTAAAGATGCTAATCCTAGAGCCCCCTCCGAGCCCCAAATAAATTGCCTAAATGTTTTAATTATGAGCCGATCATCAGCTTTAGATAAAGTTGTGGAGCCCACTGGGACGGGGTACGCAGTACCGGACCGGGGTATCACAGGGGGTATCATGGTAGTCTTGGTCCGGACCATGTCCCGAGCCCACAAGTAATGGGGGGTATTTACAGGGGAGAAAGTCGTGATGCCACCCACGGGTTGTGGTCAGGGTGACCACCGCTGCTGCAGAACCTCCGGGGATGATGTTTGGCAGCCGGTGATGTAACGGCTCTCTGCGGGCAGAGCCTGGTTCCCCGGGGCAGTGGTGATAATAGTCTTTAGATGGATGCAGGGCAGGGGTAGTAGTAGAGATGACAGTTTGTGAGGGAGAACAGGGTTTGCAAGGATCACACAGACTCACGGTTTTGCAGTTTTCCAAGTCTTTACTGCAGATGTTGTTCAGCAGAGTACTGTCCAGGGAGTCTGTACCGGGGCCGGGTTGCTGCCACCCTGACCGGGTCCTTAGCTTCCTACTCCTGCACTTTATGTGTGACCCTGCTGCGGCTTTAGCTAAGCTACTGGCCCTGTCTCCCCTCACGGGTACCAACTTGCTAGGCAACTTGAGTCTTATTCCGTGTTCCTGACCCCGCCGTGTTGCTTCACTGTGGTACAGTGAAGATATATAACCTCCATTAGTCCGGTGTCTACTGTGCTGCTTGTGTCAGGCACAATTTCGGATCCGGTATCCGGTCTTTGCGCTCCTCCGGGTGAGTTTAGGGTAACACCATGTCCCGGGTGTGTTCCTCTGCTTCTCCTACTCCTTTCCTCAGACCTTGGCCGGCCTGGAAGTGGACAGTGGACCGTGGGTTGAGCTTATCGCAGCCCTTTTACACCCAGGTCCTTTCCTCAGTGCTGCCCCGCACTGAACTAACTGCCACTTCCTCTCCACACCAGAATATCTAGGGAAGCAGCTTCAGCTCCCCCTTCTGGCCTGGAGGCGCTAGTGTAATATAGTGGGTTGTGTGGGGAATTATCTGATGCGGCCAGGGCTAGGGGGGTACTCGGCCATCGGGTCTGCTGAGTAGGGAGTCACGGGTGGACGGGATCCTGGTGCCGTGCCCTGGGGATTATTTGAAGGGGATGTTGATGATGGGAGAAGGGGGCTATTTACAGGGGAACGTGACGCCACCTGTAGTTTCCGGTAATATGGGTACCGGCGCTGCCAGCCAGCTGCTTAGGTGATGGTTGGGACAGCAAAGTGTGGTACAGCTCCCCACAGGTGGAGCTTTACCTCAGGGCAGCAATGAAGGAAGATGGCGAGGGAGGGCAATGATGAAGATGGTTCTGCAGTTCTTACCCCTCTGCTGAGCTGCTGCTGTTGCTGAGCCCTCCAAGCTGCGGCGGGAAGAATAACGGAAACCAGTTCAAGTTTAACTCCACTTTACTCGGTACCGGCTGATGGCATAAACAAGACTCGGTACAGTTTAGTTTACAGGATGGATGTTTCCAGCTCTGGGTCCCCCTTATGGAGTCTTTAGATGTCCTCTCTTAAGTCGTTCAGGGTCTAATCTGTCCTTTTCTGTCTTTCCCACCTTCGCAGAGCTCTCCCGCCAGTCCTACGGTCTGTGTCTAGAAGACAAGGTCTGTACTCTACCGGTCCGGACAGGGCCCTAGGATTAAAGCCTCCGCCACTGGAATTCTGCCTGTCCCTTTTAGTGTCTTCTAGTGTCCTGAACCGGTTCTTAGTCCTGAGGGGCGAGGTACCTTGTGGCGCTGTCAGCAACCCGGTCTCTATGGGCCTGCAGCTCGTCGGTTTTGCGGTCAGGGCTCAACTCCTGGCCGCCTTGGCTTTCCGTGTCACGGGTGCTCCCCCAACGTGACCAGCCGTTACCAGTCCTGGCCCGTTGCCTTCTGTTCTGGGCCCCCAATTGAAGATGGGGCTCCCTCCTGTTGGCAGGGCTGTCAGGCCTATCCTACCTGACTGCCTTCCCAGCACTAACTGACTGTCAACTGTCACTCTCTTCTGCATCTACCCCTAGGCTCCAGCCGCTTTCGGGACCTACCAAAGTACTGGTCCCCCCTATACTAGTGGTCTATTCCTAGGTGTGTGCACTTTCAGACTCCACAGGTTTAAACCCTGAACTAGCAACTTACAAAGGATTATACATTTTGTTGTAATACTGTAATACCTCCCTGTGGCGCCCAGCCCCATGGGCGCCACATAGCCCTTGGTGATGTTACTGTGGCACATTAACCCCTAGGGTGCCACAATATAATGATATAATCCTATGCAGCACATGACCTATGGTTCCCCTAGGTGCATACCCTCTATAGTAATAAGGATAGGTAACTGGCTGATCTTTATACGTTGCATACACCATCTATTAATAAATGATATCATTAGTCACACGTGATTTCTCATAAACCTACTAGAACCCTACCTTCCACTCCTTTTGGATTGTACATAGAAAAACCTCTGTATTACACATTTCAAACTGTATGACGGATCTATGTAAATCATGAAGTGTTGATTACTAACAACACTGAAATTGTATGTATATTTTGTAAATATTGTATATTCACTACACTTTCTTTGTATTTCACAGCGATACTTTGATAAAGACCACGGGACGTGGTCGAAACGTCAGCTTTATCGCAAATTTGTCTCTATGCACTACAATAAACACAAATCATCACCTTGAAAAAGACTTTGAGTGTGCAGTGTTCTGTAAACCTTACTGACATTGAGACCCAAGGGCCTCCTACACTAGCACCTCGACTATACTTAACAGGTGTGCACGCCAATCACTATTGCTACAATATAATGGGTAATGTTTGTAAGGGGAAAAGTAGTTTGGGGAAAGAGACCATTTTAATAAGGTGAATTTTGCCCGCAAAAGATAATTTAAGGGACGTCCAAGACTGTATTTCCAGAGTTATCACGGAAATTAAAAGCCTAATATTAAGGTGGTATATAGTATGACAGTTAAAGGGTAAAAGAATACCAAGATACCTCAGAGATCCACATCCCATTGACAGGGAAAAGGGAAAGGCCACTGTTGCCTAGCATCTTTAAAAATTGACAAAGCTCGAGATTTGCTGAAATTTATACAGAATCCCGAGATTGCCCCAAACTCATGAAAAGCCCCATGATAGAATGAATGGATTCTTTAGGGTTAGCCACCATGAGTAGTATGTCATCGGCGAATGCTAAAGTCTTGAGTGTATGGTGACCGATCCCAAGTCCCTGAAAGGAAGGAATCATCTCTAGATACCTAAGCAGTGGGTCTAGGGCAATATTAAATTAGCAAGGGGGATAAAGGACATCCCTGCCTCATACTTGTAAAAATAGGAAAAGGGTTTGATTGAACATCATGGAGCCAAATTGAGGACTGAGGATTGGAATAAATCGTTCGAATTAAGTTAAAAAAAATTAAAATCAAACAGTCTATACTTCAGAGTTCAAATGAGGTGAGACCAGGATACACTGTCAAAAGCCTTATGAGCATCAAGGTTGACCAGTATGTTCTGTTTGGCTTTAGTTTGATAACTATGTGTGAAAGTGACTCACCGTGGCCAGGACTCCGGGGGACAGGCGTTTTCTTCCTCCTCCTTGTCACGGATGGACCGCGCCTGCCGGCAGTGGGGCCCGGTGGTCCAGATCAAAATAAAGACGTCATTAGTGGAACAGTTTAGGGTTAAATTGTTTCGTGACGCCACCTATGAGAGTTCTGGTAACTGTACCGGCGCTGCGGGGCCTCCGGGGGGTGGAATACAGCAAGATGGAACGCTCCCCACAGGCTGAGCGGTGATCCCCGGAGCCTGGAGCTGCACAAGATGTTCTGAGGCAGCTGCGGTTACCTTAGTGCGCAGAGACAGACAGTTCATAAGAAAGCACGGACACTGGAAGTCTCTGTAATGGGTTCTTTACTGTAACCAGCAGGCAGTACATGTTATACAGTTACGGGTAGTGGACCGGGTGGACTCAGGAATGACCAGTGTTCCTCAGAGATCCGCGGTGTTCCTCCATTCTAACTATTTTGTTGCCGTTGTCGCCCAGGAATGCCAGATCGGGTACAAGGAGGCTGCTTCAATGCCCTACCCAGGGTATACGTTCTTGGTGTTTTGGGGAGCCTTGGGCCCTTTTGGTGGGTACACCGCTGGCTAGACGACTGTGTGTGGCGGTGGTGGGGTGCTCCTGTAAAGCGATCCCTCCACTCCTCTGGTTCGCATAGCAGTGATGAACTACTACTAGCTTCGGTACCAGCAAACCGGCTGTAGATGGGAACGGGATGTTTTTGGACCCGCATGTAGATGCCCGTAGATCGGTTGTTAAGGCACCGGGAATAATGGCGCTCAACCGGGGTGATGGCCAGGGGCTGCACGGAACTGTGCAGGCCCCTCTCCTAGGTTGCAGAGCTTGTTGGTTTAGCTCCTTGTCCTACGTTGTTCAGAGAGTTCCCCTCACTTAACTCAGTGTCTGTTCTAAACTTTCCACTACACACTACCACTACACTCTGCCCACCAGGACCTTATTGGCCCTCTATGCTGATGATGCATGTAGGGTATGGATCTCTGAGTTAACTGTGTGACTGCTGAGTCAGAGAATATTGCTGCTGCTGTCTTGGCTGCAATACCCTCTTGTGACGCACTCGTTGCGGGGCGCCACACTCCCCTTGGTGAAATACACTTGTCCCCAAGTGTCGCGCAACCCAACATTACAGAGAGATTTTTATATTTTATAACAGACAATAAAAGTAACACTTTTATTAATAACAGGTATGCATTTTACTTAAGATGTTGCAAGTAAAAGAAAACAGGTTAACACTTTACGCGGACCCGGCGGGCGGTCGGCTGTCCTTAATATGAGTTCAGGCTGTAGCCGCCGAGTCGCGGTGTTTGCGATTAAACGGGAACAGAGTCACTGATGAAGTTCAAGCAAATAAGTCACTTATACAGGGAACTGTGACGCACTCGTATGGCAAACCACCCATCATGGCAAGCATGTCGCTCGTAGATGATTATATCTCCCCTATACAAGTCATGATCGGGATGTCCTCTAGGCAAGTGTGACTCCACTTCTCGGCGCCCCACAAACACCTCTCCACATACACCCTCCTCCCTCGTGAACCCCCACCCGGTAGATAAATTGAAGGTGGTAACTCTACCTTCCTTGCGGAACTCAACAGGTAGCGGGGGTTGGCGACGAGCCGCGGCACGGGCCTCCATGTTGGTGCGTTCACGGGCTCGCCAGTCCTCTCTGCGGCGCTGACGTATATCTTCGTCGGTACGGCATGGTGTATGCATGAAGCTGCTGTGACGTGTGGGCTGCTGAGAAGCTTGGGCTTGGCTGGACGTCTGGATGGGCACCCGGTTAAACGGCACAGGGGAAGGCCCTGCAACTCCACCCGACCAGTGTATCTGAGCTGGTTGCTCGGCCGGAGGTTCCTCGATATCTCCCCAAGTGAAACCGATGTAGGGGTCCTCAGCAATGCTGTGGGTCTCGTCGTCGTCATCATCATCCTCCTCTCCCTTGACGATCACATCGGGCTGCTCGGCGGTTGGAGATGCTGGAACAGGATCTTCCGGACAACGGGGCAATGGTGCTGCGGATCCTTCCACAGGGTCATCCTGCAGGGCTTCCAGGCTGCCTGCCTCTTCATCTGTTACCTCTGGTAGTGGTGTCTCTATCCCGGTCACCAGGTAGGCCCCTGTAGTTTCAGAGGAGGCCTCTGGTTCTGGGGAGAAACTGGCAACAGTCTTTAAAGGGGTCTGGAGACTGTTGGTAGGTTCCTCTACGGGAACTAGGTAAGTATCGACTTCTTCAGGGGAGCTGGTTGTAAGCTCTGGCTCTGGAACCGGTTCGGCAGTGGTCTCAAGCACTTGAATGGGGTGGATGGAGGTCCCCATTGGGATGACGCAGTCTATTGGCTCCGGTGAGGAAGCAGGGCAGGTGGTAGACGTTGGTGAGGCGGTGGTGAAACTGGAGATGTCGTCCGGTCCTGGAGTAGTTGTACCCGCACGGCTCTGCTGCATCGCTCGATGTAGTCTGCTGCCCAGGCTCGCGCTCCAGTTGCGGATCGTCCACTCGACTGTTTCCAGAAGCCGCACCCTGAGGTCTTGCAGAGCCTCCTGCCAGAAGTCGGGGCTGCCGTCGATGGTGAGGATGAGACCCGGACCCGGATGGCCTATGGCTGCTCTGGCCTCGGCTTCCACCTGTTGCATAAGGTCATGGAGTCTCATGCTGGTCATCTTCTTGGAGGAGCCACACCCGTCCAAACCGGTAACCGTTCTGTTCGAGAGCTGGTGAAGAAGAGTCTCTGACACTCCCACTTCCTTGGGGGTTTTTGTAGTCCAATTGTGGGAAAAAGTCTTTGGTCCACCCCCATGGTTGTTTCAAGCAATCAGGGCGGACAATATTTTTGGCGCCTTTGCCTTGGCCCTCCCACGAAGAGGGGCGGTGGCTCACCCCTGGGCTTGCACGTGGTGATCCTCATGGCGGGCATCGCCATCTTGGACGCCATCTTGGCCCAACGGTGAAAAGGCGGGAAAAGTTCTTTTTGGGACGAACAAAGTAAAGTCTTTTAAGCACATTATACCCGTTAGGGAACGGGTCTGCTCGCATCCTGTTCGTGACGCCAAATTCTGACTCACCGTGGTGGGACTTCGGGGGACAGGCGGTTTCTTCCTCCTCCTTGTCACGGATGGACCGCACCTGCCGGCAGTGGGGCCCGGTGGTCCAGATCAAAATAAAGACGTCGTTAGTGAAACATTTTAGGGTTAACTTGTTTCGTGCCTGCTACCTATGAGAGTTCCGGTAACTGTACCGGCGCTGCGGGGCCTCCGGGGGATGGAATGCAGCAAGATGGAATGCTCCCCACAGGCTGAGCAGTGATCCCCGGAGCCTGGAGCTGCACAAGATGTTCTGAGGCAGCTGCGGTTACCTTAGTGCGCGGAGACAGACAGTTCATAAGAAAGCACGGACACTGGAAGTCTCTGTAACAGGTTCTTTACTGTAACCAGCAGGCAGTACATGGTATACAGTTACGGGTAGTGGACCGGGTGGACTGAGCAATGACCAGTGTTCCTCAGAGATCCGCGGTGTTCCTCCATTCTAACTATTTTGTTGCCGTTGTCGCCCAGGAATGCCAGATCGGGTACAAGGAGGCTGCTTCAATGCCCTACCCAGGGTATACGTTCTGGGTGTATTGGGGAGTCTTGGGTCCTTTTGGTGGGTACACCGCTGGCTAGACGACTGTGTGTGGCGGTGGTGGGGTGCTCCTGTAAAGTGATCCCTCCACTCCTCTGGTTCGCATAGCAGTGCTGAATTACTACTAGCTTCGGTACCAGCAAACCGGCTGTAGATGGGCACGGGATGTTTTTGGACCCGCATGTAGATGCCCGTTGATCGGTTGTTAAGGCACCGGGAATAATGGCGCTCAACCGGGGTGATGGCCAGGGCTGCACGGAACTGTGCAGGCCCCCTCTCCTAGGTTGCAGAGCTTGTTGGTTTAGCTCCTTCTCCTACGTTGTTCAGAGAGTACCCCTCACATAACTCAGTGTCTGTTGTAAACTTTCCACTACACACTACCACTACACTCCGCCCACCAGGACCAGGGCCGGCGTCAGCACCCGGCGTACCCGGGCAAGTGCCGGGGCCCGACTGCTTGGAGGGGGCCCATCGGGCCCCTGAGGCTAGGGTCACACTGGCATTGTGACCCTAGCCTTATGCAAGTATTGTCTGCTGCAGCGCAGAGCGTTTAACGCTATGCGCTGCCAGCAACTGAGCCCATAGAAACCCGATATTTACATTGACAACCAGTGGTTGTCAAGGTAAACGTCGGGTTTCTATGGGCTGCCTCCAGCGCATAGCATTAAATGCTATGCGCTGCAACATACAATACTTGCATATAAGGCTAGGGTCACAATGCAAGTGTGACCATAGCCTCAGGGGCCCCTGAGCACTGCCCCCACAGCCAGAGCCATATCCAGGGGGCAGCTGGGGGGTCATTTTCAGGCTCCTGCTGCCTGCAGCACCGGAGGGTCTCCCTCCTCCCCCCTCCACGGGAGCCGACAGAGCTGCACACTCTGTGCTAGTGTGCTTACAGGACCTGTGATGATGTCAATGGATGGGGAGGAGTCAGGGGTCTCATGATCAGCTCCTCAGTGTATCCAGGACTGTGCTGGCCATCAATGATGCTCAAATAAGGTGAAGTTTGTGTGTGGTCAGGAGGCATTTACAGTGTGAATGTAGCAGAGGTGAGTGTGTACTAGGTGTATGGCAATTAGGTGAAGGTTATGTGTGGGGTCAGGAGGGATTTACAGTGTGAATGTAGCAGAGGCGAGTGTGTACTAGGTGCATGGAGCGGAGCCGTGTGTGTACGAGGTGTACGGAGCAGAGCCGTGTGTGTACGAGGTGTACGGAGCAGAGCCGTGTGTGTACGAGGTGTACGGAGCAGAGCCATGTGTGTATGAGGTGTACGGAGCAGAGCCGAGTGTGTACGAGGTGTACGGAGCAGAGCCGTGTGTGTACGAGGTGTACGGAGCAGAGCCGTGTGTGTACGAGGTGTACGGAGCAGAGCCGTGTGTGTACGAGGTGTACGGAGCAGAGCCGTGTACGTACGAGGTGTACGGAGCAGAGCCGCGTGCATACGAGGTGTACGGAGCGGAGCCGCGTGCGTACGAGGTGTACGGAGCGGAGCCGCGTGCGTACGAGGTGTACGGAGCGGAGCTGCGTGCGTACGAGGTGTACGGAGCGGAGCCGCGTGCGTGCGAGGTGTACGGAGCGGAGCCGCGTGCGTGCGTACGAGGTGTACGGAGCGGAGCCGCGTGCGTGCGTACGAGGTGTACGGAGCGGAGCCGCGTGCGTGCGTACGAGGTGTACGGAGCGGAGCCGCGTGCGTGCGTTCGAGGTGTACGGAGCGGAGCCGCGTGCGTGCGTACGAGGTGTACGGAGCGGAGCCGCGTGCGTGCGTTCGAGGTGTACGGAGCGGAGCCGCGTGCGTGCGTACGAGGTATGTGTACCAGTGGTAGCCCCCCGCGGATTCCGCTCCTAAAGTCCCAGCCACCTTTGCCAGCAGCATTCTTCTCCAGAGTCTCTTCTGCCGCTGTCTGCATTCTGCAGCTCAGCATGGAGGGGCACGATGTCATCACTGTGCTGATATGTGCAGAGTGACCGGAGGGGCAAGAAGAAAGGTGAGGAGAAAGAGAGATCCGGACGGCCAGACACTCCGCTTGGCTGCGGTGCCACCATATGGCAGTGCGGCTCCATTGAGCTGCTTGCATTATTTGTGCTCTTCAGGATGCTTGTGTATATACCAAGCATCCTCAGACGCACAAAAATGCAACATTTTGCATTTGAAGGGTATTTTTAAAAAGCGCAAGGGAACGCAATCGCATTTTAGCCCGCCCCTAACAATGTGTAATATACTCACTGTCAGGAACAGCTCTTGCTGGTTTCGGCAGTCACTGTTCCTGTAAGGCTGCCTTCACATAGGCGTTTTTTGAAAAATGTGGCAGTTGCGGTAAAAAAAAACCCCGCATCTGCCGCATTTTCCGTCTAGCGCAGGGGTCTCAAACGCCAGGCCTCGAGGGCCGCACACAGTCCAGGTCTTCATGATTTCCATACTTTGACAGTTGGTCATTTGATTACTAACTGTCAAATACTAGGGAAATCCTGAAAACCTGGACTGTGTGCAGCCCTCGAGGCCTGGAGTTTGAGACCCCTGGTCTAGCGGCTGCACTTGCTGCACGTTTGCGGCAAGCCCCATGCATTGTCTATGGGGCTTGCGGTAAGTGTGCGGAAATATATATATATACATATATATTGCCGCACACTTACCGCAAGCCCCATAGACAATGCATGGGGCTTGCCGCAAACGTGCAGCAAGTGCAGCTGCTAGACGGAAAATGCGGCAGATGCGGGTTTTTTTTTAAGTACATATCGCGGACTATATATATATATATATATATATATATATATATATATATATATATATATTCCGCGATATGTACTTAAAGGGGGCCCACTGAGACCTTTTCGCCCGGGGCCCACAGAAACCTGGAGCCGGCCCTGACCAGGACCTTATTGGCCCTTTATGCTGATGATGCATGTAGGGTATGGATCTCTGAGTTAACTGTGTGACTGCTGAGTCAGAGAATATTGCAGCTGCTGTCTTGGCTGCAATACCCTCCTGTGACGCACTCGTTGTGGGGTGCCACAAAAGCGGCCAGGGCCATCCTAATGTTGTAGGTACCGTGTTTCCCCGAAAATAAGACACTGTCTTACATTAATTTTTGCTCTGAAAGGTGCACCATGTCTTATTTTCGGGGGGGGGGGGGTGTCTTATATTAGCCAAAAAAAATTGACAGAAAAGCACCCTCCCATCCCAGTACCGTATTCCACTGCAGCAGCCTCCCATCCCAGTACCGTATCGCACTGCAGCCTCCCATGCGTGTACACACACTTTCTTTTTTTTTTTTCAATAAATGTGTTTATTAATTTCAAGAGGTCATAAGAAAAAAAAAAGGTAACAATTCAGATATAAAGAATTACACATTTGTACATAGTCTGGGGTATGACAGAAAACACGTTCCATTGCCAAGGCCGAGACCCCAGCAGCCATCTCAAAAGACACTGATACAGGGTCAAGAGATGTCAAAGATGCTCTCAGGAAAGGCCAGCCCAGGCGATCAAACGCCTTCTCCGCGTCAATGGATAGCAAACAGGCTGGAACCCTTCTTGTGCGCAAATATGAAGTAAGGAGCAAGGTTTTCACCGTGTTATCTTTAGCCTCCCTATGCTGCACAAATCCCACCTGGTCATTGTGTATGACCTTGGTGAGAGCTCGGCCCAGCCTGTTTGCTATGATCTTTGCGTAAATTTTCACATCGACGTTAATGAGGGAGATGGGTCGATAATTAGCACACATGCCGGGGTCTTTGTCCGGTTTGGGAATAACCACAATCGTGGCCATCAATGTCTGGGGAGCAAAGGGACATGTCGCTGAGATGGAATTAAATAAGTTAACTAAAAAGGGTGACAGGGAATCAGAAAAAATTTTGTAAAAGTTGGCCGAGAAACCATCCGGTCCTGGGCTCTTACCGCTCGCCAGTGCCTTAATGGTCTCCATAATTTCTAATTCCGACATAGGACTCTCCAGAGCCTCAACCTCAGTCTCTGAAATAGGGGGGAGCGGCGTGTCATGAACATACTCCTCCACCCTCGCGCAGAACTCCTCTGTGGACATATCCGCAAGCGGGCCCTTAGGATTATACAGTGAGTCATAATACAGCCTAAAGGAGTCTGCTATTTCTATAGGAGAGTGGACCGCCGCCCCCGACCTCGACTTTATCGTAGGGATATATGCAGTAGGTGAGCGAGGATGTAAAAATCTCGCCAATGCTCTGCCCGGCTTATCCGAGTATTCATATAAATATCTATGGAAGCGATCTCGTCTTGCCAGAGTAGTGTCAACTAGAGCACTCAATCTACTCCTACTCTGCAATAGGTCAGCCATCGTCTGCACATCTCTCGTTCTCTTGTGAGCTGTCTCTAGGGTCTGCACTTGAGACAACAGTTCATTAATAGCCGCAGCCCTGTTCCTCTTCAGTCGGGCCCCCTGCTGAATGAGAACCCCTCTGATAACTCCCTTCAATGCCTCCCACTGAAAGGGGAGGGCCGTAGAGTCGGTCTTATGTATGTCAAGGAATTCTGTAATTGCCTTCCGTACCGCCACTTTCACTTTCTTAGCGTACTTCTTTCTTTTCACTTTATTTCCTCTGCGGTGCTGCTTTGGTGGTGCACAGTGCAGGAGCCCTGGGCCAATCAGAGCGCAGGAGCCCTGGGCCAATCACAGCGCAGGAGCCCTGGGCCAATCACAGTGGAGGAGCCCTGGGCCAGTCAGAGGCTACTGACGTCAGCTGGCCCATGATTCCTGTGCTGCGATTGGTGCAGGGCTCATGGGCGGAGACTGGCACAGAGTTCCGAAGCTGTGATTGACGGCTGCGCTCCTGGGCTGTGAGCATTGCAGCGGCAGAAGAGCGGTACAGAGTGGCGGGCACCAGACAGCGGGGAGCGAGACACAGATGCATGTCCCGGTCTTGTGATCGGTGGCATGCTGAGGAGGTACGTCTTATAATCAGGGGGTGCCTTATATTAGGAGGTAGGGCGCCCCCCCAAGCATGCCTTACTTTCAGGGGGTACCCTATTTTCGGGGAAACGGTAATAGATCGGCCATGGACGAAACCTGTTTGGGATGAGGTGATATTAGGAAGTATAGCTTGTAATCTGTTGGCCATAATTTTGGTGAGCAATTTGGAGTCTACATTCAAAAGGGAGATTGGGCGATATGAGGCAGGGAGTAATAGGTCTTTACCCAGTTTAAGTAAAAGCGATAGGCATGCTTCATTGAATCGGTCAGGCATAGAGTCCGAATCTACAGTGTGGTTAAAGAGGGAGGTAAGATGGGGTATAAGTAGAGGTCGCAATAATTTGTAAAATTCCGCGGAATATCCGTCTGGGCCTGGTGCTTTAAGCAGCTTAAAAGACTGAATGACCGATCCAACTTCCTCAGGAGAAATCGGTTTATTTAAAATCTCCCTTTGAGAGGCAGAGAGCCTTCGTGGGTCTACTTTATGTTGAAAATTATAGCATTCTTCCTGGGAGTCAGTGGATGGGCCATAGAGCTCTGCATAGAAGTCTCTGAAAACCATTCCAATTTGAATCGGGTCTCTAATAATGGAGACATCAGGAAGTTTAATATTATTAATTTT
This sequence comes from Allobates femoralis, assembly GCA_033576535.1. Taxonomy (NCBI): domain Eukaryota; kingdom Metazoa; phylum Chordata; class Amphibia; order Anura; family Aromobatidae; genus Allobates; species Allobates femoralis. The sequence goes on from JARQOC010000007.1 coordinate 40,778,973, forward strand.
TGCAGAAGTTTTAAACAGTTTTGTTAGTGATGCCAAAGGCATCCAGGTTTATTGCCCCAACGAAAGAAACAATTACGTTGATGGACTAGTTGGTTGTGCGCCTGTTCGTGCAGCAAAGTGTCTAAGCTGTGTTTGTCAGTGAGGTATGCCTCCTTGAAGGGAAGAGTATTGTGCAGCTGGAAATCGTACCATTTTAGCAGTGACCCAGAATAAATTGAAATCTTCTAAGTGCTCCAAATTGTCCTCCAAAAAGGTCTCCCACTAACCCGTCAAACATTGTTTAAAGTCATCGGACGTATAAAGATAAGGGAAACGTCAGTGAAAAGAGATTTGGTGTTTTTTTTTTAAATTTTTAAGTTTTTTTTTATAGGGAGATCGAGAGTGAGAAGGACAGGAGAATGATCTGAAATAGCCATTGGGAGAATATCAACTGATTTTAGTAATGAAAAAAGAGGGGCAGAGGTTAGCCAATAATGCGAGAGTGAACGTCATGGACCCTAGAATAAAATGTGTAATCCCTTTCTGTAGGATGACAACATCTCCAGGTATCAACTAGATAAAGCCTATCTATTAAGGTAGAAACCACCCCAGCCGAGGAGTGAGATACAGGCAGTGTAGTTGACCTATCCAGGAAGGCATCATGAAGGGCATTTAAAGGGAACCAACCACCCCAAATGACCCCCCGGACTAATAATATCGTTCCCTACTTGCAGCACATACATGTGCTGCAATGTTTTTTGCTAAAAAAACTGCTTTTTAAAACTTAAGATAATGCTTTAGAAACTTTATACCGAAGGGACGGGTGGGCGTTACTTACATGGGGCTAAAGCCGGGTTGCAGCTGCCACTCATCATCCTGTGTCCCCTCGCAGCAGTAACGGCCAGCCCTTTTTGCAGCGTCCCAGGCTGGTGCACGGGATGTCATGCCCGTGCACACGTCATCAGCTACAGCCGGGAAGCGAGCGCGCGCTCTGACTTCCTGCGCTCGGCTGTGGAAGTCAGAGCGCGCGCTCGCTTCCCGGCTGTAGCTGATGACGTGTGCACGGGCATGACATCCCGTGCACCAGCCTGGGATGCTGCAAAAAGGGCTGGCCGTTACTGCTGCAAGGGGACACAGGATGATGAGTGGCAGCTGCAACCCGGCTTTAGCCCCATGTAAGTAACGCCCACCCGTCCCTTCGGTATAAAGTTTCTAAAGCATTATCTTAAGTTTTAAAAAGCAGTTTTTTTAGCAAAAAACATTGCAGCACATGTATGTGCTGCAAGTAGGGAACGATATTATTAGTCCGGGGGGGTCATTTGGGGTGGTTGGTTCCCTTTAAGTCACTGCCTAATATTATACACTATGTGCAGAATTATTAGGCAAGTTGTATTTTAGAGAATTATTTTTATTATTGATCAACAACTATGTTCTCAATCAACCCAAAAGACTCTTAAATATCAAAGCTTAATATTTTTGGAAGTTGGGGTGTTTTTTTTTTTTACATTTGGCTATCTTAGGAGGATATCTGTTTGTGCAGGTAACTATTACTGTGCAGAATTATTAGGCAACTTAATAAAAACCAAATATCTTCCCATCTCACCAGGTAAACTAATATAACTGCACAAAATTTAGAAAAAAAAAAATTTCTGAAATGCAAAAACAAAACGCCAAAAAAAATAGTGACAATATAGCCACCTTTCTTTATGATGACACTCAACAGCCTTCCATCCATAGATTCTGTCAGTTGCTTGATCTGTTTATCATCAACATTGCGTGCAGCAGCCACCACAGCCTCCCAGACACTGTTCCAAGAGGTGTACTATTTTCCCTCCCTGTAAATCTCACATTTTAGGAGGGACCACAGGTTCTCTATGGGGTTCAAACCAGGTGAACAAGGGGGCCTTGTCATTATTTTTTCTTCTTTTAGACCTTTACTGGCTAGCCACGCTGTGGAGTAGTTGGATGCATGTGATGGAGCATTGTCCTGTCCTGCATGAAAATCATATTTTTCTTGAACGATACCGACTTCTACCTGTACCACTGCTTGAAGAAGTTGTCTTCCAGGAACTGGCAGTAGGTCCGGGAGTTGAGCTTCACTCCATCCTCAACCCGAAAAGGTCCCACAAGTTCATCTTTGATGATGCCAGCCCATACCAGTACCCCTCCTCCACCTTGCTGGCGTCTGAGTCGAAGTGGAGCTCTCTGTCCTTTACTGATCCAGCCTCTGGCCCATCCATCTGGCCCATCAAGAGTCACTCTCATTTCATCTGTCCATAAAACCTTTGAAAAATCAGTCTTAAGATATTTATTGGCCCAGTCTTGATGTTTTGTCTTAGGTTTATTGTTCAAAGGTGGTCGTTTTTCAGCCTTCCTTACCTTGGCCATGTTCCTGAGTATAGGACACCTTTGTGCATTTTGATACTCCAGTAACGTTCCAGCTCTGAAATATGGCAAAACTGGTGGCAAATGGCATCTTGGCAGCTTCACGCTTGATTTTCCTCAATTCATGGGCAGGTATTTTGTGCCTTTTTTGTCCAACACGCTTCTTGCAACCCTGTTGGCTATTTGCCATGAAACGCTTGTTTGGTGATCACACTTCAAACGTTTGGCAATTTCAAGACTGCTGCATCAGTCTGCAAAACATCTCACAATTTTGGACCTTTCAGAGCCTGTCATATCTCTCTTCTGACCCATTTTTCCTAAGGAAAGGCATTTGCCTAATAATTAAGCACACCTTATATAGGTGGTTGAAGTCATTACACCACACCCCTCTTCATTACAGAGATGCACATCACCTGATTCACTTAATTGGTAGTTGGCTCTCAAGCCTATACAGCTTGGAGTAGGACAACATGTATAAAAAGTATCATGTGATCAAAATACTCATTTGCATAATAATTCTGCACACAGTGTACAACAGGTTATCATGGATAACCTCCAAGAGCTTAGCATTAAAGGAAGGGCTAGCTGTATTAGGTGCATAAACATTGATTAGACAGTATTCCCTCTGCACAACAAGTACTCTAATAAGCAAGTAGCGTCCCGCTGTATCTCTTACCACATCTTAGATAGAGTACTCAAGATCCTTATGAAACAAGACAGCAACCCCACGTTTCTTCCTTGGGAATGAGGCCTCTACGCATTCCGATTAGTGCTTATTGCAAAGCAGTGGGTGTCCTCTGCGCAGCCAAAGTGTTTTCCTGTAAAAATACAATGTGAGGGCGAATATGGGTAACTTTGTATAAGACTTTTCTGCATTTTACCGCTGTATTGAGACCAGCTACATTCCAAGATAAGAGTTTAAGAGATTCCACATTGATATGAGGAGCTAAATTAGTAGAGGTAGCCATACTAACCTATTCCACGTTGAGGCCATACAGAAATTAAATCAAGAAATGGACAACTGGACAAAGGTCTGTCCCAGCGAGCAAACTTTAAGGCCCAAAAAACTCAGCAAAGACTGTGCCTAGGGAGAAGTAACCCAGCCCCCTATCCTCCAACAACCATAATGTTGAGCATAACATTACAATATCTCAACTAAGAGCACCTCCTAGAGCATAATGCAACAAGTAAGGATAGATTATGCATTGGATATAAACCAAAACATCAGGTATGCATTAACATATATCTATGTCCATGTCTTATTTATTAAAGAGAAGAAAAAGGTAGCATAGACCAAAAATAGAAGATCAGGTAGCCAGAAAGGAGGCCCGAGAAAAGCGTTTTACCTCCTCCATGGCTTCACCTCCTCCATGGCTTTGTCAGAGTTGTCAAAAAAACCCTCTTTCCTCTGAGCTCCACCCTGAGGCGTGCCAGATATAGTAGGGCAAAGTGCGTACCCCTGTCATGGCGGATCCTACAGACCCGGGGAAATGGCTCTGCGTTTGTCCCCCACCAAAGCAGAAAAATCTCAGGTGGCCGGAGAGGAGGCCCGAGACGGGCGCTTCACCTTCTCCATGGCTTTGTCCTTGTCAAAAAATACTGTCTTTTCTCTGAGCTCTACCCTGAGATGTGCTGGGAATAAGAGGGCAAAACGCATACCCCTGTCATGGAGGATCTTACAGACCCGAGAGAAGGCTCAGCGTTAGGCCACTACCAAGTCAGAAAAATCTTGAAATGTGAGAAGGGAGTGTCCCTCATATTTCACTTCCGGCATAGTTCGAAATGTCCGAAACTATTGCATTTTATCCTGATAGTTGAGTAGCTTGAAGATAAGAGGTCTTGGACAAGAGTTTGAGTCTGGAGTTGGAGGTCCCAGTCTATGGGCTCTCTCCACTACTATGGAGACAGGCCAGTCGGGCAAGTTTAGTGCCTGTTGGAGCCATGATGAGTTAAAATGATGCAGGTCTTTCACTGATTCAGGGACTCCAACAATTCGGAGATTATTGCAACAGTTTTCCAGGTTGTCGTCTTTGTCTTGGAGCTGCTCTATCACTAGGTCCCTATCTTTGACTTTGAGCAATGTTGGATTGTACAGTATTCTCTAGGTTTGAGATCGATGCACTGGTGCCGAGATTTTATTGGTATGGTCGGACAGCTGGATGGTGAATGTTTACATAGAGGATTGAAAGTACAATATTCTAGCATCAATCGCTGGCATCAGTTACTTTGTAATAGAGTCAGCAGTAGTTTGTAGGGATTCTTCGGACATGGCAAGCATTAAAGTCCGGTGATTCAAAAGGGGGTTTGGCTGCCTGGGCTGTGGCTTTAGCATCTTTGGCGCTGCCAGAGTTGACAAAATTTATCCATGTGAGTGGAGAAAAATAAAAAGTTGTTAGATATGTACTTTGAAAAAAAAAAAGAATGGGGAGGTGCCGTAGTCGAGACTTAGATGTAGAAACCTACATATTTAAGCAGACTAAAGGAGATCCAAGATAAAAAGTGTGTATGGATTTTAAGTTCAGCCAGAGGAACAAACAAACCGAGGGATATCACAGATTGGGCCGGGGTTGGTTGCAGCACAGAAGGCAGGCCTAAATGAGAGAGGGCCTAGCCTGTATTGTGTCTCACGCCACATAGGCTGATACCTTTAAGTCAAAAAGAGTACTAGGTACTACTCACACCAACTCCCGGGAAATGTTTGCACCCGGCTCGTGTCTAGTTTAGGGCAGACTAGTCCATTATTTCAGTGAAGGCTGTGAAAATAGGGCCTATAAAATGCCTGGTTTGGGAAGTTGTGTCTATAGCCACAGTATGTTATCAATCCATCCACTATTTATAGATGGCCATAGATGGTGGGGTAGGCCTGAGAAGCACCCAGTCACTAGGGTGATATTGAGCACAATGGGGCCTCCTCTGCTTCTCCCCAGTTACTCCACAAGGTCCTTGCAGCTGGGAACACAGGCTGAATGCAGTGGTGGTGTGGTGCCGTTCCCTGATCAGCATGCCACAGACCGTGCTCTGATCTGTGCTGCGTCAAGTTTGGAAGTGCGGACCGACTCTCCAGCAGGCCTGGTCCCCAGTGTGCTCAGCATTCAATTGCCTCCGCCAGGGAGATGGTGAGGTGGAGACCGGGATCGCTGCAGGTGACAGGGATCGCCGATGATGCCAGTATATGAGTAAGGAGTATGGAAGCTGCAGGACCTGATGCTGTGAGACAGGCCGCGCCGCAGCCATGGGTCTAGTGTGGGGGAGGGCGGTATGGATACAACAGAACTGATCCGGCCGTTGTGCTGGATGGATGGCCACAATCTTCACCCTAAAGGACTCTGGATGGTAGAAGCAGGTGACAGGTTGCTTTCAGTGTCAAAATGAGTGCCCCTCGAGCTGGGATGTCACTGATGGTACATCAGTGCAGGGAGAGCAGTTAAACATGTCCTCCCCGGTCCACAGCCATCTTGGAATCGCCCTCCCGGTTTTTGACGCTGCCTTCTGACTATGTTTTTGGATCCTGACTGTCTATTTCCTGACCTCCTAACCTTGTCCCTTCCTGCAACCTTCCTGCTCTGGTCTGCTGCTCACCTATACGCAGCTACCTCCTGGGCTCCGTTATAATTCCAAATCCCTGTATGGAGTAAAGGGTCTCGTAGTTTCTCAGAGTGCTGCCTTACCAGCAGCTCAGCCTTTGCAGCGGACGGTCGTCAAACCTTTATGCACACTCACCACACAAGACTCCTTTGCTGAACAAAAAGCATGTTCAACTGTATTGAAAGTTTTCTCAACAGCATGTAGACAAACCTGTGAAATATTGGGAGAATATAGTCTGGTCAGATGAGGCCAAAATTTAACTCTTTGTATGCCATGATGCACACCATGTTTGTAAGCCAAAAGGTAAATCCCTCTAAAAACGCCATACCAACAGTGAAGTGTGGAGACGGGAAGATTATGGTTTGGGCCTGTATTTCAGCATATGGCACTGGCAAACATCAAGTAATTGGAGGAAGTCTCAATGGACAAATGTACTGAGATATTGTAGATAAAGATCTGCTGCTGTCTATCAGTATGACGAAGATGATACGAGGGTGGACATTTCAGCAAGACAATGATCCCAAACATACACTCTCGAGCGATTTCAGAGAAAGAAAATAAAGATGGCAGACTGGCTGAGCTGATCACCTGACCTGAATCCAACAAAAAATTTATGGAAGGAACTAAAGCTCAGAGTTCATAGAAGGATCCACAGGACCTTCAGGATGTGAAGAATATTTGTGTAGAAGATTGGCCCAAAATTACACTTGAACAGTGCAGGCAACTAGTTTCTCTATATAGGAGGCATCTTGAAGCTGTCATCACCAACAAAGGCGTTTGTAAAGAGTAGGAAATAAATATCAGTAAGTGTGTTCAGTACAAACAGCTGAAAGAAAGAAGTACCCCTTAACAACCGCTGTATCAACTTAAAAGAGCAGTATTTATTTCAGCTGTTTTATTGCGCCTAAAAGGAAAAAGTCTGTAGCTACCCCCAGTGTCAGAAAATCTCCGGGGGTTTCTGATACCCTGGAGATTATGAATTAGTCTTTTTTTCCCGGTTCCTGGTCACATGTCAGGCTATGGGTTGAACTAGATGGACTTAAAGTCTTCCTTCAACCTTAAAAACGATGTCACTATGTTACTATGATCGCCGATATACACTGTACACTGGCGATCATGTGAAACAAATTGACATAGCCAGTAAAAATTATTTTTCTGACATCTAATATCCTCAAACATGTCAGATGGTTGAGAAATGTCCTCTCCTGGTTCCTTCCAGTTCTACGGTATCGTCAAAGTTGCTCATCTCCCACTATGGACTTTCCAAGACGGTGCCCAATGAAAAAAGCCGCTTCCGCCTTGATTTTTTTTATCCATCTCAGGCTGCTTTCACATCAGCGGTTTTCGCTAATTGTGGCAGTTGCGGTGAAAAAAACGCAATTGCCGCGATTACCGCATAACGGCTGCACTTGCGGTTCACTTGTGGCAAGCCCCATACAATGTCTATGGGGCTTGCGGTAAGTGTGCAGCAGGTGCGGCAAGTGCGGTTTTGGCACTTGCGGCAGGTGCCGAAACCGCACTTGCCGCACCTGCCGCAAGCCCCATAGACATTGTATGGGGCTTGCCGCAAGTGAACCGCAAGTGCAGCCGTTATGCAGTAATTGCGTCAGTTGCGTTTTTTTCACCGCAACTACCGCGATCAGCGAAAACCGCTGATGTGAAAGGGGCCTAACATGCAAATATGTCAGATGGAATTGAACTGTCCTCCCCTGGCCCCTTTGCCCCCCCTCGTCCCCTCCTTTCCTCCATCCCTGCGATTCCTCCGCGGTCCTCCTCTTGTGCTGTTTTATTTCGGGAAGATGAGTGCATGCGCAGGCCAAAACCTCTGCCAGGAGATCGACCTGCAATGATCTCAGTGATGTTATTGCATAGGAGAATCATTGAGTCACACAGGGAACAAATATGTCCCACAGTAAACAATCCTAGCAACAAAGTGCCTGCTCTGGAGTTTACATGGGTAAACCCCCTATATGACCTGAAGATTCTCATCTGCAATAACCTCACTAAGTTCATTGCAGGTAAGTCTTCTGGCGGACTGCCTGCTCTTCTAGCATATGGCGGATGCCCCCATATGCTGAAAGACTGAGGTTCATTGAGTAACCTCCCACTGGACTACTTTGGATTTTTTGGGGGGGGAGGGGATCGATAAATTGGTGAAAGAGGGTTTCTGTTGGGGAGTGTTTTTTCAAAAAAATTTAGTTCTCTTTATTTGTGTAATTACTGACTGGGTTAGAAATGTTGGACGTCTGACAACCTTATTGTTGCAAAATATAATAATGGCACAACCAAGTGCTCCTTGTAAGACAGAGTTCATGAAAAGAATTATTGGAAGAGTTGTCCATGAGATAATGTCCCATCTGTGGAGAGTTACAGAAAGACCTGGAGTCAGCAGGTGCAATTGTTTCAAAGAAAACAATAAGTAATGCACTCAACCTCCATGGCCTGTATGTACGCTCACCACAATAGCCATATTTTCCAGTAAGCATCCGAGGGCATGTGCCTAGGCCAGCAGGTTTCAGGGGACGGCGCCAGCTTCAAGATTAAAAAAATAATATATATATTTCTCCATTCGCCTTCCACGACAGCATTGGAGGATGTCGTCCACGCCCTATTGGGGGACAGGAACACAGAGAGGTTAAAAGCCCCTCCCCTTCCTCAGTACTCCAGTGTCTTCCTGTCCCCCTTGGGGCATGGAGAGGTTCCAGTGCTGTCAGGCCGGCAGGGGCAGCATTGGAGTGTACTTACAGCCGGGCCAGGGATGGACGTCGGGGGCGGCCTCCTCCTCCTTCTCGGGGCTCCCGTGGTGGGACCATCCGGCCTTCCTGCGTCCTCCGGGGCAAAGCAGGCTGTGTATTGCAACGCCGGAGGCCTGTTCAGCTCTCCGGCGTCTCCCTCCTCCAGCTGCGGTCCCTGGGGCATTCATCAGAGGTGCCGCGGAGGCACTTCCGGTTTCGGGGGGGGGGGGGGGGGGGGGGGGGGGGGGGGGGTGTGGGCACTTCCGGTTTCGGGTGTGGCACTTCCGGTTCCGGGGTGGCACTTCCGGTTTCGGGCGGCGGCTCCTGTAAGGGCTGTGGCAGGCTGGGCGCGGCTCCAGGGAACCCAGCAGGACTTTCGCGCGCTACTGCCCGCGGCCGGTGACCAGGAGTAGGGAGGGAACAGGTGTTCCTCGTTGGGGGCACGGTACTTCTGGATAAGTACCCGCCGGAAGCTACACCCAGGTAAGGCTGATCCCTGACACATGGAGGGTGATAGGCTTCCACCTCTGCTTCTGCAGAGCCCAGCGTTCCCCCAGCTCATGTAAGTGTTTCTGGGGGTGGTCACAAGGGGTAGAGTTATTTAAGCCCTGCACTCACACTGGGACCCCCTTCTCTTCCCTTTTTGTCTATAGGGAGACAAGGGCCGTCTGTGAAAGGGAGCAATAATGTGGCTACGGCACAAAATTTCCCTCTTCCTACAACAAGGTGTCGGCCATGACTGACAGGGTTGTCAGGATGGACTCCCCATCCTTGCTTGAGGAGCTCCAATCCGTTAGGGAAGAGGTGCAGGCTTCTATCTCGGCACTGCGGGGGTTTGCTGCAGCGTCCGGGCCTTCCCCTCCGTAAGAGAGGAAGCTCCAGGATTGTGACTCTGTGGATCTCATGGAGGCTGGCCAGAGCTCAGCGTTAGAGGACGGCGAGGATATTGCCACTGTTGCCTCTGTCCAGACACGAGAATCTGGACACTCCTATTTTTCCACGGAGTCCATGGGTGCATTGGTGGACACTGTCCATTGTACCATGGGAGTAGAGGTGGTAGAATCCCCTTCTTCTGTGCAGGACTAAATGTTCAGAGGCCTGACGGCTAAGCGCCTCACCCCATCCGAGTGGATTGGAGGGTGATGACTTTGTCTGGGAGGTCCCGAAGGTGGACATCCAGGTGGCCAGGGTAGCAATCAGCTGCTATTGTAAACCCATTGTGCATGCCCTTGACACACTGTTGAAGCTAATCAGCAGGAGCCTCAGTCACGGGCTGGATGGGAGACCTCATGAGAGACCCAATGGGAATCTCTATGGAAGTCTCTATAAAGTCAATGGGACTTCTAACATGAAGGTCTATGGCAGTATTCCATTTGGGAAGCTTAGCCTGTAAGACCGCGTTGCCTTTTGAAGATTCCTCCCGGTTGAAGGACCCCTCGTTCGTAAAATGGAGTGTCCTCAAAAAATCCTGGGAGGCGGCAGCTATGTCTTTAACGGTGTACATTTCCTTTACATGTGAGCAGGTCTCTCTTTAAGTGGCTCACCCAGCTGGGAGTATTCATCCTGCAGGGTACTCCCAGGGAGGAGCTTTGGACTCCATTCCACTTCTGAGACGTGCTGCGGGCTTCCTGGCCGATGCCTCTGCTGAGTCGTTCCGCGTTGGCGCCAGGTGCGCAGTGTTGGCTAACACAGCTCGCAGGGCAGTGTGACTTACAAGGTGGAATGGGGAGGTCACGTCTAAGCTCCAGCTGTGTGGCCTCCCCTTGCAAAGGACATTGGATGACATCCTGGAAAAGGTGTCAGACCGGAAAAGGTGTCTCCCGGAACAGGAGCCCTTTCAGAGGCAGTCCTTTTGGCCTGAGCGCAGCCAACCCTCCCAGTCTAAAGGGAAGGGTAAGTCTGGTCGCTGGGCATTCCAGTACGGGAACAAGACCCGTAATATCTTGCTCCCCCAGCAGCGGCATCACCAGCCGCCCCTAAACAAGGTCGCCTTCCCCATTGCGGGGCGGCTCCTGCGGTTTCTGCCACAGTGGCAAGCAATCTCCTTGTGCCCTTGGATCCTCTCGACCATTTGGGAGGGTCTACGCTTGGAATTCGAGAGCCAGCCCCTCCGTGTCTTCGAGTCCTCTCCCTTCCTCAGGGGGACTCTCGCACGGTTTTTCTTGTTGGGTCTGCGACACCTGTTGGATTCGGGTGTGTGGTCCCCGGTTCCTCCTGGAGAGAAGGGACAGGGGCGCTACTCCAGGTTGTTGTGGACCTCCAGAACGCGTATTCTCATGTCCCCATTCACCCGTCCCACAAGCGCTTTCTGCGATTCACGATCTCCGGGGCAGGCGGGATGGTCCATTCATGGCTTAATGTGCTGCCCTTTGGGATTTCGTCGGCCCCAGAGGTTACCAAACTCATGGGGGAAGCGATCACATTCATCCAGACCCAAGGGATATGTGTGCTTCCCTATTTAGACGACATGTTGGTGGTGGCTCCTTCGGCAGTGCTTCTACGCACAAAGGACTCCAACACATTGGAGATTCTTCAGTCCCTGGGATGGGTACCCAATCTTCGGGAATCGGAACGGGTGCTTGCAACCCGACGTCAATTTTTGGGAGTCTTGCTAGCCTCCTCCAGACAGACCTCGTTCCTTCCTGCGGCATATCAGCTTTTGCGCCACGTGAATCTGACCTGCTTCCAGGCAGGGAGGTCGCCCTCCTTGCGGGAAGCAATGTCCCTGTTAGGGGCCATGATGGCCTGCATTCAGTCAGTAACATGGGCTCAGGCTCCTTCCCGACTGCTCCAGGAACACATACTGAGTTCCTGGGACAGACGTCAGGATTCCTTAAACTCGCGGGTCCGGACCCCGGGGCGGGTGGTAACCTCGCTTTCCTGGGGATGAATCCCAGACACCTTCCTGTGACCTCCGTTCCCACTGATGTCAGCGGTTCCGATTGGGGCACGATGGTAGTTCGCACACCGTTCCAGGGGATTTGGAGTCGCTCGGTCAGTCGCCAGTCTTCAAACTTCTGGCAGTGGAGGAAGCACTTCTTGCTGCAGCTCACGTTCTCCGGGGTCATCATGTCAAGGTCCTGTCAAACAATGTGACTACGGTTGCTTTCTTGCGGTACCAATGCGGTACTCGTGGCTTACACTTGCAGGGGCTGGCAAGACTGTTCTTTTTGTGGGCAGTATGCCATCTTCTCTCCTCCTCGGCAGTACATCTGAAGAGAATGGCCAATGTACAGGCAGATTTCTTGAGCCGCACGGAGGTCCACCCAGGAGAATGGTGCTTCCATACGGAAGTATTTCGCTCTCTTACGGACAGGTGGGGTGTCCTTTCGATCGACCTGTTCGCTTCGGGCTCGAATACAAAGGTGCCAACCTTTTTCTCCCTGACGCGGTTGGACCATCCTCGGGGGCTGGACGCTTTTGCCCATCCCTGGGACTTCCGGTTGGTGTATGCATTTCCTCCAATCCCGCCACTTCCCAAGACGTTGCAACGGATTCGGGCGGAGGGGGTGACACTATCCTGGTGGCTCCCCTGGGGCCCAAACTGGCGTGGTACGACGCCATCCGAGACCTGGGCCTGGAGGGACCGATTATGTTAGCCCAGTCTTAACCTACTGTCCCAGGGTCCTCTGTTTCACCCAGGCCCTCAGTGGCTCATTCGGGCGGCCTGGTTGTTGCGGCCGGGATCCTGAGGACCAAGGGTCTCTCCCAGGCAGTGATCCGCATGCTTCAGCAGAGCAGGAAGCCTGTGACAAACGCTATTTACGGGAGGGCTGGAATCGGTTCCTGTCCTGATGTGCTCCTTCCATCCCGACCATGCATCATCCTAATGTGGCCCAACTCTTGGATTTTTGCAGCGTAGCTTGGATTTGGGGCTTCGGCCGAGCACTCTTTAAGTCCAGAGGTCGGCACTTGGGGCGGTTTTTGCCCAGGATCTTGCTTCCCATCCATGGCTCAAGCAGTTTTTTCTTCTGCTTGGGGGTGGCGTCCCCGGATTCGGCCTTCTGTCCCTCCCTGGGATTTGATGCTTGTTCTCCAAGGGCTTGCTCAAAGTCCCTTTGCACCCTTGTCTGCTGCATCCCTTACGTCTCTCTCTCTCACAAGGTGGCGTTTTTGGTGGCCATCACTTCTGCTCCCAGAGTTGGAGAACTGCAGGCACTCTCTGTCCGGGCTCCGTGCCTCATGTTGTCCATTGTTCGCATTACGCTTCGGTTGCATTCATCTTTTTTTTCTGAAAGTTGTCGGCTTTCCATCGGTCCCAGGATGTGGTTCTGCCTTCAATTTGCCAATCTCCTGCTAATGCGGCTGAGGCCGTGTTTCACTCCTTGGATGTACGTCGAACTGTCCTCCTCTATCTCCGAGAGTCTGCTTCCTGCAGGTTAGATCAGAACCTGTTTGTTCGGCTTTTGGGAATAATACAGGGAAGAAGACTTCCCAGGCTACCATCACTTCCTGGATCACGAAGGTGATCTGTGAGGTCTACGTCGCTCCGGTCCTTGCTCCTCCGGTGGGGTTGAAGGCTCCTTCAACTCGGGCTGCTGCTACTCCCTGGACGGAGCAGGCTGGAGCTTGATCGGAGCTGATTTGCAGAGCGGCTACGTGGTAGTCTCTCCTCGCTTTTCTCGCCTCTATAGGTTAGATCTGTCCTTCAGTCGGGATCTGTCCTTTGGTAGGAGAATCCTACAGGCAATAGTCCCACCCTGAGGAGTATCGGTGGTATTCCTCCAATGCTGTCGTGGAAGGCGAATGGAGAAAACTGAATTAGTCCTTACCGGTAATTCCTTTTCTTGGAGCCTTCCACGACAGCATCAGTTCCCCCCCTTGTTGGTGTTTGATTCCGGTTTGTATCAGGTAATCCATGGCTAAGTGTGATCTTGGTAAACACTGGAGTACTGAGGAAGGGGAGGGGCTTTTAACCTCTCTGTGTTCCTGTCCCTCAATAGGGCGTGGACGACATCCTCCAATGCTGTCGTGGAAGGCTCCAAGAAAAGGAATTACCGGTAAGGACTAATTCAGTTTTTTTTAAATTCTTTCTCTCCTCCAATCTCTCTATGGAATCCGGTTTGTTTTTGGAAGCGGGAGTGGGGCGCTGCATTCATTTGTAATCGCTCCTTTAAGACATGCTTACAAGTGAATCTGTAAGCACCCCAGCACTTTCGGGGTCAGTGAAGCTCCAATCTGCTTCCTCCTCCAACGTGCGGCGCTCACACTGCAGATGTCAGCAGTGTGATGATGAGTGAACACACTGTCGACAGGACTCTGCAGAGCGCCGCACAGGAGGAGGAAGAAGGTGTCGGGATAATGGAGCCAGGTAAGCGCTGTTAAGCGAAGATAGCGCCAAAGCCAGCCTGGGGGAGAAGTGGCATGGAAAAGGGGCAAAATGGACAAATCAGGGGGAAAAGCTGCATGGAACATGGGGTGGGAGAAGCTGCATGGATGGGGGGAAGCTGCATGGAACATGGCGAGAAGCTACATGGATGGGGTTGGAGAAGTTGCATGGAACATGTAAGAGGTATGGTGGGAGAAGTTGCATGGAACATGGAAGGGGGATGGGGAGAAGCTACATTGAGGGGGGATGGGGGGGATAAGCTGTATTGAACATGGAAGGGGAATGGGGGGAGAAGCTGCATGGAACATGGAAGGGAGATGGTGGAGAAACTGCATGGAACATGGGGAGAAGCTACATGGTAGGGGGATGGGGAGAAGCTGCATTGATCATGGAGGGTAATGGGAGGAAAACATGGGAGGTTGATGGGGGGGAGCTTCATGGAACATGAAGGGGTGATTGGAGGTGGAAGATTCATGGAACATGGAGAGGAGATGGGGGGATAAGCTGCATGGAAGTGGATAGGGGAGAAGCTCCATGGAACATTGGATGGGATGAGGGGAGAAACTGCATGGAACATGGAGGGGGAATCAGATGGGAGAAACTGCATGGAACATGGAGGGGAGATAAGCTGCATGGAACATGGGGGGGGGGAGAAGCTGCATGGGATGGGGGGAGAAACTGCATGGAACATGGAGGGGGATGGGGGCTTGCCGCAGATGTGCTGCAAGTCGGCCGTTAGGCGGCAGATGTGGTAAATCTGCCGGCTCTGCCGCATTCAGCGAAAAACGCTGATCTGAATGGGGCCTAACTCGGGGACATTTACAAGATGTGGTATGCACATACCCTGAGAGATCCTATGGTTTAACCAAACACAAGTTCCCTGTATTTATCTTATAAAAAAAACACATTTTATGCTGATGTGTTTCAGTCATAGGGAAAGCATGTTTCATCAGTTCAGTCATGCTCCTCTTCAAATTATGGACGCTCCCCATATTGTGATTGATTGGCTTTACGTCATGACAATCCCCTATTAAATCCCGTGCTTGCTCACTGCCCCTTAGCTGCCCGGGTATGTGCACTGAATCTGAGTGTATGTTCACAGATTTATTTAATATGTGCGCATGCACCCTGTTCTCCAGCCTCTCTGCTTGCGCTGGTGTGTACCTGCTACTCTGCTGCAGCTGCTGCCAGGGGGAAAAGAAAGAGGAGGGATGCGCAGAGTGCATGCCGAGCAGCTGAGGAACAGTATGCAAGCGCGAGATTTAATAAGGGATTGCTGTGACGTCAGGCCCATCACGGCAATCAGTCGCAATGGGGGGGGGGATCCATAATTTGAAGAGAAGCATGACTGAAATAATGAAATATGCCTCCCCGTATGACTGAAAGAAAAGGTCTGTAATGCATTCACATTAGCATAAAATGTGGGGTTTTTTTAAAGATAAATACGGGATACTTGTGTTAAACCATGGGAAGTCTCAAGGTATGTACACACCACATCTTGTAAATGTCCCTGAGTTATTCAGACGTTATTAGGACACACAATTGTCATTTTGCTTTTTTTGGTCGTCTTGTGCTACATCTTTTGGCTACCTCATTTTTATTTATTTTTAATAAACTGGTAAGCAGCTTCCAAGCAGATGCCACACATATTATGGACCGGTCACTTATAACCTCTTCATGTTTTTGGAAACGTGAAGCGATGAAAAAGACAACATATGAACAGCAAGTCCCTTTTACATTGTAGTGTATTCTTTTTAGCAGTGGTCGCTTTTTCAGGCGAGATACAGAGCAAATCTACTTGAAAAATAAAATTGATGTAGGCACATACGCTAAGTCTGACTGATCAGTTAAAGTGCCTAGGATGGCAGGAACTCCAAATACGGCCCTGCTAACCACACAGTACGCCATTGCTGAACAATAAGCATGTTCAAGTGTAGTGAACGTTTTCTCAACAACATTTAGACAAACCTGTGAAATTCTGGGAGAATATAGTCTAGTCAGATGGGGCCAAAATTTAACTCTTTGGATTCTATAATACACATTATGTTTGGAGGTCAAAAGGCAAATTACCCTAAAAAACACCATACTAACAGTGAAGTGTGGAGCAGGGAGCATCATGGTTTGGGGCCATCATTTCACCATAAATTGGGCACAACTAAGGGCTCCTCGCAAGACAGAGACATAAAGACATTACTAACCTCTGGGCTTGATGCCAGCAGATTTGCACAGCTGGCAGCAACTCCAAATACCATTAAACTGTTTGCCATCACACCAGGGCAACGGGGAGAGTGCCACTTCTGGGGTGGCTGCAGCCTGCTATTTTTAGGCTGTGAGGGCCAAAAGCCATTGCCCTTCCCACCCTGAGATTACCAGACCCCAGCTGTCAGCTTTACCTTGTCTGGTGATTCAATTTGGGGGGGACCCATGTTTGTTTGTTTTTAATTATTTATTTATATATAAATAATTTCAATAAAAACAGGGTGAGGTGACCTTTGTTCTGGATCACCAACAAAGGAGAAGCTTCCAGCTGTGATCAGCAGTCTGCAGCTACCTGCTTTATGATAGCTGGCGATCAAAAATAGGGGAGACCCTAAGTTTTTTTGTTTTTTTTAATTAATTTTTTTTTTTTGCTAAATACAAGGCTAAAACACCCTATAGTACCATTTGAAAAGCACTAAAGTGTGCAAGCTTACAATATGTAGGGGATGGGACATTATATAGCAGTTTGAGATCTATCTATCTATAAATCCTAGCGTTTTAGACTATGTAAAATATGATGTCAAAAACTCACTGCATGGTGCCCGCGATCTATTTCTGACAAATTTGTGTTTCAGAATTTAATTGGTGCTCCTTTCCTTCTGAGCCCCCCTCTGTTTGTCCAAACTGAGGTTTCTGACCACATGTGGTGGGGTATCAGAGTGGTCAGAAGAAACTGGGTAACAAATTTTAAGGTCCATTTTGTCATGCTATTCCTTGCAAAAGTGAATAAATTGAGGTTAAAGCAACATTTTTAGGTACAATGCAAATGTATTTATTTTTTCATTCCACATTGCATTCATTCCTGTGAAGCACCAGAGGGGTTAATACACTTCTTGAATGTAGTTTTGAGCAGTCTCTGCTCACTCATTCAGTGATCAGAGCGCACGGGGAGCAGAAGCATTCTTCCTCCCCATGCTCATTGATATAGCAGAGCTGCATCTGTTGAAAAAGAGAGAAGACGAGGATCGTGGATGGTATGAGGGTGGGGAAGGAGTAATAAAAATGGCATCTCTAATGGTCCCTTTACACGCGACCACAGGAAGGTAGAAACCGGCAGGCATCGGAAACAATTGTGCCTGTTGCCTTGAAAAGACCACGATGTGACGGCGTGTAAATCAGGACTTTCCTTCCTTCAGGGAAGACACAGGAAGGAAAGTCCTGATTTACACGCCGCCACATCGTGGTCTTTTGAAGGCAACAGGCACAATTGTGTCCGATGGCTGCCGGTTTCTACCTTCCTGTGGCCGCGTGTAAAGGGACCATAAGTGTGTCTGTTTTTATTTCTAATAAATAAATTTTTCTCTGTGTTTTTTTTAATTTAATTTCTTTTTATTAAAGACATATTAAGGCTACAACAAATTGGGCTGAATTCAGATATAATACAGAAAATATAGAGAGTCCTACTACCGTTCAAGGTGTCAATTAACCCAAATCAAGCATAAACCACTTAACGTTAAACAGCGAGCAGCTTTGTACTGACCCATGAGGGACGTATCATTGTGAGCCGCACAGTGCACGGTATGACGCTCCTTTGAGTCTTCGCCTGTGTCAACCGCACCCTGTGCTAGATGTCCGTATCCCACGCTGTTTCCCCTACTGTGGAGGTCACCCAGTAAAAAAAAAAAGAAAAGAAAAGCAAGTCCCGTGCATTTATCAAAAGAGAAGGAGAGGAGAGTTAGAAAATAGCTATAAAGTGAGGATGAGAAAGAAAAGAGTAGTAGAAGAGAGACGTTCAGTGTTGTGTCTTTTTAACCCTTTATTTGAGATTCTTAATGGCCGAGTCTAACTTGGCCTGACATTAAGAATAACATGGCTTAATACCAGCTGGTAAAACAAAGCTTGTATTAACCCCTTGTTACCCACTGTGTCACCCGCCACCTGGGCAGCTGGAAGAGCCTGGTAAAGTGCCTGGAAATGGCTCTTGGTATGAATGTGCCATTTTCAGGGGAGGCTGCAGGCTGCTATTCTTCAGCGTGGGGGGGATCCTAAAACAATGGGCCCTCGCTCTGCTAAGAATACCAGCTCTCAGCTGCCTAGTTTTACCTTGGCTGTCAATTAAAAATAGGGCGGGGCCCACACTTTTTTTGCCAGCCAAGGTAAAATTAGGCAGCTTGTAGCTGGCCGCTTTCGTCGGGCTAGACTTAAAATTACTGTGAAGCCCCACACAAGTTTTTTTAAATTATTTATAAATTTAGCATCCTATGACAGCAGATTAGTTGCCATACCCTAATGTGCATGGCAACCAAGCACAATCCCCGTCCAGATTGAGGAAATGCAGTCTGACTACAACAGCCAACTACAGAGGCTCTCATGGAGTGATTGGTTGTTTGCCGATCAGTGCAGTGAATATGCAAGTAGCTTAATGGGCGGCCCCGCAAGTAGCAAGGGGAGACTGGTAGGCCAAATCTAGCTATTCTACCATATATATAATAATAAATCTTTATATAGCGTCAACATATTCCCCAGCGCTTTACAATACAGTGGTGCATAAATGAAAAATATACAATACAGTAAGTAATTACAGTAGAGAAAGAATACAGCACAATAATTTGATTCTATGCTTATTGTATTGTATCCATGTAAAAAATACAATGCAATAAATAAAACAAAGAATAAAGTTGACCCTGCTCAAAAGAGCTTACAATCTACAACGGGATAGGGGTTACACAAAATACAGGGTCTTATTACATGGATTGTCCAGGCATCTTGAGGAAATGGGGGATAGAAATAAAGTTGCATGAATGGTCATCAGACAATCTGTGTAGAGCTTTTGGGTTTGGTGGAGATTGAAGAAGAGTTATGTCCAGAGAGATAGTGAATGAGCTATATACAGTACAAAGGAATTTTATTAGGGAGCATGATAGGCCACCTTAAAAAGATGTGTTTTTAGGGAGCGTCTGAAGCCATTCAAGTTGTGGATAGTCCTGACTTCTTGGGGCAGAGCATTCCAGAGAATTGGTGCAGCTCGGGAGAAGTCTTGGAGACGGGAGTGGGAGGATCGTATTAGTGCAGATGTTAGTCGAAGGTCGTTTGTAGAACATAGAGAACGGGTAGCGTGATAGAGGGAGATGAGGGAGGAGATGAACATATGTCAGCTGCATATGCTGCTGACAAAGGATGTTGTCCAAAACGCATTCAGTGTTGTGGGACTGCTTTCCCCATGCTGGATTTCTCTACATGTGGTCATGTTTTGTTTTCTGTCGCCAGCAGTCATAGAGGCACATCCGGCCTCTCAGCATATAGTGCTGTACCCATGCCCCAACACTGACTGCCGGCTCAGAAGAGGGGGAGAAAAAAAATGAATGTGCAAAAATTTAAAATTACCCCTTGCTACATTACATGCAGATTCTGCTGTTTTTGATGCAAATGTGAATTGTTTTTATGGTAATGTAAATCTTTAACTGAATGTAAATTTGGTAATACTTGGCTTAAGGTGATTTTGGTTCAATGTAATGTTTGTTTATACAGTGGGTACGGAAAGTATTCAGACTCCTTTAAATTTTTCACTCTTTGTTTCATTGCAGCCATTTGGTAAATTCAAAAAAAAAATTTTCTCAGTAATGTACACTGTGCACCCCATCTTGACTGAAAAACCCCCCAGAAATGTAGAAATTTTTACTAAAAAGAAAAACTGAAATATCACATGGTCATAAATATTCAGACCTATTGCTGAGACACTCATATTTAAGTCACATGCTGTCCATTTCCTTGTGATCCTCCTAGAGATGGTTCTACTCCTTCATTGGAGTCCAGCTGTGTTTAATTAAACTGATAGGACTTGATTTCGAAAGGCACACACCTGTCTATAGAAGATCTCACAGCTCACAGTGCATTTCAGAACAAATGAGGTCAAAGGAAGTGCCAAGGAGCTCAGAGACAGAAATGTGAAAAGGCACAGATCCAGCCACATTACAAAATAATTTCTGCAGTATTCAAGGTTCCTAAGAGCACAGTGGCCTCCATAATAGTTAAATGGATGACGTTTGGGACAACCAGATGTCTTCCTAGACCTGGCCGTCCAGATAAACTGAGCAATCGTGGGAGAAGAGCCTTGGTGAGAGAGGTAAAGAAGAACCCCAAGATCACTGTGGCTAAGCTCCAGAGATGCAGTAGGTAAATTGGAGAAGGTTCCACAAAGTCAACTATCATTGCAGCCCTCCACAAGTCAGGCCTTTATGGCACAGTGGCCCGACGGAAGCCTCTCCTCAGTGCAAAGAATATGAAAGCCCACACAGAGTTTGCTAAAAAAACACATGAAGGACTCCCAGACTCTGAGAAATAAGAATTTCTGGTCTGATGAGACGAAGATAGAACTTTTTGGTGATAATTCTAAGCGGTATGTGTGGAGAAAACCAGGCACTGCTCATCACCTGCCCAATACAATCCCAACAGTGAAACATGGTGGTGGCAGCATCGTACTATGTGGGTGTTTTTCAGCTGCAGGGACAGGACAACTGGTTGCAATTGAAAGAAATATGAATGTAGCCAAATACAGAGAGATCCTGGATGAAAATCTCTTCCAGAGTGCTCTGGACCTCAGACTTGGCCAAAGGTTCACCTTACAACAAAAGAATGATCCTAAGCACACAGATAAAATAACAAAGCAGTGGCTTCAGAACAAATCTGTGACCATTTTTGACTGGCCCAGCCAAAGCCCTGACCTAAACCCAATTGAGTGTCTCTGGAGAGACCTGAAAATAGCTGTCCACCAACGTTCACCATCCAACCTGACGGAACCGGAGAGGATCTACAAGGAAGAATGGCAGAGAATCCCCAAATCCAGGTGTGTAAAACTTGTTGCATCATTTCTAAGAAGACTCATGTCTGTACTAGCTCAAAAGGTGCTTCTACTCAACACTGAACAATGAGTCTGAATACTTATGACCATGTAATATTTCAGTTTTTCTTTGTTAGTAAGTTTTCAAAAATATCTACGTTTCTAGTTTTAAAGTAAGAATGAGGTGCAGAGTTTACATTAATGAGGGAAAAAATTAACTTTTTTTGAATTTAACAAATGGCTGTGATGAAGCAAAGAATGAAAAATTTAAAGGGGTCTGAATACTTTCTATACCCACTATAAATAGAAATAAATAATACCATACAACCAAATACTTGCCATAATATTTTTTGTATAAATTCCTTAGGAACCTGGTTTTCTTACTGCATTTGAATATAGCATGAAGAGGAAGATGGTGTTTCATATATCTACTGGAAGCCAGGAACTGGAGTAATGAATATATGTCTTAACTGATTTTAGTGCTTCTTGTCATTTAACTCTAAAATTATTAACAATAAGAGAAATAAATGTTTGTACCGTGTTAGCCAGTAGATAAAAAAATATTAAAATCTGAGAGTCCTCAGTGTACCATGTTAGCCAGTAGAATTATCATTTGAAAGGGCATTTGGGGCTATCATATCTTTGAATGGACCCCAATTAGTGGGCAATAAAACTTTCACACATCAATGAACTGTTCGGATATTTACTGCCATAACTGTTTTCACCCCATCTCATACTAAATGTTCCTGTTCTGCTCCACCTCATTTGTTTTAAGAACTGCAGTATTCCATGTCATGTTGCATATATATATATATATACTAGCTGGGAGCCCGATGCACATGCATCGGGATTCTAGTACGTCGAGTCTCGACTTAGAACTGCTCGCAATGGCCGCTTCACGGCCAATGCTTCGCGCGTATCCACATGACCACGGCGGCTCGCATTGCGAGTCGACTTAGAACTGCTCGCAATGGCCGCTTCGCGGCCAATGCTTCGCGCGTATCCACATGACCACGCCGGGGGCAAAAAAGCTATTCGCAATTATATATATATATATATACATACATATATACATATATATGTATATATATATATATGAGGAGACTTATCAAACATAGTGTAAAGTGAAACTGGCTCAGTTGCACTTGGCAACCAATCAAATTCCACTTTTCATTCCTCACAGACTCTTTGGAAAATTAAAGGTGGAATCTGATTGATTGCTAAGGGCAACTGAGCCAGTTTCACAGATCTAGTTTTCACAGATAGATCTCCCCCAAATCTGTTTTCTTTTCGGATAACCCATAATGGCAAATAATTTAAATACAGATCAAAGAAAATGGATTTAGTGAGATTATGCTTAACGAAATTGAAGAAAATCCAGTAATTTTAGATAACATTATGTGGAGTGATGAAGCTTCTTTCAAATGATAAATTCTATTATTTTCTGTCCACCTTCTTTTGGACCACCCTGTATATACAGGTGTATCTCAATGAATTACAATATCTTCAAAAAGTTAATGTTTTCAGTAATTCAATACAAAAAGTGAAACGCATATAATATGTAGAGTCATTACAAACAAAGTGATCTATTTCAAATGTTTATTTCTGTAAATGTTGATGATTATTGCTTACCAATAATTTGCCATTTGCCAGTGAAAACCCAAAGGTCATTATCTCAAAAAAATAAAGTAGGGAGGATGAAGGGTTAAAAACTGCACTGCCTTAGTCCACGAGACATCAAAGGGTGAATATAATATTGATTTATTAGTCAATGTTTTTCAGGGCTCCCAGAAACGTCCTGAAACATGCCAATATGATATTGATTTGTCCTGAGAAAGGGGCCAGGGAGCTCTGAAATGTGTTGACTAATAAATCAATATGATATTCACCCTTTAATGTCTCGTGCAATATGGCAGTGCGGTTTTTAACCCTTCATCCTCCCTACACTATATACACCATGCTTGGGACTGCTGCTGCCATGATACGCTTTTATAGTGGTTGTGACTCTCACAACCACACAAGGTGAAGCGTCTGATTCCTATTTAGGTAATATTTTATCTCTAAGACCCTTCATCCTCCCTACTATATTTTTCTGAGATAATAACCTTTGGGTTTTCATTGGCTGTAAGCCATAGTCATCAATATTAACAGAAATAAGCCATTGAAATAAATCACTCTGTTTGTAATGGCGCTATATAATACAGTATAAGGGTGCATTGACACATTGCGTATTTGCAGCATATTTTTACATGAGTGCTCTTGCAGTTTTTGTAGTCAAAACCAGGAGTGGCTGATTAAAAAAGCAGTCGCTGATTAAATACAGAAGTGGAGCACTTGTTTCTATTAGACTTTTCCTCTGATTGATCCACTCCTGGTTTTGGCTACAAAAACTGTAAGGCTGGCTTCACACTGCAGTTTTTCACTGATCAGTGTCCATCCAGTTTGGGTGCCAAAACCAGGAGTGTCTCCAAAACTCAGAACAGGTGTCAATCTTTCAATTATAGTTTTTCTCTCTGCAAGTTCCTTTCCTGGTTCCTCTCCTGGTTTTGGCACCCAAACACTGATGGACACTGATCAGTGAAAAACTGCAGTGTGAAGCCAGCCTAAGAGCAGCCTAATTTGCGTAGCAAATACGCAGTGTGTGAATGTACCCTTATGGTCCCTTTACATGCGGCCACAGGGAGGCAGAAACCGGCAGGCATCGGACACAATTGTGCCTGTTGCCTTGAAAAGACCACGATGTGGCTGCGTGTAATTCAGGACTTTCCTTCCTTCAGGGAAGACACAGGAAGGAAAGTCCTGAACTACACGCTGCCACATCGTGGTCTTTTCAAGGCAACAGGCACAATTGTATCCGATGCCTGCCGGTTTCTACCTTCCTGTGGCCGCGTGTAAAGGGACCATTAGTGGTTCACTTTATCTATTGAATTACTGAAATAAATTAACTTTTTGTTGATATTCTAATTCATTGAGATGCACCTATATGTGACACATCAGATTTTGATTTATACCAGCCTGAAGAAGAGACCGGAGTTGTCTCAAAAGCGTGCGGTTTATTACCATCTTTTCAGCTAGCCAATAAAAGGTATCAATTACTGAGGACTCTCAGATGTTAATATTTTTCTAACTATAGGAGGGTTTTTATTCAAACAATTTTGTTATTTGTCTTTTTTTTTTTTTTAAATGCATTTGCATGTGAACATTGGAGCAGTGCTGAAGAACCTACATGCAGTTTCTTAGGCCTCATTCACATGTCTGTATTGCATGTATGTGTTTATCTGTGTTTTCCTCAGATACAGCGCATACTCATGATAATCTATGGTGCTTTTCACATCTCCATAGTTTTTTATGGATTGTGTGTCCGTGCAAGCCACACAGAGACATGTCGATTTTTTTATTTGTATCACAAATGAAAAGTGCCAATAAAAATCTATGGTTCCATGAAAAACATGTAAGCATACGGATGGCATAAGTGTATAATCTGGGTGCTGCCAATGTTTAAAGCGTAACCGCCATTTTCATTTTTATCTAATACATACGTGGTCAAAATTGTTACAGTGATCCTGACCCCAGAACACCACCCCACATCCCCTTCTTACCTACCCCTGCAGCTTGGTATCCTGCTGCCATCCATCCCTGTTTCTCCATAAACCGCGCTGGCGATCTTTATAAATCATTATTTTATTATATCATTACTGGGCACTTCCTAGTATTGAGGAGAAACAGGGATGGATGGCAGCAGGATACCAAGCTGCAGGGGTAGGTAAGAAGGGGATGTGGGCTGGTGTTCTGGGGTCAGGATCACTTTAATTTTTTTTAATTCTGTGGAAGTAGGGTTGAAAAGCAATATCTGACTTTCATGTGTTTATTTTCATAGATTTTTTATTTATTATTACTTTTGTTAGATTCAAGTGATTTCTGTGACAATTGTGGGTTTTCTTTCATTAAACAAGGGATACAAACAATTTTGACCACGTGTGTAATAATGTAGAGCAAATGATTTTAATAAACTTTCAAATATGCTGCGTTTTTTTGGACTACAAGACGCACTTTTACGCCCCCCCAACTTTTGGGGCATGTGCCTTATAGTCCGAATATACAGCTTGCTGTGCTTTGGGGAGGGCGGCTTTGGATCAGTCACTGGACGCAGGAGCAGGCTGCAGCTGCAGCCTGTAATCACGTGGGCTCACAGTTTAGGCTCATGTAATATTCACTGCACTCCCACTGAAGCCGGCGCTGAGAGGTGGGCGGGGGAAGAGGTGAATTATAAATTAACCTAAATAGCCAAGACCATGATCACCTGTCATTGATGCTGCAGTCGCGAGCAATTGAGAGTCTGGATATTCACTTCCCATGAATCATCATTGGCGTGTGAACCAGAGTATCCTGGACGATCCTGCTCACCATAGCTCCCCTGCAGACTTCTGTCTTCCAATTGCCAAATGCTGATCAGTGTGGGGAGCGGGTCGCAGGACAGTGATGTCATCGCTATGCACGCCGCTCACACAGTGATCAGCTTTCAGCTTGAGAAGACAGGATATTGCTGCTGCAGGTGGGAGCGATGGGAGGTGAGTCAAATAGTTTTTTTTCTACTACATGGGTTCCCAATGCTATCGCATCTGGAAGGTGGTAAAGTCACGATGGGGGCAGGTCTCTGTGGCACTGGGGGTGGTGATTATCTCTCCCCACTGTCCCCTCTCTCCCCCCTGTGTGTGGTCTCTCCTCCCTGTAATGTCTTCTCTATTCTGTTCTTATTCCTTTGACCTGTCTCCCCCAGCATATGCTCTCCCTCCTGTGTGCTGTCTTCTCCCCCTGTGTGCTGTTTTTATCCCCTGTGTGCTGTTTTTATCCCCTGTGTGCTGTTTTCTCCCCTCTGTGCTTTCTCCTTAGAACGGGGCAGGGGGAAACAGCTCATTCTTCTCCCCTCATGTGCTCTATCCTTTGAGCTGCCTCCCACCTGTTCACTCTGTCTCCTTCCCTGTGTGCTCACCCCCTCTGCTGTCTCTCTGCCCTTGTGGGCTCTTTCTTCCCCCTGTGCGCTCTCTCTCCCCTTGTGCTATCTCTCCCTCTGTGGATTGTGCCTCACCCTGTGCGCTCTCTCTCATCTTTGGCTGTTTCTCCCATCTTTGGGCTGTCTCTCCCCCCTGTGGGCACTCTCTCTTCCCCCTGTGTGCTATCTCTCCTTGTGCTGTCTCTCCCCGTTTGCTCTCTCCCACTGTTTGCTGTCTCTGCCCCCTGTACGCTCGAGCCCTGTGTTTTGGCTCACTCTCTTTGTGTGCTTTCCCTGCTGTGTGCTGTCTCTCCCCTTGTGTCCTCTCTCTCCCCTCTGTGCGCTCTTTCTCCCTTTCTGCTTTCACTCACCTTTGGGCTTTCTCTCTCCCCCTGTGGGCAGTCTCTCTTCCTTATGTGTGCTCTCTCTTCTTGTGCTGTCTCTCCCCCGTGCGCCCTCTCTCCTCACTGTGTGCTGTCTCTCTCCCCCGTGCGCTTTCTCCCTCCTCTGTGATGTCTCTCCCCCTGTGGGCTGTTTCTTCCCTCTTTGTGCGCTCTCATCCCCTTTGTGCTCTTTCTCCCCTTGTGCTGTCTGTTCCTGTATGCCATCTTCCCCCCCGAATGTGCACTGTCCTTGCCCCCCTTGTGTGCTCTCCATGCTTTGAGCTTTATCTGTCTCCCCGGTGGTGTGTAAAGATTGTGGCGGCGTGAGTAACTGCCCGGGTCACACCGCTACCATCCTTGCATACCCACGTGTCCAAAGATGATGGGGTGAGTAACTATGCATGCATATACCCAGCTCACACATGCGCAGTTACTTGGGCCGCTGCGTTCTTTGGGCACCCAGGTGTCCAAAGATGGTGGCGTTCTGAGTAATTGCGCATGCATGCACCGACACAGTTATTCATTTGGCAGGTGACGGGCTGCGGGTATTGGCGTCACCGCTGGTGGTACTGCGCTGTGGGCCAGTACTGCTAATGGGCACCCAATATGCTTGGGTGTCCAAATATGGCTGCCGCCGTCACATGATACTGGGACAGACGGGTGGAAGTGGATGACAAATATCATTTCGCATTTATGTACATTTTAACCAGTGAGAGAGAGAATATCAGAAATAAAATCAAGAAAATCACTTTGTCTAAATTATAAAGTTATTTGCAATTAGAGAAATAAGAGTTTGATCCCTCTGGCAAACAAGATTTAATACTTGGTGGCAAAACCCTTGCTCGCAAGCACAGCAGTCGGACATTTTTTGTAGTTGATGATGAGGTTTGCGCACATGTCAGGAGAAATTTTGGTCCACTCCTTTTGACAGATCATTTTAAAATCATTAAGATTTTGAGGCTGTCTCTTGACAACTTGGAGCTTCAGCTCTCTCTATAAGTTTTCTATGGGATTAAGGCCTGGAGACTGACTAGGCCACACCATGACCTTAATGTACTTCTTTTTGATCAACTCCTTTGTTGCCTTGGCTGTGTGTTTTGGGTCATTGTCGTGCTGAAAGACCCAACCACTACCTATTTTTAATGTCCTGGCAGAGGGAAGGAGGTTTTCACTCAGGATTTTACGGTACATGGCTCCATCCATTGTCCCATTGATGCGGTGAAGTAGACTTGTGCCCTTAGCAGAGAAACACTGCTAAAACATGTTTCCACCGCCATATTTGACAATGGAGACGGTGTTCTTTTGGTCATAAACAGCATTTATCTTCCTCCAAACATGGCGAGTTTAGTTAATGTTAAAAAGCTCAATTTTTGTCTCATCTGACCACAGCATCTACTCCCACTCACTCTCGGAATCACCAAGGTGCTCATTGGTAAACTTCAGATGGGCCTACACATTTGCTTTCTTGAGCAGTAGAAAAAAAAAAGAACAGGAAGCGCACATGAAAAGTACTTGGTGGTCCAGTGGACTGCTATTAATGATCAGGCCAAGCGGTCACTCACCTCATGAGGTTGTGCACCCCTGCACAATCCCAGTTTAGGCATTGAGGTGAAGAGACCGGTTTCGCTACTCCCTGTCGAACTTCCTGGTCCGAGTCATGTGGCCGTGAAGGGGCATAACCGCATACACATCGCTGCAGGTCCTTAAACTGTGGGAAGATTGGTAATTCACCCGGAGCTGCTCCTGCTGCATACCCTCAGAAGGGACGTGAGTTAGAAAGCAAAGACAAATACGATCGTAGGAGCACTAGGGCCAAGGAAACAAATTGAGCAGGATTTTAAAAGCCTTTAATGAGATTCTTTACGCTCCACAATGCGCTTCGATAGTGGACTGCTGTCTTCATCAGGTGCTACAGAGGTCAAAAGGCAAAATTACATACTTATAGAGAAATACACAAGTGGAGATAATTAACAATTATGACCTCATTGCACCCTTTGTGTGCCCATGATGAGAATGCTTAATGAAAGTTAAAGGGAACCTGACAGCTAGTTTATGTCCCTGTAGGTATCACTGTCTGTACCTGCAGCTTTATAATCCCAGTCTAATCATCCCTGTCTGAGCTCATAGTGTAATGTGAAAGGTGAAAAAAAAGTATTTATAGACTTACATTTCCTTATGTAATGAGGCAGGCAGTCTCCAGCTTGGAGGACAGAGACTGTTTGGCAGGTTAATTGTTAACATTTCAGCCTTATGTTAGAACATGTTGGGAGACCTGATGTGATGTCATAACCATTTGACTACAATAGGCGGAGCTAAGTCCTCATAGAACATAATAAGTTTGCTTGCTTAGCTCTGCCCACTATGGTCACATGATCGTTACATCACACAGGTCCTTCAGCCATGCAAGTTAATAGTGAGTTAACTTTTATCCTGCCAGACAGTCCCCCTTCTCCACAGTGAAGACTGAAATGTAAGTGCATAAATGTTTTTTTTCACCTTTACCATTACACTCTGAGCTCAGACAGGGATGATTAGAATAGTACTATGAAGCTGCAGGGACAGTCAGTGATAGCTGGGGGCATAAACCACTTGACAGGTTCGCTTTAATAAAAGAACGGTGAAAGTGAATATAAAAAAGAGGCTGAATGTTACAACCATAAAATGTTACATTAAGACAAAGGATTGGATACAGTATCAATAAAAGAGGAATAAAAAAATATACCATATTCTTGAAAATGTTTTTTTTCTGTTATATAAAAAAGTAGTAACAAAAAAAATATAATAAAAACAAAATTTACTAATATATAAAAGAAGATTGTTAGCCACATTATCAATGGTTAAATTTAGCCCTTCAGGATCCAAAGTGACAAGTTTCCAATAACTTTTTCTGTTAATGAGACTATCCAATCGATCAGGGACAGTATCTGCCACCTGCTCAATTATGGTGAGTCTCAGAAATGTTTGATCTGGTGTGCAACATTAAAGTTCCTGGATACACTATGCAATTGGTATCCAATGTGTATGTTGTGTCAGTGTTTATTAAGGCGGGCGTGCGTGCATGGTTTGTATCGTACGGCCCATGTATGGTAGGCCGCGCGTACATTGCAACAAATAAACCATAAAAGTTGATTGACATTCAACATAGCAATTGATGGTATAAGATTTGCCCTTAGTCTGTGATGAAAAAGATTTAACACTGTTCTTAATAGTGCCACAACACAAACATTTATGGGTTTGACATGAAAAACAGCCTGCACTAGAGATATCGTTCATACTGGCTGATAACGGTATCAGTACAGTATTAGTTGGTACCACCAGGTTACGCAAACTATGATAGTTCCTTCTGTATATCACTTTAGGTTTATCTGGAAGATGCCGAGATAGAAGTGGATCACCTTTTCGTATGAACAAAAATCTGTTCAGCATCCTCTGGATAGCCACTCGGGACTGGTTGTAAGTGGTGACTAGGCTCCGCTTTGTGAGTTGTGAAATCCGATTGTCGACGACAACCCTACAGTAGACTCAATTTTATTGATGCAGCTATTTTAAGAGAGCGACTTAGTTTTATAAAACCCATCACTTTATAATTTCTTGGGGTAGCCCTTTTGTCTGAACCGCTTTTTCAAAATTTTTGACTCAAGGAAGTCTGAGTCATTTGTACAATTTTTGCATATCCTCTAGTACTAGCCGTATGGTATATTGGTAATCCATATGGGGAGTTGTCCACTATCAAACGTAGGTAACTGTTAACATCTATGTATTTGAAGTGTGTTGAAGTGGCAACCTTCCTGTGATGGTGGATTATATTTTTCTGGATTTTACAAGTGTTTTGTTGTTGCTATACTGTGTATTCTTCCCCTTCCTGTTTACTCATTACATTCCAGAGGGTCTGACAATTGAATTCTTATGGACATATCCTTACTTGGTCTTTCTAGCCCCTCTGACTGCAAATGTTTGTACTCACCCCCCTGGAGTGTGTCCATAAACCTGGTTTGGATATTAGGCGGTGGTTGGGGGAGGAGAGGCAGTGCGATTTCAGTCTTTGTGTGGGACGCTGAGCTGAGGCTAGCTCCATTAAGGGACTTAGAGAAACCAGGATTACCTGGAGATACAATATTACTACTGGATGGATTGTTTTTATAGATTTTTTGTTTTCCAAGCAATATAGGCTCTTGGGCTGTTCACACCTCTCTTGTTCTGTTGATTGTGGAAATACTGGAGAAGGACCCCGTGACACTCCCCATCTCATCAAGGATTACCATCAGGTCCATATACTGGAGGGCAGTTTCAGACATAGATGCTGTAAAAGAGAATTCCCTGTTTTTTTATTAAGATCTTCTACGAAGTGGAGGGCTTCATCTTTAGAGCCTAACCAGAGGATGAACAAATTGTCTATGTAATGACGATAGAACACAATATGTCCAAAAGCAAAAAGAGACTGCGCAATGAAGATGCACTCAAAAACCCTCATGAAAAGATTTGCAAAACTAGGGCCGAATCTCATCCCCATCGTGCAGCCCTTAACCTGGCGGTAGACAGAGCTCTCAAAAGTGAGTATATTATTATTCAAAATTAATATAATAGCTTCTTTTAGAAAATTCTTTTGCTTTTCAGGCATTATAAGATCAGCTAATAAAAAATGATCAATGGCTTTTAAACCAAGATTGTGGGAAATTATGCTATAAAGCGCTCTAACATCCGTGGTGAGAATCAGACAGTTAGGTAAAGGAGACAATTCCCTAAGCTGACTAATTAGGAAGAATCCCTCAAGTACAATTCCAAATTGAGGACATATTTCCGTAGGAAGAGGTCTACATAATGAGAAAAATTACAATTAATAGACCCTACACCAGATATTATGGGGCGGCCAGGGGATTATTGATGTTATTGAAAGTAGAAGAAGGGGACCTGGAAGCTTTAAATATCTAAATACTTTTTTTCTTTTTTATTCAGGATCCCATTACTATGAGCATTTTTGATCAGCTCTTTGTACTTTAAGATGATTTTGATAGAAGGATCCGATTCCAATTTTTTGTAATATTCATGATAGTCCAGGATCCGCCTATTCTCCCCAAGATACCATCCCCTATTCATAATCACTACTCCACCCCCCTTGTCCACACTTTTTTTTTTTTTTTATAATTATTTAAGAAATTTTTGCAAATACAAACATAGTAAGACGATTTAGAGAGCAGGACAGTAGGCTGGGTGGATAATTGAATGCAACAAAGCAAACAATATCATTTATCCTGCCAGGTATACAAATGTATCAGAAGTACAACAATGACCTGATTTAAAGAGGGCGTAAAATAAGACAGAATAAAACATAAAATAAGAAAATTCAACACCTAACCAAAAGAGAGTTAGGTAACATTACAACCCTGATGGAAAGTAATATTTTGATTATATTGAACATAAAATGGGGGAGGACATAGTAGAAAGGTAGAGAAAGGTTTATAGATGGGGGGGATAAGGACGGGAAAGGGTGAGGTCAGTGGCCAGGCCCAGCATTCCCGGTTCCACCAAGCATTGATTTATATTTGTCGGTTTGCTGGAAATCCATCCAATCTGCCCAGGTACTCCAAAACCTTGTGTAAAAGTCATGTACAGAAGTGGTTAGATCCTCCATGTACATCAATTTATTGACTTTTTGGGCCCATTGGGAGATTGTTTGCTGGGAGGTTTTACCCCAGTGCTTGGGAATACATGCCCTTGCTGCTATTATAAAAATTTAAGTAGGGAGTTTTTATAAATGGTGTATAAATAGAAAGAAGACCCTCAGTGAGGTGTAACAGAACCAAAGCTGGGGTCAAGGAGTCCGCATGATTAGCAACTAGTATCACTGCTTCCGCTACCCCCTGCCAGAACGGTCGGAATAACTCGCAATCTCAAAAAATGTGAACTATCGAGCCACTCTCCTTCTCACATCTTCAACAGTTAGTCAGCTTCAGAATATATGGCATGCAGCTTTTCTGGTACCCTATACCACCTTGATAGGAGTTTGAAACCTGCCTCTTGGTGTTTTGAGCTTATAGAGGCACCAATGCCAAGGAGGCATGTGTCAGAGATTTGTGTCTCAGAGAATTTAGTTTTGAGGTCGGTCTCCCACTTTGTTATAAAATTAGGAGGGCACTGACCTGGGGGTTACACCAACATCAAGTAAACCCAGGATAACGTATGTTGGACTGTGCCTGGGCTACTGCATATGAGCTCGAATTGTGTTTTCGGGCGGTTATAAACAGTGTTTTGGTGGAAGTGTACGTAGGAGTGATTCAGTTGGAGACACCTCCTCCATCCCAATGGGGCCGTGTTGTCCCAAGAGCTGAGGGTGAAAAGTGAGGGCCGGTCAGCTCCTTCTTCAATAGACTCCAATCTGTCTCGTTCTGCCTTAATCTAGTGGTGAAGCACACCATCACGAGAGGCAGGAGGAAAATCTGGATGGCTCAAAATTGGTGTGAGTTTGGAGCAGGAAGGAATCATAAAAGGTCTAACCCATAAAGTGCTACAATAATTCACTGATGGCCCTAATGTGGGATGTGAGAGAGTCGGGGTGGAGGTTAGGAGGCAGTGCAGTTTGTCCAGAGGGATTGAGCAAAAACTCTGTACTACCCTGTCCATACTTTTTGGTTCAATCTCTGTTTATTTAAGGAAAAGTTAAAGTACATTAAAGTACATCCAACTTACCGTATATACTCGTGTATGAGCCGACCCGTGTATAAGCCGACCCCCCTACTTTTGCCCCCAAAACCTGGGAAAATCTATTGACTCGTGTATAAGCCGAGGGTGGACCCTAGCACAAGTATACAGCCCCCAGCAGTGTGGTATACAGCAGTCCCAGAGGTATATACAGCAGCCCCAGTGGTAGTATACACGCAGCCCCAGTGGTATATACAGCCCCAGTGGTAGTATAGACGCAGCCCTAGTAGTATATACAGCCCCAGTGGTATATACAGCCCCAGTGGTAGTATACAGGGCCCCAGCAGTATATACAGCCCCAGTGGTATATACAGCCCCAGTGGTAGTATATACAGCCCCAGTGGTATATACAGCCCCAGTGGTAGTATACAGGGCCCCAGAGGTATATACAGCCCCAGTGGTAGTATATACAGCCCCAGTGGTATATACAGCCCCAGTGGTAGTATACAGGGCCCCAGAGGTATATACAGCCCCAGTGGTAGTATATAGCAGCCCCAGTGGTAGTATATACAGCTCCAGTGGGTATATACAGCCCCAGTGGTAGTATACAGGGCCCCAGAGGTATATACAGCCCCAGTGGTAGTATATAGCAGCCCCAGAGGTAGTATATACAGCCCTAGTGGTATATACAGCCCCAGTGGTAGTATACAGGGCCCCAGAGGTATATACAGCCCCAGTGGTAGTATATAGCAGCCCCAGTGGTAGTGTATAGCAGCCCCAGTGGTAGTATACAGCATCACCAGTAATCCAGGCCCCCCCCAGCCTTGCTCCGGTCACCTGTAAAGCAAAATATACTTATCGCTGTCCGCGCCCGCTCGCCGCTGCCGTCCGCGATCCTCCATCTTCATGCGTCTTCTTCCTGTTTCCTGTGTTCGTCGCCGGTAATGACGTCATTGTCGGCGACGAACACAGGAAACAGGAAGAAGACGCATGAAGATGGAGGATCGCGGATGTCGGCAGCGGCGGGCGCGGACAGCGGGACAGTGATAAGTATATTTTCCTTTACAGGTGACCGGAGCAAGGCTGGGGGGGCCCTGCATTACTGGGGCTGCTGTATACCGCTGTATACCGTCACTGACTCGCGTATAAGCCGAGGGGGGTACTTTTCAGCCCAATTTTTGGGCTGAAAAACTCGGCTTATACGCGAGTATATACGGTAAGTCAAAAGAATTCACAATCATTAATGAACTACATGAATAAGATCTCAGCCAGGTATATTGTAAGAAATAACCACTTAGAAATTAGAGAAAATATTCGGAAAGGGCCTATGCGGTGTGATATGCTTAGATGACCCCAGGAGGCACCAAACGGTTCAAATGCGGGACCACACCCTGAGGATAAGGATAAGGATCTGTGCTATGACTTCGCCAACCCTCTCTCAAAAATAAAGATGCATTCTCCCCTCACCCCTAAGGGCAGGGGCGAGTTAGGGAAGTCTAGCTGATAGAGCAGGCAATGGGAAAAAATTGATAGGAAGAAGGAAAGAAGTTTAGGGTGAAAGAGAAAACGTGAGAGGACTAGAAAAGGACAGTACCATAGAAGGGGGGAAAAGGGGAATGGGGAAAAGGGGGGGGGCGTACACTCCCTCCGATGCCACCTCTCCACTCCAAGGCACCCACTAAGTTGCTCTATTACAGGAAAATGTCTCTAAAATTTGGAGAATCCCTAAAGAGGATCCAATCCATCCACACCCTGGAGAATTTGTCTAAAGAATCCGAGGCTTCAGCAGCTAGTTCCTCCATTTTGAAAATTTCTGTCATTTCTGTGTACCATTTGATGATAGGAGACACTTAGGAAGACTTCCAATATCTTGGAATCACAGAGCGGACCGCGAACATACAAAGATGAAGAATGTCTTTCTTGTGGAATTTAATCAACTGGGGAAAATGGATAGCAAAGCTATCTCCGGACTGCCCGCTACCTGTCTACCTGTTATCAGATTGTAATTGGTAAATACCCGAGACCAGAATTTCTGGATCTCCGTACAACTCCACCAAATATGGAGCATCATGCCTCTTGCCTTACCGCAATGCTAGCATGTCTCAGGAGCCGAAGTGAAAATAATGTGTAGGTTAGTTGGGCATAAATACCACCTGGCTATAAATTTATAGTTTGTTTTCCTTGGCAGCACAGGTATTGGCCATTTTTTGCATAAAAAGAAAGCATTTTTCACAATCGGCTTTAGCGATTTCATGACTCAATTCTCTTTCCCACATTCTTTGAAAGTGGTGCTTCCCCTTACCTTTTGTTTCCATAACAATACAGTACAAAGCAGAAATCCTGTGGCTCGGAGGGGAGTCCTGCAGGAAGACACTTTCCAACTTAGTCGGGTCTGTCCTGATCCGGTAGCTGAATTCCACCGAGGACAAGAAGGACCTAAGTTGTGCAAATTCCAACCAGCTAAGAGGCGTGGCAGGAATTTTGACTGCAACTCCTCAAATAGAGGTATCCGTTCATGGAGGAGCGTCTGACCTACTCGGGTATCTTCCACACTTGACCAACCCAGAAAGGACAGCCTGTTTTAGCCTGGAGGGAAGGCCGAGTTAGAAAGTAGAGGCATAAGCGAGCTAAGTTGAGAAGAGGAGGATTCCTTTTTTGTAAAGGAATGCCAGACTTTCATGGTGTCGCTAGTCATGTCTGGTAACTGATCTAGTTTGTTAACATCAGCAGGGGAAAACCATAGTAGGTACTTCAGTAGTGTATGCAGACCATCTTGTTCAACAGTCACCCACTGCCTGTCAGCATTGAAAAAGTGCCAGTCTAACGCTCTGGATATCGAGGATGCTAAAAAATAAGCCCACAGATCAGAAAGTCCCACCTCTCCTGAAGATTTGGGTGAAGTAATGATGTCTATACCCATCCTGGGTTGAATTCCTCCCCAAATAAATTTGACCACATATGATTGTAATTTAGTAAAAAATTCTTTGCTGGGAGAAATAGGAATGGTCTGAAAAATATGTAATAGGTGGGGTAACACATCCATCCTGATTACATTCATTTGGCCGAACCAAGACAGCTTGAGGCGTCTGTAAGATGGTAACAAAGCCTCAGTATTAGCTAATAGGGGCTGGAAGTTCAAGCGGAAAAGTTTAGATAGGTCTGAGGGTACGAGCACCCCAAGGTATTTTATAGCCTCCACTTTCCACTTACAGGGAAAGTTCATAGTCATACACAAGACATCCTGCTTTGATAGAGAAATATTGAATGCCTTGGACTTTGAGCAATTGACCTTAAAATTGCTCAAGTGGCCAAATTTGTCGAATTCTTTTAGAATGGATGGTATTGATATCCGGTGTTGGGAGACTTATATTAAGAGATCATCCATGAGAAGAGCCTTTTTGTGTTGGGTGTGCCCTATCTCAATCCCATGGATGTCCTTGTTGTTCCTAATGGCGACAGCCAAATGTTCCATTAGAATAATGTAAAGGAGAGGAGACAGAGGTCACCCCTGCCTAGTGCCATTCTTTTTTTAATCAAATATTTTTTATTGAAAGTTTTCCAATATAGCAAATAATTGGGATACAACAAAAATCCCCCAACCCCCCCCCCCCACCCCAACCTTCTCCCACCCACCTACCGGGTCCAATGGTATAAAATACATATACATATATAACAAATTGTCAGAAAAGTGACACACTAAATTAACCATCATTGCTTACCTGTTGGACCCTAGTAAACACCCTCCAAACCTTCATACCCCAAAGGCGACGATAATTGCCTGGAGGAATCTACTCCAAAAATCTAAACCAATATTTGGGGAACTCCGACTTAACTTTCTCTCAATTCAGATCTTAGAGATATTGATCCCCAATTTAAACATGAATAAATGGACTAAGAAAGGGGTTTTGATAATCCAAGATGTTTTTCCAGACAATGATTTATTATCATTTCAAACTCTCAAAAATAGGTTTAACCTATCTTATTCGGACAAAGCAATTTGGTTTAAAATTCACTCATACTTGACCTCAAAAAAGATTCTCTTTCTCCTACCCCAGAATATCATAGATTTACTATACAACCCCACAGATAACTCAAAGTGGAAAACAAATAATTTATATACATTATTTAATGATGATGTCGAGCTGCTGAAATCCAAAAATATCATCACATGGGAAAAAGAATTGCAGATTCAAGTAGATGTGGCTCAACTTTCAAAAACACTGGATATTCTTTATTCAAACACCATATGCGCGTCCCTTCACGAATCCCACTACAAAATCCTTTCTAGGTGGTATTGGACGCCCGAAATATCCACCGAATATCTCCATCTGTGTCACCAGAGTGCTGGAGGGGCTGCGGGAAAACAGGTTCCCTTTCACACATATTCTGGAGTTGCACTAAACTAAATACCCTATGGGCAGAGATCAAAAATCTTATTAGAGATATTACAGGTTTACATATCTCCCTCAATTCACAACTAGCCCTCCTCCTGTTAGGAATTGATGACTTTCCAATCAACCTGAAGCACATTATATGCCATATACTAATTACAACAAAACTCTCAATAGCTTCAAAATGGAAGCTGCAGGAGGTACCTACTATTGCGGAGATAATAAATAGAATATCTACTCATAATGTATATGAGTATAATAATGCTTTGAGGACAAAAAAATATAACAAATATAAACTTAGATGGGAACCTTGGACACACACATTCATGCCGAATTTAAACCTTATTTAGTTTCGCTGACATTGTAACATTACGATTTGCAATGATATAATTCTTACTTCACAATTTGATTTTTATAGAATGCAAACTAAACCTTTAGGATATGGTTTCATAGCAATGTAATTGTGACATTTTAAGATCAATGTAAATTTTTTTTTTCTCTTTATAATTGTTAACTGTAACCTTAAGATGTAAACTGTAACCTCACGATAATGGTTTCTTTTTGTTGTTTGTTTTTTATATATATCCCCATATTTATGTCCCCTCCCTCTTTACTGCCTGTAAAATTTTATAAAAATAAACTGATTAAGAAAAGTGACACACGTCCTAAAAGAAGCGACATAAAAATAAGTGTACGACTCACACTTTCAGTGACAAAGGCATCCTTTAGGTAAGCAAATTGGCAGATGGTAGGACTGAAAGATCTAAGGTTCAGCTTATTCACATATTCTTTACGTGAGGGAGCTTTTTCTGAAATCCAACGAATCGCTATTAGCTTCCTAGCTATATAAAGCATTCTGGAAACCCCAATCTGTAGATGCTCGTCAACCCCCACCTCCTCCACATACCCCAGAATACAGATAATAGGACCTCTAGGGATATCTTGGCCTGTGGCCATGTGTACCAAGTTGAGAACCATGATCCAAAATATTTGCAGACAGAGGCACGACCAAAGCATGTGCGGAATTTCAGCATTATCAAGTGTACATTTGGGACATGTCAAGTCTGTCCTTAGCCCCAAATCAAAGAGCCACTTAGGGGTTCTATAAACTCTGTAAAGAATATATAATTGAGATAGACGATTAGGTTCACTAAGTGACAGTCTGGGGACCATTTGCAATATCGACTCCCATTGAGCTCTTGTTATCGCACCTAATTGTTGTTCCCATTTCGTGAGTGCCCCCATCAGGTGCCCCGACAGAACTGTCGGGAGGAGTCCCCCGTATACAAAAGAAATTAGAGCCCTCGTGGATGCTTCCATACCAAGTCTATTAATAACAGCGTCTTGGTGGATGGAGATAGTATGCGTTTGATTCTGCACATTATAGGCGTGTCGCAGCTGCAAATACTGATAAAATTTAGAGTGTTGAAGCGGGAAGTCCCGTTGTAGAATTTCAAATGATTTAAAAACTCCGTTCTCCACCAGATGGGACAACACCTATGCGCCTCCAGTGTGCAAACTCTTTGAGCGATTGCATCTGTGGTAGATATGGATTATCCCAAATGGGGGAATATTTCGTAAAGCTAGTAATTCCTCTTAGCTGCTTAATTTTTTCCCACACTTTTGTTATAAGCATAACTGTAGGAAATTTAGACGCCAAAGGCTTAAATCTACCCGCCTCTAGGTTAGACAATAGCGATCCCTGACCCACAAAGAATTGAAGAATCTTCCGACTACTCGACGTCTCTGCTGGAGCACTTTCCACTCCCCCCGCCAGATGTTGGCATTGAGAGGATAGAAAATACAACCATGGATTAGGTAGTGCCAGTCCCCCTTCCTCTTTAGGCCTTTGTAGATGCTCCAATTTAATCCTTGCACCTTTTTTAAGCCAGATAAGCTCTCTAAACAGCGCATTGATTTTGAAAAATCTTTTTTGGGGAAGCCAGATCGGGGAATTATAAAGGACATACAGAAGCTGCGGCATGATTACCATCTTTAGCAAGTTTACTCTCCCCACCACCGAAAGGTGTAGTTTAGCCCAGGCTTTAATCTACTGTTTAATCTTAGCCATCAATGGCAAGAGATTCAAATGCTCATAGTCTTTTAATTTATTGGACACTGTGATGCCCAAGTACTTAAAATTTGTTACAACCGGCACCTGTGTGACATTTGTCATGGCCGAGTCTAAAGGGAGAGCTGCGGATTTTTCCCAATTGATAACTAACCCGGAGACAGCCCCGAACGACGTAAGGAGCGACATCGTGCTCTGTAATGATCTATCAGAGTCTGCTAGGAACATAAGTAGGTCATCGGCATACAGAGCTACTTTCTCTTCCTGTCGCCCATATCTAAACCCCTCAATACCCGGGTCAAGTCTAATTCTCGAGGCCAAAGGCTCTATTGCCAAGGCAAAAAGCAACGGAGATAGAGGGCAGCCCTGCCTCGTACCTCTATAAAGTGGAAAGGCATCAGATAATAACCCATTGTGCCCTTATTCGTGCTTTCGGTTCGGAATACAGGAGTTTGATCCATCCAATAAAACCCGGACCAAAGCCCATGCAGCGAAGCGTAGCCCAGAGGTAGCACCATTCTACACTGTCAAATGCCTTAGCGGCATCAAGAGACAGGATCACCCTCCCCCCCCGCATTATCCGCCCTCACCTGCATATTCAAGTAGAGCCTCCTGATATTTAAAGTCGTTGACTTATGGGGCATGAAACCCGTCTG
Organism: Allobates femoralis; assembly: GCA_033576535.1. Taxonomy (NCBI): domain Eukaryota; kingdom Metazoa; phylum Chordata; class Amphibia; order Anura; family Aromobatidae; genus Allobates; species Allobates femoralis. The sequence goes on from JARQOC010000007.1 coordinate 40,819,149, forward strand.
ATCTGGATGAACAAGAGACTCAACCACCTTTGAAAGTCGATCAGCTAAAACCTTTGCTAGAAGTTTAATATCTACCGTTAAAAGGGAGATAGGCCTGTAGGTGTGTTAGATCTTTATCCTTTTTCAGTATTACAGTGACGATAGCCTTCCGCATAGAGGGCGGGAGAGCACCGGCACTCAGACTATCATTAAAAGAGCCAACAGAGTCGGGAGTAGTACAGACTTATATTTTTTATACCTCAACTGGTAGTCCATCGACTCCTGGTGCCTACCATTAGACATAGATTCCAAAGCCTCTTTGAGCTCATCCAAACTCAACGGCTCGTCCAGCAGGCAGCTAGCCTCAGCAGTCAACTTTGGAAGCCCAGCGGACCCTGGAAAGTCAGCAAGCATCTCTGTTGAGGCCTTGGCATGTGAGGAGTATAAGGTAGTGTAAAAAGTCTCCAAAATTCTCAGGATCCCGGGTGTATCAGTAATAAGCTGACCATCTAGACCCCTAAGTCCGGGTATAAATGATGACCCTCTTTGTGCTGACGTTATAACCGACAGTAAATGTCCAACACACTCTGCACTCTCAAAAAATTAGATTGATTGGAACATACGTTTTTGCGATGCCACCTCTAAGGTCATTCTAGTCACCCTTAGCTGTGCATCTTTAAGTCTCCTCTGAGCAGCAGGGGTGAACTGTGTTGAAAGAGCTTGTTCCGCAGCCTCCAACTCACCGAGAATAAGTTTAGAGTCTGCTCTAGACTTAGATTTAACTTTTGAAATCTCACGTATATACATGCCACGCAGGTATGCCTGCAAAGATTCCCAAACAGTCAAGCTAGAAGCTGAATCCCTATTGAAAAACAGATATTCCTGTATCTCAAATAGGAAAGTGTCATTCTTGTCTACCAGTTACAGCCAAAATGGGTTAAGACGCCACAGCGACTTGTTTTGTAATTTGTTATCATCTCCTTTAATCGTAATGGACAAGGGCGAATGGTCCGACTCTGTTCTCGGCAAGTATTTAACGTCTAGAATTTTTCCCAGTATAAGACCATCACCCAGTGCCAGATCGATGCGAGACAAAGAAAGAAAAGTACAGGAAAAGCAGGAGTACTGGTACACATTAGGATTACGACATCTCCATGTATCAGCACCAATTCATGCAGCAACATCCCAAATGGAGTACAATTGCCTCCGGACTTCAGGGCACGTGGTTACTCCTGTCCCAATGGGAATCTAGAATGTTATTAAAGTCACCCACCAGCAAATAGGGAACCCCCGGGAAGTCTCTCATGATAGTAAGGATTTTGTATATGACCTTACTGCTATAGGGCGGGGGGATATATATAGAAACAAGTATCATTGTGGTAGTATAAATTTTACAAAGCAGGAGGACAAACTGTCTCTCCGTATCTACCACCACCTGGCTGCACGTAAACGGAGTACCTGAGTAAACCAGAATACTGACCCCTCTAGAGTACTGAGAATATGTAGAGTGATATCCTACTTGAACCCATCTCTTATCTAATATAACTGAGCGTCTCAGTGGTGAGATGTGCCTCCTGCAAGCAGAAAATAGCCGGTCACTGATGTATAATAAAAGAGAATATGGCCTGCCTTTTCGCTGGGGACTTTAGCCCCCTAACATTCCAAATGAGTATTCTAATGTCATCTATACTTAGATCTTTGTGTATGAAATGACAGTATCCAGTGAGTCATGGTACAATATATAGTAGTGTGCACAGTAATTGCAAAAGACCCAACAGACCCCACAATCCCCCCCTCCCCCCAAGTAACTTTCCCCAACATAAACGTTAACTATCCTAAATTATGGACAAGGGCGATGTTATTCCCCTATATACCACTCAATGGGCGTTTCAGTTCCTATGCCGCCTCCCACCTATAACAGGATAGTACCCCACAGCACAGTGCACTCCACTAAGTATTCACAATCTAACACCTTCTAAAGGGTTACATGTCTGCAATACAAAGCAATTCTAAATAAAAATATCCACCAAAAATAAAACAAGAACAAACAGTCTCGTGTCGGCAACAGGAACCAGAAAATCCAGCAGCATAAAAACACCCCAAAAAAGAAGGGGAAAAAAATTATGAAGAAAGACTTTTTAAGAACTCCATCAGCCACAGTCCTGTTCCTTCTCCTCCCTTCTCAGCTGCTGCTCATTGATGTCTAGCCAATCCACAGCCTCCCTAGCATCCAAGAAAAAGTGAACTTTATTCCGGGCCTCGACGCGCAATTTAGCTGGGAAGATCATATTATACTTAAGGCCGATGGCCCTCAAACGTTTTTTGACCTCTGTGAATTGCGCTCTCAGTCTTTGAATTGTAGGCGAAAAGTCAGGATAAAAAGAAACTCTGGATCCATCAATAGACAGCTCATGGTGTTCTCTTGAGAAACAGAGGATATTGTCTCTGTCCCTATAATGTAGGAGTTTAGCCAACATGGATCGTGGCAGATGACCAGGAGGGGGAGGGCGAGCAGGGACCCTGTGAGCACGCTCCACAGCATATAGATGCGTAAGGTTATCCACGCCAATCTCCTTAATCCAGGTCTCAACAAAGACAGTAGGGTTCTTGCCTTCACAACGTTCGGGCAGTCCAACAATGCGGACATTATTCCATCTGGACCTGTTTTCCAGGTCCCCAGTTTTGGCCCAGACTGCGACTATGTCTTTTTTGAACTCCTTATGCTGCTGCCCAACAGCACCAACCCGCTTCTCCAGTTTCCTGGTTTTGTCTTTGACCATATGGAGATCATGTTTTACAGTTTACATAGATGCCTGCAGATGACCCAGCTGAGTGAGCACATTCGAGATGGCAGTCCCACACTGCAAAACTGCCACCAGCACAACCTTTATAGTAGGCTCAGCCGGCACCTGCAGCTGCAGCACTGTAAGCTGGTTTGTATTCTGCTCCACCAGCTCTCCCCAGCCAGCCAGAGCCTCCTGGTTCACCTGCTCTCCTGTGTCTGCGGTCTCCTCCTCCCCCTCCTCCTCTACCCCCCGGTGTATACCTCCATCTTTGGTCACCAGCTCCTCCTCTGTCAGCTGAATAGATTCCTGCTCTGCCTCCTCCACTCTTGCAAAGCGCCGCAGGCACATCACCACCTCCTGATTCCGGGTCTCATTGTCTGCAGCAGCCTCTTCCTGAGCGCATGCTGCGGCGGCGCGCCATCTTGAAAGGCAGTCCCCATCTCACCAGTGAGTCTTCTCTGGCCTCTTTTAGGCATGGTGAGGGGCAAAGAGAGCAGGCACCGCTAGCCAGCGATGCCCACAGGTCTCGGCGCAGCACACAGACCAACTACCGACCGTGCTGTGGGGATATAACGGCAGTAATCAGCAGGGGTGAGCTGGAGCTCCATAAACTCACGTCCTCTTCACGTCCTCCCCCTGCCTAGTGCCATTCTTAATTGTGAATGGGAGGACAGGGCCCCACCGATCCTCACTCTAGCTGTGGGACAAGAATACAGGGAAAGAATTCCGTACAGTAACCTAGGACCTATAAAAAGCTGGGTTACGTCTCCCTCATAAACCCCCAGTGGACTCTGTCAAAGGCCTTCTCAACATCTACAGACATCAGGCCAAGTGGGACCGAGTTTGCCTTGGCTTTAGCTATCAAGAGCAAAATACGGATTGTGTTGCCCCTCGCCTCTCGGCCTCTGACAAAGCCCACCTGGTCCGCATGAATCACTGCGGGAAGGAGTGGTGCTAACCGCTTAGCCAATATTTTGGAAAAAAGTTTTATGTCCACATTCAGTAACGATATTGGCCTATAATTCGAAACCGAAGATGCATCCTTCCCTGTCTTAGGTATAATGCTTATATGTGCCTCTAGAGATTGCGGCACGAAATTCAAACTGTTATTGACGGCGTTGAAGGTCGAAAGCATCTGAGGAATCAATTGGTGCCTAAGAGCTTATAAAAAACTTGGCGTAAACTTGTCAGGGCCAGGGCACTTATTGGACAGAGAGGACAGGATGTCAGTCAACAGTTTCGACACAGAGATGTCTTCCTCCAGAGCCGCCAAAACTCGGTTGTCAAACATTGGGTCTGCCGTCTGTCTGATGTAGTGTTTGATTTTGTCTGTCATCTCTGAAGGGGGAAGGTCTGAGAAATGTCCCTTTATAATATTTTTGATCTAAAAGCCTCTCAAGCTCCTGCCTCTTCAATGTTAGGTCCGTTAAAGTCGAATTAGATAGAGACTATTTGTGATTGGTCTCTAGCTAGTGAACCTGGGAGAGAAGGTCATTTATTTCCGCCATCTTAGCTTTTTTCAGTCTAGAGACGTGTTTGATGAATATGAGTCTAAGAATCCATTTTAGGGCCTCCCACTTTACTGGCTGTAGGGTGGGGTCTGATGCATGATCTAGGGAAAAAGATTGTATCGACTCTCTCACTTCAGCCATACAAGTCTCGTCCTTCAAAAGATTGCCATTAAGTCTCCAAGTACACTGTCTGCTAGTCGAGTCTGGTAGAGTCATAGATAGATAAATAGGAGCATGATCTGACAACAAAATATCACCTATGCTAGCTGACGGGCCCCACAACAAGACTTGGTGGCTTGTCAGAACGAGGTCAATCCTGCTGTACATGTTATATAGCGGGGAGTGATATGTGAAATCTCACCCTTGAGGGTTCAAGATCCTCCAAATGTCCATTAGTTGGAGAGTGTGGAGATACCTTTTCAGGGACTTAAGCCTCTTAATCGTCATAGAGCTCAGGGGCGGACCTACCGTGGTGCAGGGCCTCGACCGGCTAGGGAGCCCCTCAAGCACCTGTAGGGGCCCCTGCACAGCCGCCCCCTGTGTCAGAGGAGAGGAGGTTAACTGAGCGAAGCTTCCTGCTTCCCTTGGCTGTTCCTGCCCCTCCTCTCCTCTGCCGCCCCGGCTCCCAGACCTGCAATGCGCGGCACAGGTAGGAGCCACTCGCATACCTTCTCCCAGCTCCTCACATACAACTGGCAGCCCCCCCACCCCACGGTCCTCAACTGCTAGTAAATAATACCCCCCCCCCCCGCTCCTCACCAGTAATTTGAGGGGCTAAAGTATTACTGCTGCACCAGGGCCCGCCAGGCTCAAGGTCCGCCACTGATAGAGCTCTTACCTGAAGTAGAGTCCGCAGCCGGGTCTAGGGTGAAATTGAGGTCTCCTCCAATAATCGTTGGGCACTCTGCAAACTCCACCAAACGAGCCGAGAACATTCTGCATATCTTGGTTTGACAGTGGTCAACAGGGAGCCTGCAATGCGTATTTTAAGGAACACATAACGACCTAGGGCATCAATGCAAGTGTCTAGAATTGTGTGCGCCAAAGTTCTGTGAAGTGCCACCGAAACCCCTTTTGTTCTGGCTTCTGGATTAGAGCTGTGTATCCAGATTGGGAAGTATTTATTCCCCACCATCGGAACATGGCCAGTCTTAAAGTGAGTTTCTTGTAAGAGTAAGATCTGAGACCCTTGTCTGTGCGCTGTATAGAGAACCTGGGATCTTTTCTGGGGAGTGTTAAAGCCTTGTACATTGAGAGAGCAAATCTTTAGTGTTGTCATGTCGAGAAGGGAGGCCGGGCCAGGAGGGAGGGCCAGGAGTGAGGGAAGAGCAGGGGGGAGGGCCTCAAGATTCAAAGGATAGATATGGGAGGAAGTCAAAGGAAAAGAACGAGAAGAAAAATGAGGGAAGAAGAAAAGAAAAAGACAGAAGAGCAAGAGATTGTAGAGGAGGGTCCGGAATTATCCGGAAGAGCCAATTTGGGGTAGTCTATTCAACAGTTCCACACCTGCCAGCAGAGTATGGATCCCCAGTAGTGTGTGACCTTTCCACCTGGGGAATATCACCCTCCCCGCCGCCAAAGAGCCCCAAGGAAGCATAGAAAATTTCACAACAACAGGAAGGTAATAGAAAACATTAATAACAAAAGTATAACATAGGGAAAAACACATCCCTGTGTTGGGCAGCAGGATGCATCAGACCAGCAGCCCATTTTGTAGTTGGTCTCTAGGGACCTCAATATAACAAAACCCTAGACCAGTAGTATTAATGACGAAAATAGAGTAGAGAGCATGGCACTCAAAAAGAGGAAAATCCAACTCCTGGACAACTACACTAACCTTCCTAGCGGTATTCCCGAGCCTGACTCGGGGTTAACATTCACTGCCAGAAGCGGTAACCCCGAGTCAAGCTCGGGCTTACCCGCGGTCGCGGCAGATGCGGTGAAAAAAACGCATCTGCCGCACTTGCCGCATAGCCGCCGCACTTGCGGCGCGGTTGCGGTAATCGCCATAGTAAGTATAAGGGGACTTGCGGCAGGTGTGGCAAGTGCGGCCGCAAAAAAAAACCGCACTTGCCGCACCTGCCGCATCTGCCGCAAGTGCAAAACCGCAGTTGCCGCACCTGCCGCAAGTCCCCCTATACTTACTATGGCGATTACCGCAACCGCGCCGCAAGTGGGGCGGCTATGCGGCAAGTGCGGCAGATGCGTTTTTTTCACCGCATCTGCCGCGACCGCGGGTAAGCCCGAGCTTGACTCGGGGTTACCGCTTCTGGCAGTGAATGTTAACCCCGAGTCAGGCTCGGGAATACCGCTAGGAAGGCTAGAGTCTCCTTTGATCAGGTAAGTACTAAGAATTGCAGGCCTACTGTACATAACACCAAATTTCCATGCCAAAAAATGGTACCGCTTTTAGCAAAAAAATTCCAGACATAATCATACCGCCAGGGAGGTTAAGAGCCCCGGGGGATAACAGCAGTCCCACAACAGCTCGGGGCCAAAAACCTGTCTGGATGCACTAGACGGCATCAGCACCCTCTCCATGAAGTCCTTCCCACCGCCTCCCACTAACCCTGCATCTGGATGGGTCTCTTCCTCTCTTCTGTCTGCGTGGCTGCTGTTCCAAAGGGTCACGAGCCCATTCTGGCCCTCTCTTTAAGCCTGGCCACTGGTCCATAGACATGGTCATTGGAGGCAACCCCAAGGCAGAGGTGAATGTGGCACCCCTTCAGGGGATTGCCACAGGATCCACCGGTGCAAGGAGGGATTTACACCTTGGTACACACAGAACACAACACCTTCCACCTCAGACCTGAAGGGGGAGCTCTACTGGCTGCCTTAAGCCAATTCCCCTATAAAAAGTCCAGGCCTGAGGGGAGGAGTCAGTCCCAGTTAGTTTCAGTTAGTTCCAGTGAGTGGAGAGAGCTGGAGTGAAGGAGCTGGTCGCTGGGATAAAACCAGGACCAGGGATCACTGACCCAGCTGTGCTGCACCCTAGGGAGAGGGTCGGAGGCCAGTGGAGGAAACTGGTAATTAAAGAAGGGAACAAATCAAGCTTCCTTATAGTTTACCCGGACACTGGAGTCCGAGACTGCTAAGCATCCAGTGCAGCAGGAAAAGCCTGGAAGGACCAGGAGGAATTACCCCCTGAGGAGCACAAGTAAGAGACACTTGAACCTGACCAAGCACAGAACCAGGGGCCTAGAGGAGTATAGGGACCCCACAGAAGGTCCTCAGTGTCGGCTATAGAGTAAAGCCCTGGGAGGGAAGAAGGAGCTGCGAGTTCAGCTATAGGCGGAACTTACCCCAAACCACCATACACAGTGACAGAGGAGACTTCACAACTCTCCAAGGTGAGAGTCCCAAATTGCTCCGAGTACCTGGTTACTTCCCTGGACTGTACCTGTTACCGGTCATCAGTAAAAGGTACCAAAACAAAGACTACTGTGTGTGTGTGCCTGCTTAACTGCCGCTACCCACAACGTTGACCGCAGAGACGCTACTACGACTCCTCTCATCCATCCCCGCTGCCCTGAGGTAAAGCTCCACCTGTGGGGAGCTGTACTACACTGAGCTGAACCTCCATCACCTCAGCGGCCGGCCGCAGCACTGGTATACACGTTACCAGGTACGACAGGTGGTGTCACGTAACCAATCCCCTTCACCACCATCATCCCCCACCATCCCCGCCATTGAGGGTCTAGGGCACGGGACCGGGGACCGACCAGCCGTGATCCTCCATCCAAGTCGCCAACAGCCCTGGTATCCGAGTACCCCCTACCCTGTCGACCGCCTCATGAATGCTGGGACGTCTTTTGGATGTGTGACTACAAACAGGGCCCCCTCTTGACGTACTTGAAGATGAAAGGGAAAGCCCCAGGAGTACAGAATATCTCTATTCTGGAGTTCTGTCAGTAGGGGGCGCAATGCTCTACGTTTCTGGAGGGTGCGCCACGATAGGTCGGCCATAAACTGGATCGAAGACCCCTGATATTTAACTGGGTCTACACTGCGAGCTTTATTAATAATGCACTCCTTCACTTGGTATTTATGTATTCTGCAAATTACGTTTCTGGGCCTAGCCCCCTCAGTTGGTGGTGGACCCAGAGATCTATGTGTCCGATCAAACTCTAAGACCGAGTCCTCAGGGATTTTCATATTAAATTAAAGATACCATGTAAAATGCCATCCAATTCACCAGGACCAACCGGGAGATGTTATTGCGCCTCTCTCGGTTTTCTAGGTCCTCCATTGTGTCCAATAGCTGTTCAAATTGAGAGGCTTGACTAGAAACTGTTTGATCCAAATCATTTAATCTCCTTTGCAAATCATCTGTGGAGGATTCATTGGAAGCCACCTTCCTGGTCGGTTTTTCTAGTTCCTCATTAAGGACTGTTGTCTCTGCCTTGACAGCAGATTCCATGCAGAGATACATATCCCTCCATTTCCTCTCTGGTTGGTATGGACTGTATACTGAGTCTGAGAACATCACAAACATCTGTATCAGGAGGAGTATAGGTGGGGTTACTACCTTTAGAGGGGGAGATTCTATGTCACTCATACTCAAGTCTGCCTCTGTAGAATTAGATGGCTGGGAGCTAGTGCTTGTAATGTGGGCCTGCACGTGGCCAGTTGGAATGACCGGGGGGGCTCACGGTGGACCTGATCTGTTTCCGTGTGTAACTCTGGCTGAGGGCTAAAGTGTCCACCTCCCCCTCTCCCTCTGTCCTGTGCAGTGCGGCCCAAGTTCCAGGCGATGCCCGCCGTGGAGGACAATAAGCGGTGCTCGCCCGCATGCCCCCCGGTCGGCACAGGTGGCTCAAGTGGTACAGTGGATATCGGGATAGGGGAGCTCCGCTGCCATTATGACGGGCGCTGGCTCTATTCTGACGGGGGGGGGAAGGGGTGAGTGTTACTGGACCGCGTAGCCTTGCTCCTTCCCTGGGCTGTGATCTGGGCTTGGAGATGTAACGGGAATCTTCCACGTCTGCTACTCCCCGCATTCCGTTTGCTACAGTGCTGCCGTCTGTGTGGGCCGTCATTGCTCTGCCCTCCGACTCCACAAATTGTCTTGCTGTGCTCCACAGGAACAGGGAGATGCCTGCGGCAGGGGACACCGGGGCTTCTCAGGTAAGTGAGGGTCTGCCGCTCCTCCTCTTTGCTGGTATGAGAAGGTTATCAGGGTCGCTGGAAGCTGATTAGATGAGTTCAATGGCGATGAGGGAGCAGGAGCTCAGGGATCAGCAGTCTCTCCCCGCCATGGCCAGGCCACACCCCATTGTCCACACTTTTAATAATAATTTCTTTATTCCATTTTAGGGAGTCAATGGCCTGACTTTCACCAGAATTTAAATTATCATTTTTCTTTACATGCACCATTGATTGAATATCTTTGAGGACAAGTTGCTGAAACGTCTCTATATGAGAGCCTCTATGGTGCAGAGGATAGAACTTGTTTGAACCATCCTGTACTGCTACATGCATAAATTCACATTCTTTCAAAGCAGGATCAGTTGGAACATTTTCAGAAGATGATAACATGGTTGAAGATCTGCTCTTTTCCTCTAGCAAAAAATTACGCTGAACAGTAAGCTTCCTAAAAAACTCATTTGGGTCCAAGTACAAAGTGAAGAGATTTAGTGGAGGGTTAGGGCAAAACAAGAGTCCATTTTCTAAAAGAGAAATCTCATCTTTAGTTAGATTATGATCAGAGAGAGCAAGATAGAGGTCACTAAACATCTTGATACTATGCTCCCAAAACGTTATGTTTTAGAGAATGGCACCAAAGGGATTGAGATTATCACAAAAATCGTCTTTCCCACAGAATCCCTTTTTTAACTAAATTATGTGATGAATTCTCTGTTAGTTGTTCCATGGGGATCATGAATCTCTTGATTAATAAAAGGAATTCTCTTGCTGAGAAAGCACTAGAAGAGATGGTATTTCTTAGGAGTAACCTAGACCTATATTCACTTTCTTTTGATTTTAAAGAATTTTATTTTAGTCTTCATCTAAGGGGCCTTTCACACATGCGTTTTTTTCCTGATTTGGAAGTTCAGGAAAAAAACAGATTTATACACAATTAATTTTTTTTGCCCATTCTCTTTAATGATTTCAGGAGAAAACATGAAGCAACAAGATTCTAACTGACAAAATTAAAGTGAATGGGCAAAATACTGTAAGAATCAGGTTTTTCCTGATCTTCCAAATCAGGAAAAAAACGCAAGTGTGAAAGGCCCCTTAGATTGAATAAATTTGAGGAAGAAATTGTAAAAAAGAAAGTTGCCAAGCTACTATGTGATAGAAAAGATAATACTATAACTGATGAACAATTGGAGGTAGTTTCTCATAATTCTCAAGATTCACAGGTTGACACTTTAGTAAACACTCAAATTAATTTAGCGCAAAAGGATGGGGAGCCCCCAAAGAGGGGGATCAAATAAGTTCTTGGCCCTTTTAAAAATAAACAAAGAGCCTATTATGAGCAACACAAAAACAACTTTGCATAAAGGCCCAGTAGGCCAACACATAAAAAAGTCTATAGACTTAGGTTCACTTGGGGTTAATTCTAATATTAAGGATCCAATTATTTTGGATAAACCCAGTCAGTTACAATTAGAACACACACCACCCCCTTCACTTGGTTCATTGGTGGGTACACCTATTACTAAAGAGTTGGAGTTGAAGGAGAATCAATGCATCCACCTCTTTTGGACTTGAGTCAATAATTTACTCATGGTTATCTCTATTCAGAATGATGATCCCACCAATTTTATTAACCTCTCTATATTGACAGTACATAATAATTCACCTTCATGAACTATCTCTTTAGATCCCCCACAACTGAATCAATCTCTTGTTTCTCCAGACAGATGAGAGTATTACTAATACTATTCAAACTAGTGCACCAAATCTTCCTCGTTTCCTCTATTGAGGGTGGTATTGAGGAAAATTACCTAATCCTGATGATCGAAATTTAGCTTGAAAGCTGGAATTACTGATAGCCCTCCTCAGAGTGAAACATTTGGAAGTCCCTCACTAAATCTGTCTCTTGAATCGAAAGACACGGTATGGCTGGCTTCACACTGCAGGATTTTCACTGATCAGTGTCCATCTAGTTTGTGTGCCAAAACCAGGAGTGTCTCCAAAACTCAGAACAGGTGTGTCAATCTTTCAATTATAGTTCTTCTCTGCAAGTTCCTCTCCTAGTTTTGGCACACAAACTGGATGGACACTGATCAGTGAAAATCCTGCAGTGTGAAGCCAGCCTTACTAATTTAGATCCTTCTAGTTCCCTTCCACCAATGAGGAATATTTCCTCATCTCTTGACTTGACACCATCCATACAAGAATTGGTGACTAATGCTCAGATTGCCTCTCCAGAGAAAGAAGTAATTTTGTATTTTTTCAAATATTAACCTAACAAATTAAAAAATGACTCAGTTTTTTTCGGGTAGCTCCAGGGCGCCATCCCAAAAGAAAAAGAGAAAACATAGATGCAGAGGGAGTGGGGGAGTACCCACAAACTATCTTCCCGCAACAGACCCCATTCTGAAGAGAAGAAAGGCCATTAAGATCCACTCTGTGGGTCTTTATCTTCTAAAAATACAGGGATTTTTAATCTCTCCGACCATAGTCTAACTAAAGATGAGGTTTCTTTTTTAGAACATGCATTCTCATCTCCACTTCACTTTGTACTTGGACCCAAATTAGTTTTTTTAGGAAGTTTACTGTTCAGTTTTGATAGAGGAATAAAGCAGATCTTCAACCATATTATCATCATCTTAAAATGTTCCAACTGATCCTGCTTTGAAAGAATGTGAATTTATGTATGTAGCAATACAGGGTGCTTCAAACAAGATCTATCTCCTGCACTACAAAGGCTCTCATATAAAGATATTTCAGCAATTTATCCTCAAAGATCTTCAATCTGCATGCAATCTGCACGCATGCAAAGAAAAAAGATAATTTAAGTTCTGGTGAAAGGCAGACCATTGACTCCATAAGAGGAAATAAAGAAATTATTATTGTTGTTATTATTATTAAATGTTCCGACAAAGGGGGCGAAGTAGTGATTGTGAATAGGGGATGGTATCTTAGGGAGGGTAGGAGGATCAAGGATGATCATGAATATTACGAAAAATTGGAATTGGATCCTTCTATTTCAATTTTCTTAAAGTCCAAAGAGTTGATCAAAAAAGCTCATAGCAATGGGATCCTGAATAACAAAGGAAAAACGTATTTAGATATTCAACACTTCCAGATGCCCTTCTTCTACTTTTTAAGTCACTTACAACCAGTCCCAAGTGGCATTCCAGAGGATGCTGGACAGATTTTGGTTTATACTAAAAGGTGATCCGGTTCTGTCTGGGCATCTTCCGGATAAACCCAAAGTGATATACAGAAGGAACCGTAATTTGCGTAACCTGGTGGCACCAAGTAATACTGTACTGAAACCGTTATCAGCCAGGACGAACAATATCTCTAGTGCTGTTTTTTATGTAACACCCCTAAATGTTTGTGTTGTGGCACTATTAAGAACGGTATTAAATCTTATTCATCACAGACTAAGGGCAAATCTTATACCATTAAGTGCCATATTGATTGTCAGTCAACTTTTGTGGTTTATTTGTTGCAATGTACATGCAGCTTACAATACGTGAGCTGTACCATACAAACCATGCAAGGCCACCTTAACAAACACTGACACAACATACGCATTGGATACCAATTGCACAGTGTATCCAGGCACTTCAATGTTGCACACCAGAAAGATCCAACATTTCTGAGACTCACCATAATTGACCAGGTGGCAGATACTGTCCCTGATCGATTGGATAGTCTCATTAACAGAGAAAGTTATTGGATCTTCAAACTTGGCACTTTGGCTTCTGAAGGGCTAAATTTAACCATTGATAATGTGGTTAGTCACTAACAATCTTATTTTAAACATTAGAAAATTATGTCTTTATTATATTTTATTTTGTTACTTCTTTTTTATATATACAGTATATTTTATATATATATCAAAAAACATTTTATAGAATATATTTTTTTATTCCTCTGTATACTGTATACTCTTTATACTGTATCCAATCCTTTTTGTTTTAATGTAACACTTTATAGTTGTAATATTCAGCTCCTTTTTTATATTTACTTTCAGCGTATCTTTTATTATTATTTATTATTATAGCGCCATTAATTCCATGGCGCTTTACATGTGGAAAAGATAATCAAAGACAAGCACAAGGTACATGGACAACATATGGCACACAGCTTCAGAAGGACAGAGGACGCTATTTGCGAGGGCTCATAATTATTAAGTTTCATAAGGGTACCTTTACACGCGGCAACTTTTCTAGGAATTTCACTGGCAACTTACTGGTTGCAGTGAAATCATGGACACATTGTTCTATCTTGTTGCTGTGTATAAATGGAACAATGTCTCCATGATTTCACTGCAACCTTAAGCATTCTTATCATGGGCATATAAAGGGTGCAATGAGGTCATAATTGTTTATTGTCCCCATTTGTGTATTTCCCTATAAGTATGTCATTTCATCTTATGTCCTCTGTACCACCTGATGAAGATAGCAGTTCACTATTGAAACGCACTGTGGAGCGTACAGAATCTCACTAAAGGTTTGACACCTTTTAAAGAGAACCTGTCACCCCCACAGGGCCTATTAAACTGAAAGAGTCAACTTCAGCAGCGCCTATGCTGCATTTTGTGAAGGTGGCTCCATATCTCTCTGCCCCCCAAAAAATAACTTTATAATATTTGCCGCCCTATATGGTAATACCTCTAAAAGGTCTTTGAGGTACGTTCCCTTCCCTGGACCTAAACACCTTTCTGCTGTCAGGCTGGCTTCACACCACGTTTATTTGCTGTCAGGTTCTGTCCGGTATTTTGCAGGATGCACCGGACAGAACCTGACGGCCCCAAGCAAACAGAAGTGGAGGGCAAATATGCCCTCCAATCCTGTTTTCTGACGGAATCAGCGACTGCCGATGTCCAGTGCTGAAATTTCAGCATAGCGGCTGGATGGGAGCTACTGCTGTGCTGATATTTCAGCCGGGGAGCTCTCCTGGTGCTGAAATTCAGCGGTGGCTGCTTGTAGCAGCTGCCGCTCTTTCAGCTCCCGGCGTCTGGGAACCGGTCCGATTTTATGTCGGATCTGGTGCGATCCGGCGCCCATAGACTCCTGTTATGAACTGATGACTCAGGAGTAACATTCAGATTCCATAGAAGTCGTTGGTAACTGTACTGACCGCAATCCCTGACTACACACCACAACTAGAAGTAGCCGTGGGATGTAACTAACCAGACCTAGACACCTCTGCACAGCCGGAGAACTAACTGCTCCTAAAGATGGATGTAGAAAAAGCTATCTTGCCCCAGAGCAGAACCCCAAAAGAATAGCAAGCCCCCACAGATATTAACTGGGAAACAACAGAAAGAAAAACAAACACAGGCAGAGTAAAAGGTTTAGCAAAAGAGGCCAAACTAGCTATATAGGAAAGACAGGATAGAATACTATTACTGTCAGTATAAAACACTATCAAAAAACCACCAACAGCAGATAGTACAAAAATTACCCTAAGTCACTAAGACTCGGCACCCTCCATATCTGCAGACTTCTATAAATCAAATGCCAGCAGAACTGGAAATAACAGATAATAGTGAATGGTAAAATTCCTAGGAAGAAAACTTCCTAACTGAGAGCAGATAAACAATATACAGATTAAATTGCAAACCCACAAGTTAGAATAAGACAAAACATAAGCAGAACCTTAAGCACACAAAAGTGTGCCACAAAGTATCAAAAAACCATCCACTTAGCTTTCAAAGAATTCTACAGAGCAGAAGAAACCAGAGAGATGTGAACTCCTCCAGGAACCAAAGACAACTGGCAAGGATTGATCCACTTCAAACCATTACATGCTCCAAGAACCACATTGCCAATCATCACCATTACCTGTGAAGCCCACACAGTCAGCTGCATCACCAGCAACAACCACAGGAGGGAGCTCCAATGAATTCATAACAGACTCCCATGTTATGGACACCGGATCCGGGAGGATCCGATTTTTGCCTTGAACACAAAAAATGCTGCGAGCTCCAATTTTGTGTCCGGGGCAAAAAAAACTAAATCTGCAGGATCTTCCCAGACAGCACAAAACCGGATGGCAAATCACTGCCATCCGGCCCCATCGAAATACAATAGGGGCAAAATCGGATCTGGGACTGTCCGGTTCACACCAGACAGCCCCGGATCCCAAAAATCATGGTGTGAAGCAGGCCTCAGTCATCCTCCTCTGTTCTCCGGGGGCCACCTCCTCTCCTCCTCCTCCTGATGTCATCTGCACCTGCCCAGATTAGTTAGTTCTAGGGCATTCTCCATTTGCTTTGCTCGAGAATTTAGGTCACATAACGTAACCAGATTGCACCTGCATATAGCGCAGGCACCAGATTCCGGCCCTGTAGTGTGTTATGCTGTATGAACACTGTGGGGCTCGGAATCTGGCGCATGTGGCGCATCACTGAAAAGAGGAGAGGGAGGAGGGAACAGACGCAGTGATGCTTTCTGCCCAGGCTCCAGATTCCCAATCCTGCAGTGTGCTTAAAGCATAACACACTACAGGGCTGGGATCTGGTGCTTGCGCTAAACGCAGGCGCAATCTGGGGACGTCAAATGACCTAAATTCTCGGGCATAGCGAATGGAGCATGCATAAGAACTAACCAATCTGGGCAGGTGCAGATGACATCAGGAGGAGGAGGAGAGGAGGCGGCCCCGGAGAACCGAGGAGAATAACTTACAGCAGCAAGGCATGTAGGTCTAGGGAAGGGAGTGTACCTTTTAGAGGTATTACCATATAGGCAAGGAAATATAAAGTTATTATGTAGATATCCCTGTGGGGCAGCGAGATAAGAGCCATCTTCACAAAATACAGCATAAGCGCTGCTAAAAGTCAGATCAGAGATCGGGAGCTGTGAGGGTGCCATCAGCTGATAGCCCAGAGCAGAACCAATGTGACAGGCTCAGCACTGTCCCTTAAGGCCCTGTCACACATAAAGAGATCGCTAACGAGATCGCTATTGGAAACGCTGTTGCATCATGAAATTCATGACGCAACAGCGATGTCGTTCTGTGTGACACGCACCAACGATCTGGCCCCTGCTGTGAGATCGTTGATCGTTACACACTGCTCTGGGTCATTCCTGCGTCGTTGTGCTCCCGCTAGGAACGCTACATCGTTGTGTTTGACAAAGATAATAAGCAACGATCTCAATGCTACGCTATGGAGAGAAAATTCACAATGACCTCGGTATAATTCTGGATCGCTAGTGCGTCATTTTTCACATAGCTGGTAAGATGCCTGTTTGACATCTTACCAGCGATGTGTAAACGACGCAGCAGCGATCTCTGCACATCATTATCGGGATAGCTGATGCGTCGTTATGTGAGACTGGGCCTTTAGCCTGAGGTAAAGTGAAATACACTGATCAGCTGAAGTCAGGTACAATTTCTAGGCCCCCCCCCACCTTTATAAGGTCGTATTCAGTGTGTGTGGAGTTGAATACGAATTTCTGTGACAACAAGCATATGTTTGTTTCAGAAACAGACTAGTGGGGACATCTTCCGGAAGGTTGTTGAAGGGTTTTCTTCCAGATTTAATTTATAAAATATATTTGAAAGTTTATTAAAATGCTCTATATTATTAGATAAAATGTAACCTTCATTTAAAATTTTAACATTTAACGTTGTCATTTATATATTTATTCATGTATCCATGAAAAACACTGACGACAGAAACAGACAAGTACATTGATCCAAAACACTGATGACACATAAATGTTTAACGTGTGAATGAGGAACAGAAATTTTGACACTCATGGTAAACTCACATAGCCTTTGTTGGGCGAAATCGCTTCCACCCTGGTTGCCCTATTGGTCATGTGTATGTTTTTTGTTTTTCCTTCATTTCTTTGACTACTACTAATATTTCACTACCTGGTGGTAGTTTGGTGGCCTTAAGGTACACACAGAGATAAATTGCTTGCAATTCACTGGTTGCAGTGAAATCATGAACACATTGTTCCATTTTGTTGCCATGTACAAGTAGAAGAATATGTCCATGATTTCACTGCAACCATTGAATTGCAAGCAATTTATCTCTGTGTGTAAAGGTACCTTTAGGCTGAATTAACCTGAGGAAGGGGAGACCATTTTTGTGTCCATTGGGGCCAATAAATTAACTCATTCAAGACCCTTGATGTAATACAACGTCAAGGATTGGGTCCCGGTGTTTGATGTGAGTTTTGATGCGGTGCTCACATCAAACACCTGACATCATCAGCTGAGATATCGGGCTTACAGCACCGATCGGATCTGGGATCCCATCAGTGCTGTTAACCCCTTGGATCCTGCTGTCATTCACTGACAGAGGGATCCAAAACCGGCGCGGCGGGGATCTTTGCTGTTTTCCGCCTGCACCGTGCTCACGTGATAGCCCAAGGTCCTACCGTGACCCCGGGAGCTATCATGGATCACTTCCAGTGAGTGGTTGGCAAGCGCTGCCCACCACTCACAATGTGCTGCAGCTCATCGGGACCTGTGACAAGCAATCGGATGCTGCAGCAGTGTGGCACCCTATGGGGCTGTGTAAAATAAAGATTCAAGTAAAATATAAAGTTTTTAAAAACATAAAAAATACCAAAACACAAAAGTTCAAATCACCCCCCTTTTCCCCCATTCAAAATAGAAGTATTAAAAAAATTAAAATAAATACACATATTTGGTATTGCATATTCAGGAACGCCTGATCTATCAAGATATAAAATCAATGAATGAGGGCTATAAACTTCATAACTGAAAAAAAGGTCCAAACGCCAAAATTGAGTTTTTTTGGTTCCCGCAACATCACTATAAATTACAATAACGGGCGATCAAAACAGCGCCCCCACCCAAAAATAGTATAATTAGAAACGTCAGCTCAAGACACAAAAAATAAGCCGTCACACAGCCTCACATCCTGAAAAACTGCTATGGGTTGCAGAACATGGCACAAAAAGTGCGATATGTTTTTTTTCTTCAAGCTTCTGAATTGTTTTTTCATTACTTAAAATACCAGTATAAGATACATGCTTGCATCTACGAACTCACACCGTCACATCAGTTTTACCATATAATGAACATAGGTGACTAAAAACCCAAAAAACGAACGCTTAATTGCACTTTTTTTGCAATTTTACTGCACTTGGATTTTTTTTGCATTTTCCTGTACACTATATGGTAAAATAAATGATTGCATCTGAAAGCAAGCCCTCATATGTCTATATTGACAGAAAAATAAAAATGTTATGGCTCTTAAAAGCAGGGGAGCAAAAAACGAAAATGAAAAACAAAATATCACCGGGTGGTGAAGGGGTTAAAGTGGATAAGCCAAACAACTGGCATAAAACTGATTGATGAGTCAAATTTGTTTGCACAATAATTGTGAGGTTGCACAAAAAATTTGTGACTCTTGATGTTTTCACAACAGTTTGAAGCAGTTATGCCAAAATAGGTGGAGCTAGGGAGGAACCAGGCCGGATTGGGGTAAGGCTATGTCCACCAGTCAAGTTCAGCAAATGTGACAGCGTTTTTTATTAAAGAAATGTTATTCCAGTCTTGACTAACATTTCTGATGAGGCGCAGAAGATGTGCCAAATTCTTTAAGTGACGTAGACCTCTTAACCCCTTCACGACCTATGACGTAGGAGGACGTCATGGGCCGTGTCCGGGTATTTGATGTGAGCTCCGTCGCTGAGCTCACATCAAAGCCCCGACATCTCTGATGATCTCATCAGCTGAGATGTCAGGGTAACACCACCGATCGGAACCAGGATCCGATCAGTGCTGTTAAACCCTTGGATCCCACTGTCAATCACTAACAGCGGGATCCAAGGTGGCCGTGCCGGGGAACGCTCCGTTCTCCACCTGCATCGGAGATCCCGTGATAATATCGCGGGATCTCCGGCGGTCATGTGACAGCTGGGGGTCTTGGCTAGACCCCGGATGCTGTCAGAGAGCACTTCCGGGTTGTGGTTGGCAGGCACTGCCAACCACAACACGTCCGCGATTCTGGGAGATCATCGGTATCTTCCAGAAGCAATCGGACTGTGCAGCAAGGTGCCTCTTAAAGGGGCAGTGTAAAAATAAGACTTAGTAAAAAAATAAAATTTTTAAAAACCTGTAATAAAAACAAAAACATAAAGGTTCAAATCACCCCCCTTTTCCCCCATTCACAATAAAAGTATTAAAAAATTTTAAAAAAATACACGTTTGGTATCGCCATGCTCAGAATTGCCCGATCTATCAACATATAAAATCAATTAATGAGAGCCCTAAACTGCGTAATGGAAAAAATGGTCCAAACGCCAAATTTACGTTTTTTTAGTCGCCACAACATTGCTATAAAATTCGATAACGGGCGATCAAAACAGCGTATCCACCCAAAAATGGTGTCATTAGAAAGGTCAGCTCAAGATGCAAAAAATAAGCCGTCACACAGCCCCAGATCCCGAAAAATGAGAACACTAAAGGGTTGCAAAATATGGCGCAAAAAGTGCGTTTTGTTTTTTTTTTTTCCAAACTTCTGAATTTTGTTTTCACCACTTAGATACCAGTAAAGGTATACATGTTTGGTATCTACGAACTCGTACCGACCTGGGGCATCACACCGTCAAGTCGATTTCACCATATAGTGAACATGGTAGTTAAAAAATGCAAAAAACAAACGTTTGATTGCACTTTTTTTGCAATTTCACCGCACTTGGAATTTTTTTGCAATTTCCTTGTACACTATATGGTAAAATAAATGATTGGATCTGAAAGTACAACTCGTCCCACAAAAAACAAGCTGTCATATGTCTATATTGACGGAAAAAAACTTTATGGTTCTTGGAAGCAGGGGAGCAAAAAACGAAAATGAAAAATTCCTGGGTCATGAAGGGGCTAAAGGTTTTGACGCATCTTGTTTTAAAATATTCATTTATTAACACTGAAGTACAGTGCCTTGTGAAAGTATTTGGGCCCCTTGAACTTTTCAACCTTTTGCCACATTTCAGGCTTCAAATATAAAGACATAAATTCTAATTTTTTTGTGAAGAGAAGAATCAACATTAAGTGGGACACAATCGTGAAGTGGAACGAAATTTATTGGATACTTTAAACTTTTTAAACAAATAAAAAACTGAAAAGTGGGGCATGCAATATTATTCGGCTCCTTTACTTTTAGTGCAGCAAACTCACTCCAGAAGTTCAGTGAGGATCCAATGTTGTCCTACATGACTGGAAATGATAAATAGAATCCACCTGTATGTAATCAAGTCTCCGTATAAATGCACCTGCTCTGTGATAGTCTCAGGGTTCTGATTCAAGTGCAGAGAGCATCATGAAGACTAAGGAACACACCAGGCAGGTCCGAGATACTGTTGTGGCGAAGTTTAAAGCTGGATTTGGATACAAAAAGATTTCCTGAGTTTTAAACATCTCAAGGAGCACTGTGCAAGCGATCATATTGAAATGGAAGGATTATCAGACCACTGCTCATCTACCAAGACCCGGCCATCCCTCTAAACTTTCATCTCGAACAAGGAGAATACTGATCAGAGATGCAGCTAAAAGGCCCATGATCACTCTGGATGAACTGCAGAGATCTATAGCAGAGGTGGGAGAGTCTGTCCATAGGACAATAATCAGTCGTACATTTCACAAATCTGGCCTTTATGGAAGAGTGTCAAGAAGAAAACCATTTCTCAAAGATATCCATAAAAAGTCTTGTTTGAAGTTTGCCACAAGCCACCTTGGAGACACCAAACATGAGTAATAAGGTGCTCTGGTCAGATGAAAGCAAAATCGAACTTTTTGGCCACAATGTAAAAAGGTATGTTTGGCGTAAAAGCAACACAGCTCATCACCCTCAAAACACCATCCCCACTGTCAAACATAGTGGTGGCAGCATCATGGTTTGGGTATGCATTTCTTCAGCAGGGACAGGGAAGATGGTTAAAATTGATGGGAAGCTGGACGGATTCAAATACAGGACCATTCTGGAAGAGACCTGTTGGAGTCTGGAAAAGACCTGAGACTAGGACGGAGATTTATCTTCCAACAAGACAATGATCCCAAACATAAAGCAAAATCTACAATGGAATGGTTCAAAAATAAATATAAGCATGTGTTAGAATGGCCAAGTCAAAGTCCAGACCTGAATCCAATCGAGAATCTGTGGAAAGAGCTGAAAACTGCTGTTCACAAACGCTCTCCATCCAACCTCACTGAGCTCGAGCTGTTTTGCAAGGAAGAATGGGCAAGAAGTTCAGTCTTTCGATGTGCAAAACTGATAGAGACATACCCCAAGCGACTTGCAGCTGTAATCGCAGCAAAAGGTAGCGCTACAAAGTATTAACTCAAGGGGGCCGAATAATATTGCACACCCCACTTTTCAATTTTTTATTTGTTAAAAAAGTTTAAAATATCCAATAAATTTCGTTCCACATCACGATTGTGTCCCACTTGTTGATTCTTCACAAAAAAATTGGAATTTCTATCTTTATGTTTGAAGCCTGAAATGTGGCAAAAGGTTGAAAAGTTGAAGGGGCCGAATACTTTCACAAGGCTCTGTATGTAGATATAGCAAATCTTATTGAATCAAGCCCTTGGTGTCAGGCTCC
The DNA here is from genome assembly GCA_033576535.1 of Allobates femoralis. Lineage (NCBI taxonomy): Eukaryota > Metazoa > Chordata > Amphibia > Anura > Aromobatidae > Allobates > Allobates femoralis. Next base: position 40,841,145 of record JARQOC010000007.1, read on the forward strand.
TGTTGGCAGCAGACAACACCTATGGTTTCTGTTTCTCCCAATGAAGGCTATGAGAAGGCTATTTTATGGTATCAAAAGTAATTTTTTTTACTTCATTCTTTTTCTAAAGTACAGTACATGGAAAATGCAAGAAAAGAATTATGTGTAAAATGTAAACAAAGTATAAAATGCCACCAACAACATATCAAAAATAATTTGATTTAATGGTGTTTCTTTCAAAAGTAAATGCTTACAAATTATTGTATGAAGGAGGGTTATAGTGTTTTAACAATCATTTTAAATGGAGTATTTTAATTATGACATTTTGTATCATTGTGTTCATGAGTATCTTAAATTGTATTGAAATATATATAGGGTATATGAAGAGAAATACTTCATGTCTTCAGAATGCAGCATTTTGATATAATAGCATTGACTATAAAACATCATTTGCTGATTTGGAGTCATTTCCGTAGTTTACTATTAACAAACCTCTGACCAAAAAGAGCACATTTGAGAAGACATAAACAGTGAAAAAACATTTCTGACATTTCTTGTGGGTGGTGCATTCCTCTCTCTGACACCTGACTTCCAGATACAAAAGCCACTATGTTACCACTATTTTGTGGGGCTGTACTCTGTACTCTGCACTGCAGAGTAAATACCTTTAATTGTTGAGGAAATCCCAATGTTCATAGCTAAGGCCCCCTTCACATCACAATTTTTTTCCTGTCTGTGGGGATGCTGTTTTTTGCAGGACTCCACGGACATGAACGGACAGGTCCGAATGTGTACCTCCGGATGCTATTTCTGTGTCGGAATCCGTGAATTTGACGGATCCGGACACAGAAAGAGCTGGGAGGAGCCCGAGCCTGCAAAGCTAACTTTCACTTTCACAATGTATCTAGATACATTGCGAAAGGGAAAGCAATGGTCAAATATTAAAAAAAAATGCTCACCTCTCCGCCGAGTGTCCCACGATGCGCGGCATCCACTTCCGATGGCTGAAGGATCTTAATCAGCTGATTAAGAAGGGGCGGGGCAACCCTATCAGCTGATGTCACATAACAGCATCAGCTGAGCGGTTTAAATCGCCTGCCTATTGGTTTTGGTGGGTGGGCGATTTAAATCGCTTAGCTGATGCTGTCATGTGACACATCAGCTGATTGGGTTGCCCCACTCCTTCCCAGTTAGCTGATTAAGGTCCTGCAGCCATCGGAGGTGGATGTCACGCATCCACTCGGCGGAGAGGTGAGCATTTTATTTTTAACACTTTGCACTTTAATTTCACTTTAGCAATGTATATAGATATACTGCTAAAGTGAAATTACACGGGAACAGAGCAGTTTTAGTGTATTGAGCATGCTCAGTACACTAAAATTGGATCAGAGAAATGATCCTGTTTTTTTTCAGATCCGCACTCCATAGGCCACTATGTTATTTGCCGTGGACCGCGTCGGATCCGATTCTGTCCAATTTGGTCCGCTGTGCCCAAAATCGGAGCAGTCTCTGATTCTGGGTACATCAAAAAATCGGACACAATCGGATCCGTGACTATTTGGACACAATCGGATGGCCATATAGGACCAATCCGTGCCCATAGGGATGCATGGGGGCCAAATCGAATCCATGGCTATCAGTTTTACAATTGATAGCCACGGATCCCACAAAATCGTGATGTGAAAGGGGCCTAAGAGATGTTTTTTAATGTTTTACGTTATATTAGTCCTAATTCACACATCAATATTTTTCATCAGTATTTCATCATTATTTGTATGCAAAAACCAGGAGTGTTTCCAAAACATAGAACAGGTGTCAATCTTTCCATTTGTATTGTCTATAGTTCTATTCCTGGCTTTGGCATACAAACACTGATGCAAAAATACTGACGTGTGAATGAGGCCTTACAAAGTTTTGAGTACAGCTATTTCTAATCCTTATATTGTCTTTCAGCAAACTACTAGGAGGTGGTATAGAAAGCATGGCAATAACAGAGACATTTGGAGGTAAAAAAATTCCTTTATTCAATAAACAAAATACTATAGAATTTTACAAAATAAAGGTGATTAGGTCATATTTACTGTTGAAACCAGAAGTTTACATACATGATATAAAAAGACACATATGCATGCTGACATGAATCAGAATAAAACTTTCCTGTTTTAGGTCAATTAGAATTACAATAATCTACTGTTGCGCTGTTTTGTCCATCATCGACTTTCAATGTCCCCGTATCACGTGCATCTGACTTCCAGTGCCCAGCCATTATTCCTGAACCAAAAGATGGGTGTGGAAATATGGGGGACGCTAGTGGTGGTGCCGCACACGCCGATCGCAGTACAGTGCACTCTCCCGTCCGCTCCCAGTGGTCTCCCCTCCACCCGGCCTCCCCTCCACCCGGGCTTCCCTTCTGCCCGGTCTTACCAATGCCCGCTTCCAGCAGTGCCGTTACCTTGTCGCGTCACACAGGTCCTTGCAGCATGCAGCGGTAAGACCAGACAGAGAGGAGACCTGTGTTTATATAATATATATATATATATACATACGTTAGAACAAACGGGAGCAGCACTTCTTCTTGATGAGGTGGGTGCAAGTTCAGCCCAGAGTGGGGTTCAATCAATCTTGCATATATGCCATAGTGAAAAAAGACTGCAGCAGTCCTTTCAGATGTATTCTGACTTTATTAGGCCTTCAGGCAAAGTTGCGACATTTCAGTCACATGGACTGAAAAGGCTGGAAGAAAGTCCATGTGACTGAAACGTCGCAAACTTATCCATGTTATGTAAATAAAAGGTTATAACCTGTTGTTAAATTCATCCATTGGTTTGATAAATTACTCTTTTGAAAGCTGAAACTCTCCCAAATTTGGTTTAGGTTAAGAAAATAAATTGGCATCAAAGCTGAAATATTGATCATTTACTGTACACAGAATGGTCAGATTTTGGCAAGACAAAAGTTTTGTTGCCCCCAGAAAGTAATGTGATATTCAAACAAATAATTAACTTAAAATACAAATATATGTTGCATAACATTGGTGAATGAAGTTGTGGTGCTATAAGAGTCATATTTAATATTTTGTGTGACTTCCATGAGCTTGAAGGACTGCATCCATGCAGTTCAACAATGATTCATACAATTTATTAATGAAGTCATCAGGAATAGCAAAGAATGCAGTCTTACATGCCTCCCAGAGTTCATCTAGATTCTTTGGTTTTGTCTTCCAAGCTTCCTCTTTCATCCTACCCCAAACATGCTCAATGATGTTCATGTCTGGTGACTGGGCTGGCCAATCCTTGAGCAATAGCTGAGGGAAAGGGGAGTGGAATGGTGCTCACCAGGTTCTTATGAGGCTGTAGTGCCAGGAGAGGAAGTCTGTAGTCCTATAGCAAATAGAAATAACTCCAGCACTTGGACAAATCTTCTTTATATGAAAATAGCTTTATTCCATCTTAAAATCTCCTCGACATATAAGATATAGAGGGACAAATCCCTCGCTGGACGCATTTCGGAACAAGTCCTTAGTCTACAACATTGCACAAGTGAGATAGAAACCCCCTTAAAAACATGAAAAACACCCCGCCCAGGAGACACAAGTGTGGAAAATACAAATCATTAATCATGACAGGTCAATTTACATATCACATGGGTAAAGAAGAAATCCCATTAACACAAAGACGCCAACCTATAATCTCTATATACAAACATAACCAAATTCATTCATGAGACCAATGAGCTGCACATAAATACAGAAATAACCAAATTCATTCATGAGACCAATGAGCGGCACATAAATGCAGAAATAACCAAGTTCATTCATGAGACCAATGAGTGGCACATATCAACAAAGGAATTTGGAATAAGGAAATAAGCAAATGGGAAATGCAAAACACCGTCATATATCCTTCATACAGTGTTGGCCAAAAGTATTGACACCCCTGCAATTCTGTCAGATAACACTCAGTTTCTTCCGGAAAATTATTGCAATCACAAATTCTTTGGTAATATTATCTTCATTTAATTTGTCTTCAATGAAAGAAACACAAAAAGAATTGTCCTAAAGCCAAATTAGATATAGTTCCACACCAAACATAAAAAAGGGGGTGGACAAAAGTATTGACACTATTAGAAAAATCATGTGATGCTTCTCTAATTTATGGAATTAACAGCACCTGTAACTGACCTGTGGCACCTAACAGGTGTTGGCAATAACTAAATCACACTTGCAGCCAGTTGACATGGATTAAAGTTGACTCAACCTCTGTCCTGTGTCCTTGTGTGTACGACATTGAGCATGGAGAAAAGAAAGAAGACCAAAGAACTGTCTGAGGACTTGAGAAACCAAATTGTGAGGAAGCATGAGCAATCTCAAGGCTACAAGTCCATCTCCAAAGACCTGAATGTTCCTGTGTCTACCGTGCGCAGTATCATCAAGAAGTTTAAAGCCCATTGCACTGTGGATAATCTCCCTAGATGTGGACGGAAAATAAATATTGACATGAGATTTCAACGCAAGGTTGTGCGGATGGTGGATAAAGAACCTTGACTAACATCCAAACAAGTTCAAGCTGCCCGAGGGTACAACAGTGTCAACCCGTACTATCCGTCAGCGTCTGAATGAAAAGGGACTGTATGGTAGGAGACCCAGGAAGACCCCACTTCTTACCCCAAGGCATAAAAAAGCCAGGCTGGAGTTTGCCAAAACTTACCTGAGAAAGCCTAAAACGTTTTGGAAGAATGTTCTCTCTTTTTGGGCAAAGGCATCAACATAAAGTTTACAGGAGAAAAAAAGAGGCATTCAAAGAAAAGAACCCGGTCCCTACAGTCAAACATAGTGGAGGGTCCCTGATGTTTTGTGGTTGCTTTGCTGCCTCTGGCACTGGACTGCTTGACCGTGTGCATGGCATTATGAAGTCTGAAGACTACCAACAAATTTTGCAGCAGAACAGTGACCCAAAACACACTTCAAAAAGCACTAGAAAATGGTTTGAGTGAAAGCACTGGAGACTTCTAAGGTGGCCAGCAATGAGTCCAGACCTGAATCCCATAGAACACCTGTGGAGAGATCTAAAAATGGCAGTTTGGAGAAGGCACCCTTCAAATATCAGGGACCTGGAGCAGTTTGCCAAAGAAGAATGGTCTAAAATTCCAGCAGAGCATTGTAAGAAACTTATTGATGGTTACCGGAAGCGGTTGATCGCAGTTATTTTGGCTAAAGGTTGTGCAACCAAGTGTTAGGCTGAGGGGGCCAATACTTTTGTCTGGCCCATTTTTGGAGTTTTGTGTGAAATGATCAATGTTTTGCTTTTTGCTTCATTCTCTTTTGTGTTTTTTCATTGAAGACAAATTAAATGAAGATAATAATACCAAAGAATTTGTGATTGCAATCATTTTCAGGAAGAAACTGAGTATTATCTGACAGAATTGCAGGGGTGTCAATACTTTTGGCCAACACTGTAAGTATAAAGTAAGACAAGCACCTTACAAGTTGTTGTCTAATAAAAATATGAAAGATCAGTTTTAAAATTTAAACCACTCGGAATTCTTGTATTACCGTAAGTTTATCGATCCAGAATATTTCACTGCGGCGTACAGAGCGTTCCCAATCTTCGCCCCTTGCTGCCCTTAAGACCCTCTCAATGCCTTTTATCCGAAGGCTACTCAAGTCACCATGATGTATTTCTTTGAAGTGACGTGAGAGGCCAGACAGATTCCTAAATTGACCGGAGTCAGGTTTCGATGCAGAAATATGTTCGGCCAATCTTTTCTTCATAGTTCTGATCGTGCAACCAATATAATCCTTGCAACACGAAATGCAAGAAGCCATATATATGACATGTGTTGTGTTGCAATTCATATATGTGCGTATGTTAAATGTTCTATTATTCGCACGATCAAGAAACAGAGAAGTAACTTCCATGTTATCTGCATGAATTGCACCTAGTCCCACCGCACCTATAGTTACCAAAAGTGGACAACCACGTTGGGGTTCGTTTGGTGCTGGAAAACATTGAAGGTGCCAGAATGTTACCCAAGCAAGGCGCTCTTTTAGAAACACACCTGAAACCCCGGTCCAGAATTTTTTTCAGAGTGAGGCCCTGGCACAAAACTGGTAGAAACTTGTGAATTGTGTTGGACACTCCATGATTCCACGAGGTCTGAGGTTGAAGAAAATTGCTACAACTTTATACAGCGATTCCTTTATTGATAAATGGCACACTATTCTCACAGATGCCTCACTGAAACTCATGAAACTGATTATCGGTGAGGAAACCGAGAAATTGAAGGTCCTGGAAACCTCTATTAAAGACATGGAAGTTTCATTATCACATTTCAGCAAGCATCCGGAGTTTGATACATTATATCAGCAACTACAACATAAGGTTGTCGATGTGGAGAGTTCCATAACTGAGGTAAAAAGGAAAAATTTTTTACGTGACTGTAAAGATTATGATGAAAAAACTGTATGAATGGAGGAGAAATACACCAAAAAAGCCACGCTCTGTATTGAAAAAGCGGCATGGCTCTAATAGATCTAACCATGTCAGTTTCTCCACCCCTGAACGTAGTGATAATTCCTTTGCCTCCACACGGTCTGGTGCCGTATCAGTTGATTCTACTCCTTCCTCTACCAGATCCCCATCAAAAAACGGGGGAAAAGCATGAGAGGGGGCCGCAGATGGAAGAGAGGAACATCAATATTCCCTGCGGAATCGCAAGAAACCAATTCTTCACAAAATGATTTTTCTCACAATAATGATTTCACTGTTGTGAACTTACCGCTACGATACTAAACAAACCCGAATTTGATTTGTTACATAAAGGTTTAAGTTTTGTGCCTAATTGTAGGGGTAATTTCATTGATATAATTTGTGACGTAAATAAATTCATGAGGGCATTGACGGTGAAAAAACATTTTTTAGCAGGATGAGTGGTCTTCACCATCTTAGACTACTGGTCTTTTTTTGCCTTGGGTGCTCCGGTTCCTTTATTTATGGGTCTTACCGATCAAATTGCTGTTGCTGAGTTACACTCTTTAATTACAGACCCAGAGGGCTCTGATTTTTCTACCAGTAATTCTGAGTATATTCCTAACCCTACCTTTTACCCATTGAATTCCCGGGTTCCCGTGATGGTCCAATTCCAACATTTGCTTGAGTCAGAAATTAAATCTATATTAGACTCTAAGAATGTATTTTCTGATAATTTGAGTATTTCTGAGAGAATGGCACTTTCTAATCTAAAACAAAACAGTCATGTAGTCATACGACCATCCGATAAGGGTGGCCAGGTGGTCTTATTAGACAGTGGTCTTTACCACCGTGAGGTGAAAAAAATGTTGGATGATATTGACACCTACTGTGCTTTAACCACTGACCCTACCACTAGGATACAAAGGGAGCTTGGTAATCTGTTAAATAAAGGTTTACATTTGGGTGTTCTCATACAAAGATTAGAGGAACACTTATATGTGGAAAAGCCAGTGTCTCCTTTGTTCCACGCTTTGCCCAAGACACATAAGGCGATTTTCCCTCCTCCTTTCAGACCCATAGTGGCTGGTAATGAAGGGGTTAATGAACATCTGTCTCAATGGGTGGATAAAAAGCTACAACCTTTGCTGGTTAATTCCATAGGGTCAATAAGGGACTCCAAACATCTCTTACAAAGTGTGGGCGAGATGACGTGGCAGGCTAGCTATTCATGGGTTACTTGCGACGTCATCTCGTTGTATACATGCATTCCACATAGTCGGGCTTTCGAGATTTTATCTGAGGCTTTAAATGATCTTTCATCATATTCTACGGATATGAAAAACTTCATTATCATGTGTACTAAACATTTACTTGAGACCAACTATTTTCAGTTTCATTCCTCCTTTTTTCTCCAGTTGAAGGGTTGCCCAATGGGTGCTAATTTTTCTCCATCCCTTGCGAATCTTTACATGATGATGTGGGAAAGACAGTATATCCACAATACTGGTAATCCCTTTTTGGATTGGATTGTGTGGTGGGGGAGGTACATCAATGACGTCATCATCATTTGGGTTGGCACAGTCGGTGTTCCTTCTCTTGCCACACCTACTTTTGATCGTTTCATTCAGTATATCAATAATAACAACTATAATGTTAGGATAACATATGAAGTGCATGGAAATACAGCCCATTATTTGGATACTAGAAAAAGGCCCGATGCTATTGCATTGGGAGTGTGGTGTAATGAACAGGTGCCGTAAAAATAGGCGCTGAATAGTACAGTCTTCTCTCCGGAAAGTACGCTGTTGTTGCGGGATTTATATGGAGTATATGGTGGCTCAGTGGTTAGCACTGTATACGGTGGCTCAGTGGTTAGCACTGTATATGGTGGCTCAGTGGTTAGCACTGTATACGGTGGCTCAGTGGTTAGCACTGTATATGGTGGCTCAGTGGTTAGCACTGTATACGGTGGCTCAACAGTTAGCACTGTATACGGTAGCTCAGTGGTTAGCACTGTGTACGGTGGCACAGTGGTTAGCACTGGTAACGGTGGCTAAGTGGTTAGCATTGTATACGGTGGCAGAATGGTTAGCACTGTATATGGTGGCTCAGTGGTTAGCACTGTATATGGTGGCTCAGTGGTTGGCACTGTATACGGTGGCTCAGTGGTTAGCACTGTATACGGTGGCTCAGTGGTTAGCACAGTATCGTGGCTCAGTGGTTAGCAATGTATACGGTGGCTCAGTGGTTAGCAGTGTATACGGTGGCTCAGTGGTTAGCACTGTATACAGTGGCTCAGTGGTTAGCACTATATACGGTGGGTTAGTGGTTAGCACTGTATACAGTGGTTAAGTCGTTAGCACTGTATACGGTAGCTCAGTGGTTAGGATAGTATATGGTGGGTCAGTGGTTAGCACTGTGTGGTGGCTCAGTGGTTAGCACAGTATATGGTGGATCAGTGGTTAGCACAGTATACGGTGGCTCAGTGTATATCAGTGTATACGGTGGCTCAGTGTTTAGCACTGTATATGGTGAGTCAGTGGTTAGCACAGTATACAGTGGCTCAGTGGTTAGCACGGTATATGGTGGCTCAGTGGCTAGCAGTGTATACGGTGGGTCAGTGGATAGCACTGTACATGGTGGGTCAGTGGTTAGCACAGTATATGGTGGCTCAGTGGAGAGCAGTGTACATGGTGGGTCAGTGGTTAGGACTGTATAGAGTGGCTGAGTGGTTAGCTGTATCTCCCTGTCCTCTGGCCCTGTGTCCTCCTGTCCTCTGGCCCTGTGTCTCCCTGTCCTCTGTCCCTGTGTGCCGGTGTTCTCTGGCCCTGTGTGCTGCTGTCCTGTGGCCCAGTGTCCCGCTGTCCTGTGGCCCAGTGTCCCGCTGTCCTTTGGGCCAGTGTCTCGCTGTCCTGTTCTGTGTCCCTCTGTCCTGTGTGCACCTGTGTCCCCGTTCTGTGTGCCCCTGTCCTGTGTGTCCCTGTCCTGTGTGGCCCCCCGTGTGTCCTGCATTGGCGCCTGTCTGTCCTGCGTTGGCCCCTGTCTGTCCTGCGTGGGCCCCTGTCTGTCCTGTGTGGGCCCTGTGTGTCCTGCGTGGCCCCCTGTGTGTCCTGCGTGGCCCCCTGTGTGTCCAGTGTGGCCTTCTGTGTGTCCAGCCAGCGTGGCCCCCTGTGTGGCCCCCTGTGTGTCCTGCGTGGCCCCCTGTGTGTCCTGCGTGGGCCCCAGTGTGTCCTGCGTGGCCCCCTCTCTATCCTGTGAGGCCCCCTGCATGTCCTGTGACGCCCCCTGTCTGTCCTGTGTGGCCTGCTGTGTGTCTTGTGTGGCCCCCTGTGTGTGCTGTGAGGCCCCTTGTGTGGCCCCCTGTGTGTGCTGTGTGGCCCCCTGTGTGTGCTGTGTGGCCCTCTGTGTGTGCTGTGTGGCCCTCTGTGTGTGCTGTGTGGCCCCCTGTGTGTGCTGTGAGGCCACCTGTGTGTCCTGTGAGGCCCCCTGTGTGTGCTGTGAGACCCCTGTGTGTGCTGTGAGGCTTGTGTGTCCCCCTGTGTGTATTGTGAGGCCCCTGTGTGTCCTTTTAGGCCCCTGTGTGTGTCCCTGTGTGTGCTGTGAGGCCCCTGTATGTCCCCCTGTGTGTGCTTTGAGGCCCCTGTGTGTCCCCCTGTGTGTGCTGTGAGGTCCCGTGTGTCCCCCTTTGTGTGCTGTGAGGCCCCTGTGTGTCCCCCTGTGTGTGCTGTGAGGCCCCTGTGTGTCCCCCTGTGTGTGCTGTGAGGCCCCTGTGTGTGCTGTGAGGCCCCTGTGTGTCCCCCTGTGTGTGCTGTGAGGCCCCTGTGTGTGCTGTGAGGCCCCTGTGTGTCCCCCTGTGTGTGCTGTGAGGCCCCTGTGTGTCCCCCTGTGTGTGCTGTGAGGCCCCTGTGTGTGCTGTGAGGACCCTGTGTGTGCTGTGAGGCCCCTGTGTCCCCCCCTGTGTGTGCTGTGAGGCCCCTGTGTGTGCTGTGAGGCCCCTGTCTGTCCCCCTGTGTGTTCTGTGAGACCCCTGTGTGTACTGTGAGGCCCCGGGGCACTTCAGCTCTGTGCCGGCGGGAGATGAGTGCTGCGCGCGGTGCTCATTTCCCTGCGGCTTCGGAGCTGTCAGAGCACGACGGCGGGGCTGGGCGAGGAGCGGGCGGAGGCTGAGGGAGGTGTGCGGCAGTGTGGGGGAGCCGCCATCGCTGGCGGCGGTGGTAATTGTGACTCATGATGGCGCATGCGCGCCATCGCTCGCTGCGCTGGCATCCGGCCGCGGTGCATGCCGGAATAGCGGCACAGTGGCCAGATGCCAGAAACTGGCATTTATTATATAGGATGTTGTGTAGATAGCGGTCAGAGGACATTAACTGGGTAATGCTAGGCCACGCCCACTAATGTCTCACCCCACAAGCTGGCCCCAATATTAGCAACAGCCCACTAGGGAGCACAAGCCTCATACAGCCCAGAGGAAGGAAGGAGAATGTTTGGGCTCTCACAATGTGAGGACACAGATCTGTGACCATGTCCACACTCCCACCATTCACCCCCATATGAAGGCAGTGAGGGGCAGCTCCAGGGGGCAGTTATGCCTCTCCTATCAGTCACATATTACTGCCCCAGAAGCTGTATGAGAACTGATGACAAACACTATCAGCAGGGGTGCAGACAGCACCCCCCTCCCTCAGGACGTTGGTAGACTCTCCCAATCATGTGTCTCACCGGTTCTCCCCACCTGGGTGAGGATCTGCAGATGTGCGCGGTGCTCGTCACTCACCAGCAGCAGCATGATGACCCGGGACCCTCAGTGCACCAGCGCTTCGCACCTTCCCCCTGTCATCACGTGACTGTCCAGCGTGTGCACCCACTCTGTGATCACGTGACAGCTTCAGCGAGTGCTCCCTTCCCTGTCATCACGTGACTGTTCAGCGTGTGCAGCCACCTAAACCTTCTGGCTGGAAGCAGCATACTCGGCATTGATTCCAGTCCCGTTTACACGTCGTATTGCGCGGGCGGAGGCTGACGGAGGTGTGCGGCAGTGTGGCAGAGCCGCCATCGCTGGCGGTGCCGGTAACTGCGGCCCGCGATGGCGCATGCGCGCCATCGCTCGCTGCGCTGGCAACTGGACGCGGTGCATGCCGGGATAGCGGCACAGTGGCCGGATGCCAGAAACTGGCATTTTTTATATAGGATGGGCCTCACAGGTTCGGAGGACACGGGTATTATAGATACCTTCCTGTTCAGAAAGAAAACTAGTGGCAATTCTCTTCTTCACGCTAAGAGTTGCCACCCCCGTCATGTTATTGGTAATCTTCCTGTCGGGGAGCTTATACGGGTTAAAAGAGCTTGTTCCACTACTACTGCTTACTTGAAAGAACAGTGTAACATCAAGAATAGGTTTAAATGCCGAGGTTACTCTGAATACTGTATAAACACTGCTATATCCAAAGTATGATGTCGCACACGTGACTCCTTGTTGATGGATCGGGAATGGGTTGCAGGCGGGGAGACTTTTGTGAATGATGCTATTCATAATGTTTAACACAGTAATAAAGATAACGTGGTCACTTTTTTGACAAGTTACAGTGTTGACTATCAATTAGTCACTGACGCTATTCACAAGTTTATACCAGTTTTGTGTCAGGACCCCACTCTGAAAAAAATTCTGGACCGGGGTTTCAAGTGTGTTCCCAAAAGAGCGCCTTGCTTGGGTAACATTCTGGCACCTTCAATGTTTTCTAGCATCAAACGAACCCCAACGTGGTTGTCCACTTTTGGTAACAAATTATATCAATGAAATTACCCCTACAATTAGGCACAAAACTTAAACCTTTATGTAACAAATCAAGTTCGGGTTTGTTTAGTATCGTAGCGGAAAAGTTCGCAACAGTGAAATCATTATTGTGAGAAAAGTCATTTTGTGAAGAATTGGTTACTTGCGATTCCGCAAGGAATATTGATGTTCCTCTCTTCCATCTGCAGCCCCCTCTCCTGCTTTTGCCCCGTTTTTTGATGGGGGTCTGGTAGAGGAAGGAGTAGAATCCACTGATAAGGCACCAGACCGTGTGGAGGCAAAGGAATTATCACTACGTTCAGGGGTGGAGAAACTGACATGGTTAGATCTATTAGAGCCATGCCGCTTTTTCAATACAGAGTGTGGCTTTTTTGGTGTGTTTCTCCTCCATTCATACAGTTTTTCATCATAATCTTTAGTCACGTAAAATTTTTTTCCTTTTTACCTCAGTTATGGAACTCTCCACATCAACAACCTTATGCTGTAGTTGCTGATATAATGTATCAAACTCCGGATGCTTGCTGAAATGTGATAATGAAACTTCCATGTCCTTAATAGACAGGGGCGGACTGGGCCAGGTTGCAGGGAGGCATTTGCCCCCCAGGCCGCCGGCCACTCAGCTTCAGGGCCACTGGCCACGGCTATTTTCGGGTTGCGGCCGCCAGTGATTCAAGAATGCACCCGGCGGCTGAAGCCGGGTGATTTTACCTCCAACTCAGCTGCTTCCGGGTCCAGAGGCGTGCTTACGTAGTTGTACGTGACACGCCTCTAACCCTCCAGAGCGGAGCATTTGAAGAGAGGCGCCATTCTGTGAGGCTGGCTGCTGGTTGTGTGGGCTGGTCCCTGCTTGCAAGCCAAGCTCCTCCAGCAGCTGTTCATGGCTGCAGCAAGTCCTGGTTTTTCTTCTGCCGGCCAGCACTGCCTGCACCTCTGTTTATGTGCTGGGCCGACAGTGTGACTCTTCACAGACTGAGCTCTGTGCGACGCCACTCTGCAAAGCTATGATGTCAACCAGCCCGCCCTCACATGCCTGCTGGAGAAGAGATAAACGGCAGACAAGTCGGGGGAAGGTGAGAATGTCTGTTCTCCTCTACATAAAAGTAGCCCTGATTTGTCTTTATGGCTGAGTACATGTGATGTGTGCATGGCTGTGTGTGTGCATGCCTGGGTGGATCACTGTGTGCATGTGTGTGCATGGCTGTGTGTGTGCATGCCTGGGTGGATCGCTGTGTGCATGTGTGTGCATGGCTGTGTGTGTGCATGCCTGGGTGGATCGCTGTGTGCATGTGTGTGCATGGCTGTGTGTGTGCGTGCCTGGGTGGATCGCTGTGTGCATGTGTGTGCATGGCTGTGTGTGTGCATGCCTGGGTGGATCGCTGTGAGCATGTGGGTGCATGGCTGTGTGTGTGCATGCCTGGGTGGATCGCTGTGTGCATGTGTGTGCATGGCTGTGTGTGTGCATGCCTGGATGGATCGCTGTGTGCATGTGTGTACATGGCTGTGTTCATGTGTGCATGGCTGAGTGCATTTGTGCATGACTGAGTGTGAGGCTGTGTGTGTGCATGTCTGGGTGCATGACCAGGTGCATGTGTCCATGGCTGAGTGCATTAGTGCATGACTGAGCGCAGGGCTGTGTGTGTGCGCACGTGTCTGGGTGCATGACCAGGTGCATTTGATCATGGCTGGGTGCATGTGTCCATGGCTAAGTGCATTAGTGCATGACTGAGCGCAGGGCTGTGTGTGTACATGTTTGGGTGCATGACTGGGTGCATGTGTTCATGGCTGGATGCATGTGTCCATGGCTGAGTGCATTAGTGCATAACTGAGCACAGGGCTGTGTGTGTGCGCGTGTCTGGGTGCATGACCGGGTGCATGTGTTCATGGCTGGGTGCATGTGTCCATGGCTGAGTGCATTTGTGCATGACTGAATGCGGGGCTGTGTGTGTACATGTCTGGGTGCATGTGTTCATGGCTGGGTGATGTGTCCATAGCTGAGTGCATTTGGGCATGACTGAGTGTGGGGCTGTGTGTGTGCATGTCTGGGTGCATGACTGGGTGTATATGTTCATGGCTGGGTTCATATGTGCATGGCTGAGTGCATGTGTGCATGGCTGGGTGTATGACTGGGTGCATGTGTGCATGGCTAGGTGCATGGCTGAGTGCATGATTGGGTGCAGGGGTGCATGTTTATGAATATATAAAGAGGGTGCACTGATGCAGGTGCATCTCAATGAATTATAATAAAATCAAAAAGTGACTATTTCATTAATTCAATACATAAAGTGACACACATATATTATATAGAGTCATTACACACAGAGGGATCTATTTCATGTGTTTATTCTGTTAATGTTGTTGATGAATGAAAACCCAAAGGTCATTATCTCATAAATTTAAAGTAGGGAGGATGAAAGGTTAAACACTGTGCTGCCGTATTCCACCAGACATTTAAGGGTTTATATAATATTAATTTATTAGTCAAAGCGTTTCAGGGCTCACTCCACATGACAATATGATATTGATTTGTACCGAGGAAGGGGCCAGGGAACCCTCTAATGCGTTCATAAATAAATCAATATTATATTCCCCCTTTGATGTCTCGTGGAATACGGCAGTGTGTTTTTTATCCCTTCATCCTCCCTACTTGAATTTTATGAGATAATGACCTTTGGGTTTTCATTGGCTGTAAGCTTATCTTTGTACTGTATGTGTACAGTTCTGTATAATGTATGCGTGCATGTCTGCGTTGCGTATATAAAATTGTATGCATTTTTTATAAAATATGTGTATGTGGGGGGCATATTTGGGGGGCGGGCAGGGGCCACAGTCAACATGTGGTCAAAGTGAGCAGGTAAATATGTGAGGAGACAGTATGCGGTAGAAGAGAGAGGGGACTGCTTGGGGACAGTGTGAGGATACATTAACCATGGCTCTGGAGTAAGCCAAACCACCGACTCCAACTCCTCAATTTCTGACTCCACGACTTAGACTTCCTTATACACGGCTCATGTTTAAGTGATAAATTTATTGTACAATGGGAACATCAGGCTTTATGCAAATCATTATGTTGATACAATAATCAAGATATTTAGATAGAGCATAATAATTATTCATAATGATAATATTCAGCACATTCTGCATTGATCTACTGTAACCAATTCATCATATATTGTAGGAGTCGGAGTTGCTCTATTTTTCTACCAACTCCACAGTCCTGACAGCAAGGAAAGGATAGTATGCCGAGGAGGGGATGTGTGATGAGGGGCATAATACAAAGACTGGGCAGTATAGGTGGGGGGACAGTGTGAAAGGGCCTTTTATGAAAAGAGCAGTGTGGAGGGCATGTATCAGGAGAGGGACACTGTGGGGGTCCTTATTTGTGCAGAGAACACATTGAGGGCAATTATTTATTTAGGGGCTCAGTGTAGGGCATATCAATTTATTTAGGCAACATTATAATGACACTCTTATTTTTAAGGGCGCTGTGTCAGGATGTGCTGCAGAAGAGCAGAGAAGATGGAAGTCTGTAAAGACATGAAGAGTCATCATGGTGTCTGCACAAGATGACGAAATGAAGATAATGACTCT
Organism: Allobates femoralis; assembly: GCA_033576535.1. Classification (NCBI taxonomy): domain Eukaryota; kingdom Metazoa; phylum Chordata; class Amphibia; order Anura; family Aromobatidae; genus Allobates; species Allobates femoralis. Next base: position 40,856,973 of record JARQOC010000007.1, read on the forward strand.
AATCAGGGAAAATGTGACCTATAAGGTGCCTGGATGTAAATGTTTCTTTGTGATCCTGCTGCGTCTCATCAGTGCTGTGGCTCCTGTACGGTCTGCAGTCAGATGAATGATCAGAACAACTATATTCTTACCATTGTTAAGGACATACTGGCAGTTGGAGATATATGCAATACAAGGGGCTGACCTGACATTACAATTGGTGTACCATGTACTGATGGTGGTCCTGGTGCTCAGATTCAAGTACAAATGGTGGTCCTGGTGATTTATATATGTACTAATGATAATAATAATCTTTATATAGCACCAACATTTTCCGGATCACTTAACAAATCAGATTCATATACAAACAGTCATGAGAAACAGTTTTGGAAATCACCATAATTAAAAAGCAAACAATAATGACAATCCTGCTTGCAAGAGCTTACAATGTACAATAAAATGGGGGTGACACAAAGTACAGGGGTTTATTTACAATCATGGTTCAGCCATTTTGAGGTTGTGGAATAGATGAAAGTGGAGTAAGTGGCCACCAGTCGGTCTGTGTAGAGCTTTTCGGTCTGATGGAGTTAGACAGTTATGTTCAGGGAAGTTGAGGATAACCTATGTCTGAATAACTGATTAGGAAGCATGATAGGCCACCCTAAAAAGATGTGTTTTTAGGGAGCGCCTGAAGCTAAGTAAGTTGTGGGTAGACCTAATTTCTTGGGGTTGAGCATTCCAGAGAATTGGTGCAGCTCGAGAGAAATCTTGGAGCTGGGAATTGCAGGTTCAGATTAGTGCAGACGTTAGCTCCAGTCACTCCCAGAGCGAAGAGAATGGGCGGGGTGATAGACAGAGATGAGGGTAGAGAGGTAGGGAAGTGCTGAATCGTGAAGAGCTTTGTGGGTGAGAACAAGCAATTTGAATTGGATCCTATAATGTATGGGCAGCCAGTGCAGTGACTGGCACAGAGCGGATCCTATAGTGTATAGGCAGCCAGTGCAATGACTGGCACAGAGCAGATCCTATAGTGTATGGGCAGCCAGTGCAGTGACTGGCACAGAGTGGAGGCATCCGAGTAACAGTTAGCCAGATAGATGACCCTGGCTGCTGCATTAAGGATAGACTGGAGAGGGGAGAGTCTAGTGAAGGGGAGGCCAATTAATAGAAAGTTGCAATAATCAAGGCGGGAGAGGATCACGGCCACTGTAATGGTTTTAGTTGTTTCCATGGTGAGGAAGGGGCGGATTCCAGATTTCCTACAGTTGCAGGTGACAAGAGCAGGCAAGAGATTGTATATAGGAGGTGAATGAAAAATCAGCATCAAATATAACACCCAGACAACGAGCCTGCTGTCTAGGTGTTATTGTGGTGCCGCACACTTTGAGGGAGATGTCCGATTTAGGGAGGTTAGTAGAGGGTGGGATCAGAAGAAGTTCAGTTTTGGAAAGGTTAAGATTCAGGTATAGAGTAGGCATGATATTGGAAACTGCGTTTAGACAATCATTGGTATTCTGTAATACAGTAGGGGTAAGATCAAGGGAAGAAGTGTATAGTTGTGTGTCATCAGCATAAAGATGGTACTGGAAGCCAAATCTGCTGATCGTCTATCCTATTGGGGCTGTGTAGAGAGGGCCAAGGACTGAACCCCTAGGGATCCCAATAGGGAGAGGAAGATGGGAGGAAGTGGAGCCAGCGAATGATACACTGAAGGAGTGGTCAGAAAGATAGGAAGAGAACCAGGAGAGAGCCGTGTCCTTGATGCTGATGGAGTGCGGCATAGAGAGTAAGAGATGGTGGTCAACAGTGTCAAAAGCTGCAGAGAGGTCAAGAAGAATAAGCAGAGAGTGGTCACCATTACATAATGATGGTCCTGATTATTTATGCACAAACTAATGGTGATCCTGGTGATGAATTCATTGACTGCTTGGTGTTATGATGCTGTATTTCTGTACTTATGAGGGTAGTGATCCATGTTTCTGTACTGATGGGAGTTTTAGTAATACATTTTGGTATTGCTGGTGGTTCTGGTGATGTATTCTTGTGCAGGTATTGGTTCTGATCCTGTACATATAACAATCCATAACATATAAGATTGTGACATATGGCTATGCTTAATAAAGTATTGTCCCATTGACAATTTAGGGATTACTACATTTTTATTTGCTAGGAGCATTAAAGGGATTGTATAAGTTTGTGATGAAAGCTCGCCATAATTGCTGCTGTTTTAACCAATTAAATGTCCTTGTCAATCACCGGCAGGAATATTTAAGGTTATGGCTGATGCCTGCAATCGCCAGCTCCCATCAGCTCCACTTGCTGTGGGTTGTTGATGGGTTGCCATGTGTTGCTGCCATAGTGCGGAGACATTATTACAGCGGTCTCACTTTGTAGTGAACGGTGACTGCAATGGATCTTTGCTTTGAACCTATAACAGGAAGCGAGTGGCAGCAGGGGGAATAAAATTTCATTTTCTCGCTGTAGCCGACACTGTTCCAGTTAATCAGCTCACTAGGTTTACCTGCAGATTAATGATATAGCTGCAATTAAATAGTGTTCCTGTATCTATGTACCATCCACTGTTATTTTTAAAGACTCTTACCCCTGCTGCTTAAATGCAAGGGCCAGAGATAAGAAAATGAAAGATGGGTCGCCGCAACTCAAGGGCCACTGCTTTGCGGTTGCCCCCCAGGCCAAAATGTGCCAGCCAGCCCCTGTTAATAGAGGTTTCCAGGACCTTCAATTTCTCGGTTTCCTCACCGATAATCAGTTTCATGAGTTTCAGTGAGGTATCCGTGAGAATAGTGTGCCATTTATCAATAAAGGAATCGCTGTATAAAGTTGTAGCAATCTTCTTCAACCTCAGACCTCGTGGAATCATGGAGTGTCCAACACAATTCACAAGTTTCTACCAGTTTTGTGCCAGGACCTCACTCTGAAAAAAATTCTGGACCGGGGTTTCAGGTGTGTTTCCAAAAGAGCGCCTTGCTTGGGTAACATTCTGGCACCTTCAATGTTTTCTAGTACCAAACGAACCCCAACGTGGTTGTCCACTTTTGGTAACTATAGGTGCAGTGGGACTAGGTGCAATTTATGCAGATACATGGAAGTTACTTCTCTGTTTCATGATCGTGCGAATAATAAAACATTTAACATACGCACATATATGAATTGCAAAATGACACGTCATATACATGGCTTCTTGCATTTCGTGTTGCAAGGATTATATTGGTTGCACGGTCAGAACTATGAAGAAAAGATTGGCCGAACATATTTCTGCATCGAAACCTGACTCCGGTCAATTTAGGAATCTGAAGTAGAAAACACCGGTGCTTGTCTTCTTGAAATTCTCTTTATTATTTGAAAATTATAAAATCATTCAGCGTGCTAGCTGGGCGCTCATTGGTCTCATGAATGAACTTGGTTATTTCTGCATTTATGTGCCGCTCATTGGTCTAATGAATGAATTTGGTTATTTCAGTACTTATGTGCCGCTCATTGGTCTCATGAATGCATTTAGTTATTTTTGTATATAGAGATTATAGGTTGGCGTCTTTGTGTTAATGGAATTTTTTCTTTACCCATTTGATATGTAAATTGACCTGTCATGATTAATGATTTGTATTTTTTACACTTGTGTCTCCTGGGTGGGGTGTTTTTCATGTTTTTAAAGGGGTTTCTATCTCACAATGCTGTAGACTAAGGGCTTGTATCGAAACGAGTCCAGCGTGGGATTTGTCCCTCTATATTTTATATGCCGAGGAGATTTTAAGATGGAATAAAGCTATTTTCATATAAAGAAGATTTGTCCAATTCTTGAGGACCTTGATCTTTTTTGCCTGGAGGAACTTTGTTGTAGAGATGGATGTATGAGATGGAGAGCACCATCCTGCTGCAGAATTTGACCCCTTTTATGATTTGGAATGTAAGAGGTAGCTAATGTCTTAATATTTTAGGCTATTGATTTTGCCTTCCACCTTGCAAATGTTTCGCACACCACCATACTGAATGTAACCCCAGACCATGATTTTTCATCCACCAAATTTAACTGTTTTCTGGGTGTATTTTGGATCCATACGGGCTCCAGTAGGTCTCCTGCAGTATTTGCAGCGGCTGTGGTGTAATTCTACTGAAGATTCATGAGAGAAATCGACCTTCTGCCACTTTTCCAGCGTCCATCTGTTTAGCAGGCTGTGGGACTTTGCAAATGCCACACGGTTTTTTATTTGCCTTTTGTTTAGTGCTGGCTTCTGGGCACTGATTCGACCATGGAGGCCATTTCGAGACAGAATCCTATAAACTGTTCAGATGACCAGGCCTGTTGGAGCTCTGCTGCAGTGGAAGAGGGGTTTGCTTTGGATTTTCTAACCAACAAACGTTCCTCCTGAGCAGTTGTCTTGAACTGGGCTTCTCAAACACATCTCCAGTCTCTTCAAATCTTTTTTTAATTCTTTGTACTTGACGCTGAGACACATTAAAGGTGCCAGCCACCTCTGCAGTGAATCTGGTCTTCAACCTCTTGATAATCAAGGCTTTGGTTGCAGGGTGGATTTTTGGCATGTTGTCAGAGCTCAAGTAGCAGTTCAAGTGAAGGTCTGGGGTGCTGGGTTTCTTTTTATACACACCCACTAATTAACCGATCATTTACTGAGCACAGGTCTAGATGTAAACTAGGATTGGGTGCATTATATGACCAGGCGACAAAACTTTTGTCTTGCCAAAATCTGACCATTATGTGTTCATTAAATGATTAAAATTTCAGCATTGATGCCAATTTATTTTCTTAACTTAAACCACATTTGGGAGAGTTTCAGCTTTCAAAAGAGTAATTTATACAACCAATGGATGAATTTAACGTCAGGTTATATGTGTTTAATTGCATAACATGGATGAGCGACATAACTTCTGTCAGGGACTGATATATATATATATGTGTGTTTATGTGTATATATGTGTGTATGTCTGTATATGCATATGTCATGACCTGCCGCGTGTATATATATGTGTGTATGTGTATGTCTATGAATTGACCCGCCATGTCATACACATATACACACACAAATATACACACATATATATATATACTGTATATATACACATAGACACATATTTACACACATACTGTATATATACACATACACCTATATACACACACGTGGCGGGTCATGTTATACACATGCAGACATATATACACACATATACACACATACACGTGGTGGCTCACATCATACACATACTGTATACACACATGTATACACACAAACGTGGCGGGTCATGTCATACAAATATACAAACATACACGCACGGCAGGTCATATCATACACATATATACACACACATGACGGGTCACATACACATATACACAGACATGCGGCAAGTCACGTCACACACATACTGTACATACACACGCGGTGGGTCACGCGATGCAGTGGGGACATACACATACACACATGGCAGGTCCTGTGACGCAGCGGGTTAACATAGACACACACATGTGCACATGAATATACACACACATATACAGTGCCTACAAGTAGTCTTCAACCCCCTGCAGATTTAGGTGGTTTGATAAGATGCAAATAAGTTAGAGCCTTCAAACTGCAAACGAGAGTAGGATTTATTAACAGAAGCATAAATCTTACAAACCAAAAAGTTATGTTGCTCAGTTGAATTTTAATAAATTTTAAACATAAAAGTGTGGGTCAATTTTTATTCAACCCCTAGGTTTAATATTTTGTGGAATAACCCTTGTTTGCAATTACAGCTAATAATCGTCTTTTGTAAGACCTGATCAGGCCGGCACAGGTCTCTGGAGTTATCTTGGCCCACTCCTCCATGCAGATCTTCTCCAAGTTATCTAGGTTCTTTGGGTGTCTCATGTGGACTTTAATCTTGAGCTCCTTCCACAAGTTTTCAATTGGGTTAAGGTCAGGAGACTGACTAGGCCACTCCATCACCTTGATTTTTTCCCTCTTGAACCAGGCCTTGGTTTTCTTGGCTGTGTGCTTTGGGTCGTTGTCTTGTTGGAAGATGAAATTACGACCCATCTTAAGATCCTTGATGGAGGAGCGGAGGTTCTTGGCCAAAATCTCCAGGTAGGCCGTGCTATCCATCTTCCCATGGATGCGGACCAGATGGCCAGGCCCCTTGGCTGAGAAACAGCCCCACAGCATGATGCTGCCACCACCATGCTTGACTGTAGGGATGGTATTCTTGGGGTCGTATGCAGTGCCATCCAGTCTCCAAACGTCACGTGTGTGATTGGCACCAAAGATCTCGATCTTGGTCTCATCAGACCATAGAACCTTGAACCAGTCTGTCTCAGAGTCCTCCAAGTGATCATGAGCAAACTGTAGACGAGCCTTGACATGACGCTTTGAAAGTAAAGGTACCTTACGGGCTCGTCTGGAACGGAGACCATTGCGGTGGAGTACGTTACTTATGGTATTGACTGAAACCAATGTCCCCACTGCCATGAGATCTTCCCGGAGCTCCTTCCTTGTTGTCCTTGGGTTAGCCTTGACTCTTCGGACAAGCCTGGCCTCGACACGGGAGGAAACTTTCAAAGGCTGTCCAGGCCGTGGAAGGCTAACAGTAGTTCCATAAGCCTTCCACTTCCGGATGATGCTCCCAACAGTGGAGACAGGTAGGCCCAACGCCTTGGAAAGGGTTTTGTACCCCTTGCCAGCCTTGTGACCCTCCACGATCTTGTCTCTGATGGCCTTAGAATGCTCCTTTGTCTTTCCCATGTTGAGCATGTATGAGTGCTGTTCACAAGTTTGGGGAGGGTCTTAAATAGTCAGAAAAGGCTGGCAAAAGAGATAAGTAATCCACACATGTGAAGCTCATTGTTCTTTGTGCCTGAACTACTTCTTAATACTTTAGGGGGACCAAACAGAATGCTGGTGGTTTGAGGGGTTGAATTATAAATGACCCTCTGAATTAACTTTTAACGCTTAAAAAAAAAAAAAAAAAAAATTTGAAAATCTTTTTGGCTGCAGTGCATTTCCCACTTCCAGGCTGATCTACAGTCCAAATGTCACAATGCCAAGTTAATTCCGCATGTGTCAACCAGCTAAATCTGCAGGGGGTTGAATACTACTTGTAGGCACTGTATATACACGTATACACTTATATACACATGCGGCGGGTCACGACACGGTGGGGGCACACACACATATACACACATACAGTTGTGGCCAAAAGTATTGACACCCCTGCAATTCTGTCAGATAATACTCAGTTTCTTCCTGAAAATGATTGCAATCACAAATTCTTTGGTATTATTGTCTTCATTTAATTTGTCTTCAATGAAAAACACAAACATAATTGTTCTAAAGCCAAATTGGATATAATTCCACACCAAACATAAAAAAGGGGTGGACAAAAGTATTGGCACTGTTAGAAAAATCATGTGATGCTTCTCTAATTTGTATAATTAACAGCACCTGTAACTTACCTGTGGCACCTAACAGGTGTTGGCAATAACTAAATCACACTTGCAGCCAGTTGACATGGATTAAAGTTGACTCAACCTCTGTCCTGTGTACTTGTGTGTACCACATTGAGCATGGAAAAAAGAAAGAAGACCTAAGAACTGTCTGAGGACTTGAGAAACCAAATTGTGAGGAAGCATGAGCAATCTCAAGGCTACAAGTCCATCTCCAAAGACCTAAATGTTTCTGTGTCTACCGTGCGCAGTGTCATCAAGAAGTTTAAAGCCCATGGGACTATGGCTAACCTCCCTAGATGTGGACGGAAATGAAAAATTGACGAGAGATTTCAACGCAAGATTGTGCGGATGGTGAATAAAGAACCTCGACTAACATCCAAACAAGTTCAAGCTGCCCTGCAGTCTGAGGGTACAACAGTGTCAACACCGTACTATCCATCGGCATCTGAATGAAAAGGGACTGTATGGTAGGATACCCAGGAAGACCCCACTTCTTACCCCGAGACATAAAAAAGCCAGGCTGGAGTTTGCCAAAACTTACCTGAGAAAGCCTACAACATTTTGGAAGAATGTTCTCTGGTCAGATGAGAAAAAAGTAGAGCCTTTTGGGCAAAGACATCAACATAGAGTTTACAGGAGAAAAAAAGAGGCATTCAAAGAAAAGAACCCGGTCCCTACAATCAAACATAGTGGAGGTTCCCTGATGTTTTGTGGTTGCTTTGCTGCCTTTGGCACTGGACTGCTTGACCGTGTGCATGGCATTATGAAGTCTGAAGACTACCAACAAATTTTGCAGCATAATGTAGGGCCCAGTGTGAGAAAGCTGGGTCTCCCTCAGAGGTCATGGGTCTTCCAGCAGGACAATGACCCAAAACACACTTCAAAAAGCACTAGAAAATGGTTTGAGAGAAAGCACTGGAGACTTCTAAGGTGGCCAACAATGAGTCCAGACCTGAATCCCATAGAACACCTGTGGAGAGGTCTAAAAATGGCAGTTTCGAGAAGGCACCCTTCAAATATCAGGGACCTGGAGCAAGAAGAATGGTCTAAAACTCCAGCAGAGCATTGTAAGAAACTCATTGATGGTTACCGGAAGCAGTTGATCGCAGTTATTTTGGCTAAAGGTTGTGCAACCAAGTATTAGGCTGAGGGTGCCAATACTTTTGTCTGGCCCATTTTTGGAGTTTTGTGTGAAATGATCAATGTTTTGCTTTTTGCTTCATTCTCTTTTGTGTTTTTTCATTAAAGACAAATTAAATGAAGATAATAATACCAAAGAATTTGTGACTGCAATTATTTTCAGGAAGAAACTGAGTATTATCTGACAGAATTGCAGGGGTGTCAATACTTTTGGCCACAACTGTATATATACACACGGTGGATCACATGACGCAGCGGGTCCACATATACACACACATACACGCGTGGCGGGTCATGTGACGCAACAGGGACACGATACACACATGCGGCGGGTCACATGATGCAGCGGGTCAACACATATACACATGTATGTATACGTGTTGATCTGCTGTGTGTGAATTCAAGCCCCTAGCTGCCTGGGTTATCTTGATTGGCAATAAAAAATATGCTGGTGCCGACGCCAATTTTTTTTATATTTATTTCAGTCATTTAAAAAATTGGGCTTCCCTGTATTTTTCATTGCCAGCCAAGGTAACACCAGGCAACAGGGGCTGGCAGCCAGTAGCTGCATTGCTTAACTGCACTGGCAATAGAAAATGCAGCAAAGCCCTACACGTTTTTTTACCAGGAAATTAAACACTTTATTAAATAAAAATAAACACAGAAATAATTTTTTAAATAAAAATACATTTATTTATATACATTACGTACAGGGGGATGTCACGCGCTTAGTTGGCACTGACTTTGCTGGATGCTGCTGTGGGGTTAATGTGTGACTCACCTGGGCTTCCCTTCTCTGGCCTTTAAGTAGCCTCTCCTTCCACCAGGTGGTGCTGCTGACAGAGTTTTACTCTATGCCTGGAAGCCGTGCTGTGCTGACCTGTGTGTTTGTGTTGCTGAAGTCCTTTCCTTTGGAGTTGCTGTATCCCAGTTCTGTGGAGGGAGGTGAGGGGGGAATAGCGCAGGGCTGGTGGAGGAGTTTTACGGAGAGGCTGGAGACCCGAACCTTCTCACCTTCAGAGATCCTTCGGGATCAGGGCCATTCAGGGTTCCTAGACTAGGGTCAGACTAGTCTTCTCTGGTCACCCTGCCCATAAATGCTATTCCCTGCACAGCATTCTCACTACACCATGACAGGGGAAGACAGCTCAATGGAGAGCATATGAGGGAAGAGACACAGCACATTGGGAGACAACTTAGAGACAGCACACGAGGGGCAAGTGCAAAGGGAGAAGACAGCTCAAAGGAGAGAGCATATGATAGGAGAGAGAGCTTACGGGGGGAGAGAGTGCACAAGGGGGAGCGGAGCCCACCCCCCAACACCACAGAGCCTTCCCCATCATGACATCACCGCCCTTCGATGCGACAGCATTAGGCCTCCATTTAGGTAATAATATTTGACAAATGTCAGAATAATAAGAGCAAGAGAATGTTTAAAGGCATTTTTATTACTTTTTATACTTTCTGCAAAGTCACAAGTTTACCTACACTAAGATTACTACGCCTTTAAACAATTTGTGACAGTTAATATGATGATGTCATGTGTTTGGAAGCTTCTGATAGGTTTATTGGCAACATCTGAGTTAATTAGAGACACACCCGTGGATATATTTTAATGGACACCTGAAACACACTGATTTGTGTAACATCATGAAAAAGTCTAAAGAAATCAGCCAAGATATCAGGAAGAGAATCGTGGGCTTACACAAGACTGGTTCATCCTTGGGTGCAATTTCCAGATACCTGAAGGTGTCTCGTTCATCTGTACAAACAATTATACTCAAGTACAAACAAGATGGGAATGTCCAGCCATCATACCGCTCAGGAAGCAGATGGTTGTGTGTCCCAGAGATGACCATGCTTTGGTCCAACATGTGCATATCAACCCAAGAACAAAAGCAAATGACCTTGTGAAGATGATGGAAGGTGGTAAAATGGTGTCATTATCCACAATGAAACGAGTACTTTATCAACATGAGCTGAAAGACCACTCTGCCAGGAATAAGCCATTACTCCAAAAGAAACACACAAAAACAGATTTGTTTTTGCAAATGCACACAGGAACAAAGCCCTAATTTTTTGGAGACATGTCCTGTGGTCTGACGATCTTCTAACTCTGCCAAAATAGCTGGTGCATCTGTCAGTAACACTAGCCAAAACTGTGTAATTATTGCATTAAATCATATACTCAATTTACAACTGTTATGATTTCTCTCCTGAATATTTAGAATTCCGAACTGGGAAGACTCAGCTTTCTCATACACTTTGTGGTAGGTTTTTACTTGCATTAAATTTCTCTCAGAATATTTTTATAAACCGTAAAGACTGATCTTTACACATACAGTATAATGTCCGTATGCCTGGTTTCTGAGCAAAAAATTGCTAACATGACAGCAGAGTTTGTACTACTGTTGTAATACTGTTAATAAACAGAGGCTTAATAATAGATGTTTTTAACTCTTTCCTATGCCATAAATGAACTGCCAGGGCATCTATAACACTAATAAGGGCCACGTCACACACACAGATATCTGTGCAGATATTGTTTGCAGATCTCTGGTTGCAGTGAAATCATGGGCACATTGCTCCATTTTGTGGCCATGTACAAATGTAACAATCTTTCCATGATTTCATTGCAACCAGAGATCTGCAAACAATATCTGCACAAATATCTGTGTGTGTGACGTGGCCTTTACAAACATTACCATACATTTAAGGCACAGGTATGACTTGGGGAGTTCTGACCATGCCAACAGCATTGGTTGTTGGCTGTTATATACAACCTAAGTCCTTTATACACTGCAGGTGCTGTCTGCAATATACAGCAGGTATATTAACAGTTTTGATGTCTCCTTTTTAACAACTTAGAAGGCCGCTGTTATATGCTGACACAGGCAGTTAAAGTGTGACTATCGCTTTAATTTTTATTAAATAAATAAATGGACAAAATATTTGTACTCCACATAAAAATACTTAAAGGGGTTTTCCCACAAACAAACTTTATTTCATAGTTGATTTTAATCAATATATTTTTTAACAATAATTTCCACAAATGGATGTGTTTTAAAAAAATGTTCCTGTGCTAAGTTAATCTTATATATGTATTCCTGCTAGGTATTGAGGTATTGTAATGGCTGTGCCTGACCGTACAGGGGCATGGTCTAAGCATACCACATCTATTGGACAGGGGAGAACACAAAATATAGAATAGAGATAGAAAAGCATGGGATTACAGCTGATTCTTTTTGTGAGGTAAAACATTTCTCTGCCTGGTATTTAAAAATGTTTTACTTCCAAAGAAATAATTATTTAAGATCCCATGCTGTAATGTCTGTATACTTTACTTCCTCCCCTGCCCAGGAGATGTGAAATGATCAGACCATGTCCCTGTACGGTCAGACACATTGATTACACAGTGTAAAGCAGGGACACATTTAAAAGATTATCCTAGCACAGGACATTTTTGAACTTTGTTCATGGAAAAAACTCCTTTAACCCCATTACGACCTATGACTGGATTAGCCGTCATGAAAGATGTCAGTTCCCCCACCATGACGGCTAATCCCGCCATGGTTTTGAACTGTCACTGCTTGTAGACAAACAGTGACAGTTCAATTCTGACAGCTGTCAGTGACAGCTAAGGGTTAGAGGAAAGGGTGTGGGGACCCTTGTTAGTGGTCCCCACACTCAGAGCAATGTGATCGGTCAGTCAATCTGACTGATCGATGACATCATGATCATGCAGGAAAATGCTGAATATGAGCACTTCCCTACGTGATCACTGCAGGAGCTGGGCTGTCAGCTGTGCCTGGCTCCTGCAATCATCCCCTGCCTGTGCCCACTGCCTTGTCCTGGTCTCCTCTCTCTGTTCTCCTCCCTTCTCTTCCCAGTCTCCTCTCCCTGGTCTTCTCCCTCCTCTTCTCCGTCTCCTCCTTCCTCTCCCAGTTCCCCCCTCCCCGCTCTTCTCTCCCCGCTCTCCTCTCCCCGCTCTCCTCCCTCCTATTCCTGGTCTCATCTCCCTGCTCTCCTCCCCCTCTTCCCAGTCTTCTCCCTGCTCTCCTCCCTCCTCTCCCTGCCCTCCTGCGTCTGCTCCCGGCACTTGTCCCTTTCCCCTCCGCTCTCCTCACACTGCTCACCTCCTTCTGCTCCCCGCTTCCTCCTTCCACCACCCCTCCTCCGTGTTCTCCAGTGCCCGCTCTCCTCCATCCTGTGCTGCCGTACCGCCGACTCTGCCCCGCTCCTTTCAGCCTCATCCCCTGCATGGAGGAGATGAGGCTGCGGAGGAGCAATCTGACAGGCAGGGAGAGCGGTCTGTATGTTCGCTGTCCCTGGCTCTTTGTCGCCCCGTAAGTGCTGTGATCTTACGATCATAGCACTTAGGCTCCGGGGAGAGGGAGCGCAGGGTTCATCACCTCTCCTTGTGGTGATCGGCCCATCATAATGTAATTATGATGGTTCGATCACCATGGTAACCCAAGGTTGCCATGGCGACATCTGGTAACCTGACCCAAGCCTCAGAGATCATGTAATCTCTGGGACTTGGGTTTGCAGAACTGACAGCTGCACTGTATGGCAGATCATTGCCACACAGTGCAGCATCAATGTGACCCCAGAGACTGCAGCAAAAGGACCCTTGATCCCTCGCTGCAGCCTCTGGAGGCGACTGACTGTCGTGGGACCATCGTTGTGGACTACGTTGGAAGGCATGTGGGGGTCATAAAGATGGAGTCCAAATATGTGTTTGCGTTTTTTGTTATAATACAATGATTTTTTCACGGTGTGGTGTCTTATTTACCATTGACTTTGAGGTTTCTAATGGCCGGGTCTAACATTGGCCTGACATTATGAACCTCAAGCTTAGTGCCAGCTGCCAATACAAAGCTGGCATTAACCCAGTTATTACCCAGTTTGTCTCCGGCACCAGGGCAACTGGAAGAGTCTGGGTACAGCACCAGGAAATGGCGCTTCTAATGAATGTGCCATTTCCTGGGGCATCTGTGGGCTGCAATTTGTAGCGTGGGGAGCCCAGAACGCTTGGGCCTCTCTATGCTGTGGATTCCCCCGACCCCTGCACCTACTTTACATGGATGTGGGTCCCTGAGGACGCTCATCCATGTCCATGGCTGGTATCAGCACCCGGGCAAGTGCTGGGGCTCTGAAGTGCCTGGGGGCCTATGCCGTCTGCCGCAAGACAGCGTTCCCTGCCCTGTATCCTCTGATGGCTGTGGGCCGCTAGGCGCTGTGTATGTGCCCCGTGTGTGCTGAGGCCCCCCCTCTCACTCCTAACCTGTGTGGCAGACGCGATATCATAATGCCCATCTGCACTGAGTCGGGAGGGAGCAGAACTCTATGGTCTCCTGCAGGAAGTGCTGGAGATGCAGGAGATCTTAGAGATCAGCTCCCGACTCAGTGCAGACAGGCAATGTGATATCGCGTCTGCCACACAGGTTAGGAGGGAGAGCGGGGGGAGGACGCACACACAAGAGGCCCCCATGTCCGGTACAAATTCATAGCGCCCAGGGACCCACAGCCTAGGGAACACCAGTGCTCTGCAGAGTATGTCCAGTGCTCTGCTGTGTGTCTAGTGCTCTGCTGTGTGTCTAGTGCTCTGCTGTGTCTCTGGTGCTCTGCTGTGTGTCTGCTGCTCTGCTATGTGTCCGGTGCTCGGCTATGTGTGTCCAGTGCACTGCAGAGTGTGTCCGGTGCTCTGCAGAGTTTGGGGAGACAGGCACAGGGCAAGGTGACACAGCACACAGGGGAAGACAGGTTCAGAAAGGGATTATATTTGTGGGGATTGTATATATATGTATTACGGTTCACAGTGTATATATATATATATATATATATATATATATATATATATATATATATTATATATATACATATAAATATATACTGTATATATATGCAAACAGTATGTGTTAAAGGGGCCCACTGAGACACTTTTGCCCGGGGCCCACAGAAGAATGGAGCTGACTGTGCCCATGTCACTGCGTGGCGGTCCCCCGGCCGGTCCCCAGGCAGCTGATCACGGCTGCCAGAGGACTGGCAGGGACTGTAACTTTAAAATTCCCGTGACTGCTGTGCGCTGCACTATAATGAGGTCATGTGACCTCATCACAGTAGGGACGCAGCTGCCGGTAGGAGCGGTGAGTGTGAGTTCCATTCAGGAACAGAAGAGCCTCTCACAGCTTCTGGAGAGGGAAGGGGGGGAGCATGTGTGTGGGTGGGAGGGCTGTTGAGGGGGAAGTGTGTCTGTGTGTGTGGGGGGGCGGTACAGGGGGCAGTGTGACTGGATGTGTGGGGGGCTGTACAAAGGGCAGTGTGACTGGGTGTGTGGGGGCCTGTACAATGGGAAGTTTGTGTGGGCTGCACAGAGGGCATTGTGACTGGGTGAGTGGGGCAGGTTGTACAGCAGGCAGTGTGTCTGTGTGGGGAGGATGTATGCTGTACGGAGGGCTATGAGGCTACATTATTGCTTTATACTATATGAAGGGCTGTGACGCTGCATTATATGATATGAAGGGCTGTGACGCTACATTATATTATATGACCGGTCGTGACGTTGCATTATATTATCTGGAGGGCTGGGATGCTGCATTATGTTATGAAGGGCTGTGACGCTGCATTATATTATGTGGAGGGCTGTGACGCTGCATTATATTGTTTGGAGTGCTGTGACACTGCATTATATTATTTGGAGAGCTGTGACACATTATATTATCTGTAGGGCTATGAGGCGGCATTATATTATATGGAGGGCTAGGAGGTGGCATTATATTATCTGGAGGGCTATGAGTCTGCGTTATATTATATGGCAGGTTATGAGGTTGCATTATATTATATGGATGGCTGTGAGGCTGCTATGTGGAAGGATATGAGGCTACATTTTACTATATGGAGGGCTATGAGGCTGCATTTTACTATATGGAGGTCTGTGAGGCTGCATTATACTATATGGAGGGCTGTGAGGCTGCATCATACTATAATGGAGGACCATATATACCAAGATAAGTGCGTATTCCAAGAGGAGGACCATATATATCAGGATGAGAGACATTAATGCATAATGAAGGGGAGAGGGGTCAATTCGTGATTCGTGAGTCTTTATAGGATTTAGAACGTTACATGGGGCACATACATCTGACCTATGTGGGCGTGCGGGGGAAGGAGGGGCCCAGGTCCAAATTTTGCATCCGGGCCCTTTGGACTCTAGTTACGCCACTGGGAGGGGGCGAGGAGCGGCTCTTGTCAAAGTCAATTACGCTAGTTCTAAACATCATACAAGTGTATGGATAGCTCCCAGGAGAGAGATATA
Source organism: Allobates femoralis (assembly GCA_033576535.1). NCBI lineage: Eukaryota > Metazoa > Chordata > Amphibia > Anura > Aromobatidae > Allobates > Allobates femoralis. Next base: position 40,872,863 of record JARQOC010000007.1, read on the forward strand.
TCTTGACATTTGATTACTGGACTCAAATAAAATAGGCTTTTTTAATCTGCTAAATATCTCAATTTAAAAAAAAAATAAAAAAATTATATATTATATATATATATATATATCATGTTTTTCCTTAGCAGTAATGCATATTCATATTTCTATATTCACTGTTTGCATCCTCAGCATTTTAGAGTGCAACTATTTTTTATTTTTATAATATACTACCGTGTTTCCCCGAAAGTAAGGCCCCCCCGATTGTAAGGCCGCCTAGGGGTAAAGGGGGGGCCTGCTAATGTAAGGCCTCCCCCGACTATAAGGCCTTACAACCGGGGGGGCCAATGTAAGGCCCCTAGCGGAGGGGGGGGGGAGCGGGAGCGGGTCGCACGTCACGTGCGCCCGCTCATTACATATGCACTGCATCCCCCTGTCAATCAGCGACAGGGGGAGCAGTGCATTATACGGTATATATGGGCCCCCTACTGCTGGCACACTACCCCCCTGTTCTGAGGCCCCCACCGCTGCTGCTGCTGCAGACATCTTACCCTCCAGGGTCTTCTTGCAGCAGCCAGCGCGTCGGTCCTCTGTCCTCGGCTGTCTCCCGGATCATGTGACCCGTCGCAGCGCATGACGTCATCGCGACTGCGACCGGCCGGTCACATGATCCGGGAGACAGCCGAGGACAGAGGACCGACGCGCTGGCTGCTGCAAGAAGACCCTGGAGGGTAAGATGTCTGCAGCAGCAGCAGCGGTGGGGGCCTCAGAACAGGGGGGTAGTGTGCCAGCAGGAGGGGGCCCATATATACCGTATAATGCACTGCTCCCCCTGTCGCTGATTGACAGGGGGATGCAGTGCATATGTAATGAGCGGGCGCACGTGACGTGCGACCCGCTCCCGCAGTGTCCCAGCAGGAGGGGGCCTGTAGGCCACACTGCTGGGGCACCCAATGTAAGACCCCCCCCGAAAGTAAGACCGGGGGCCACTTTTGGCCCCCAAAAAAATGTAAGACAGGGTCTTACTTTCGGGGAAACACGGTAGCTGTAGAGCCTGGCATTGCCCGGGCATAGTAACTCTTAAGGCCTTGTTACACGCTACAATGTTCCAGCGATCCGACCAACGATCCAACCTGGCTGGGATCACTAGAACATCGCTGACTGGTTGCTGGTGAGGTGTCAAATGGGTAGATATATCGTACAACGTAGCAACGATACAGCAATCCAGCGATTGATAAGATGACCCTGCGAACGATATTTGCGGTCGTTTGTATGCTGCCACACAGCAGCTACTCAAACGACTCCTACCTCGATGTGGGCGTTGTTTGTGACACACTATGCCAGGTTGGCGTGCCTGCGTTTGGATTTCCGTGCCCCTTCAACTCCGATTGGTGGTCACTACTGCGTTTCCATTGGTCAGCCTTGCCTTGAAAGATGGCCACAATATTAGCACTGTCGCCCTTTGAACCATCTTGCCATTCAAGTCTGCCTTCATTTGGTTCTGCCTGTTGAAGACACAGCCGCGTTCGCAAACTGTCAGACAGGAACGCTCGTGTGTGCAGTGTTGTAAATTAAATGTACGGCTATGTGTACGTGTTATTTTCAAGATATTTAGCTACACAGAACACTATGTACAGTTGTGGCCAAAAGTATTGACACCCCTGCAATTCTGTCAGATAATACTCAATTTCTTCCTGAAAATGATTGCAATCACAAATTCTTTGGTATTGTCTTCAATGAAAAACCACAAAATGAATTGCCCTAAAGCCAAATTGGATATAATTCCACACCAAACATAAAAAAGGTTGGTGGACAAAAGTATTGGCACTGTTAGAAAAATCATGTGATGCTTCTCTAATTTGTATAATTAACAGCACCTGTAACTTACCTGTGGCACCTAATGGCGGGTTTACACGCCGCGATATCGGCGTCCAACTCCGACCCAACTCCGACAAAAAGTCACGTGGGTCGCAAGTTGGACCCGATATCGTTTGCGCGTTGTACGGTTTGAGCGTACAACGCGATGCTGGAACGATGCCAAAACGATATCGGGGTTGAATAGCTGAGCTATTCAACTCCCCGATATCGCATGGCCGTTGTAGCAGCATCGCAGCGTGTGACAGCCCAACTCCGATCTGTACGCTGACGCTACCCATTAACTCCCATGTTAAATGGTCGTTACTGGGTTGGTGGGCGTACACATCGGAGGGACGTTGTTTCCCGATATCGCAGCGTGTAAACCGCCGATGCGATATCGGGAAAAGGGCTGAAAAAAATGCGCGCTCCCGCGCCGTTGCCTCCGATATCGCCGCGATATCGGGACGTGTAACCCCACCATAAGAGATGTTGGCAATAACTAAATCACACTTGCAGCAAGTTGACATGGATTAAAGTTGACTCAACCTCTGTCCTGTGTCCTTGTGTGTATCACATTGAGCATGGAGAGAAGAAAGAAAACCAAAGAACTGTCTATGGACTTGAGAAACCAAATTGTGAGAAAGCATGAGCAATCTCAAGGCTACAAGTCCGTCTCCAAAGACCTGAATGTTCCTGTGTCTACCGTGCGCAGTGTCATCAAGAAGTTTAAAGCCCATGGCACTGTGGCTAACCTCCCTAGATGTGGACAGAAAATAAATATTGACGAGAGATTTCAACGCAACATTGTGCGGATGGTGGATAGAGAACCTCGACTAATATCCAAACAAGTTCAAGCTGCCCTGCAGTCCGAGGGTACATCTGTGCCAACCCGTACTATCCGTCGGCGTCTGAATAGGGACTGTATGGTAGGATACCCAGGAAGACCCCACTTCTTACCCCAAGACATAAAAAAGCCAGGCTGGAGTTTGCCAAAACTCACCTGAGAAAGCCTAAACTGTTTAGGAATAATGTTCTCTGGTCAGATGAGACAAAAGTAGAGCTTTTTGGGCAAAGGCATCAACATAGAGTTTACAGGAGAAAAAAAGAGGCATTCAAAGAAAAGAACACGGTCCCTACAGTCAAACATGGCGGAGGTTCCCTGATGTTTTGGGGTTGCTTTGCTGCCTCTGGCACTGGACTGCTTGACCGTGTGTATGGCATTATGAAGTCTGAAGGCTACCAACAAATTTTGCAGCATAATGTAGGGCCCAGTGTGAGAAAGTTGGGTCTCCCTCAGAGGTCATGGGTCTTCCAGCAGGACAATGACCCAAAACACACTTCAAAAAGCACTAGAAAATGGTTTGAGAGAAAGCACTGGAGACTTCTAAGGTGGCCAGCAATGAGCCCAGACCTGAATCCCGTAGAACACCTGTGGAGAGATCTAAAAATGGCAGTTTGGAGAAGGCACCCTTCAAATATCAGGGACCTGGAGCAGTTTGCCAAAGAAGAATGGTCTAAAATTCCAGCAGAGCATTGTAAGAAACTCATTGATGGTTACCGGAAGCGGTTGATCGCAGTTATTTTGGCTAAAGGTTGTGCAGCCAAGTATTAGGCTGAGAGTGCCAATACTTTTGTCTGGCCCATTTTTGGAGTTTTGTGTGAAATTATCAATGCTTTGCTTTTTGCTTCATTCTCTTTTGTGTTTTTTCATTAAAGACAAATTAAATGAAGATAATAATACCAAAGAATTTGTGATTGCAATCATTTTCAGGAAGAAACTGAGTATTATCTGACAGAATTGCAGGGGTGTCAATACTTTTGGCCACAACTGTACATATGTGTATGCATATTAGGATGCATGTTATTATTATTACTATTTATTTATATAGCGCCATTGGTTCCATGGCGCTTTACATAAGAAGTGGGGGTAGCAAGGACAGGTACGGTACATATGAACAGTCAATGCTTGCTGATACACGACGGGAGAGGACCCTGTCCACAAGGGCTCACAGTCCACAGGAGGGCTCAGTATGTGTCTGTGTGTAGATGTATGTGTGTGTATATGTATGTTTATACAGTGTTGGCCAAAAGTATTGACACCCCTGCAATTCTGTCAGATAATACTCAGTTTCTTCCTGAAAATGATTGCAATCACAAATTCTTTGGTATTATTCTCTTCATTTAATTTGTCTTCAATGAAAAAACACGAAGGAGAATAAAGCAAAAAGCAAAACATTGATCATTTCACACAAAACTCCAAAAGTGGGCCGGACAAAAGTATTGGCACCCTCAGCCTAATACTTGGTTGCACAACCTTCAGCCAAAATAACTGCAATCAACCGCTTCCGGTAACCATCAATGAGTTTCTTACAATGCTCTGCTGGAATTTTAGACCATTCTTCTTTGGTAGACTGCTCCAGGTCCCTGATATTTGAAGGGTGCCTTCTCCAAACTGCCATTTTTAGACCTCTCCACAGGTGTTCTATGGGATTCAGGTCTGGACTCATTGCTGGCCACTTTAGAAGTCTCAAGTGCTTTCTCTCAAACCATTTTCTAGTGCTTTTTGAAGTGTGTTTTAAGTCATTGTCCTGCTGGAAGATCCATGACCTCTGAGGGAGACATAGCTTTCTCACACTGGGCCCTACATTATGCTGCAAAATTTGTTCATGGTCTTCAGACGTCATAATGCCATGCACACGGTCAAGCAGTCCAGTGCCAGAAGCAGCAAAGCAACCACAAAACATCAGGGAACCTCCACCATGTTTGACTGTAGGGACCTTGTTCTTTTCTTTGAATGCCTCTTTTTTTCTCCTATAAACTCTATGTTGATGCCTTTGCCCAAAAAGAGAGAATATTCTTCCAAAACGTTTTAGGCTTTCTCAGGTAAGTTTTGGCAAACTCCAGCCTGGCTTTTTTATGTCTCGGGGTAAAAAGTGGGGTCTTCCTGGGTCTCCTACCATACAGTCCGTTTTCATTCAGACACCGACAGATAGTACGGATTGACACCGTTGTACCCTCGGACTGCAGGGCAGCTTGAACTTGTTTGGATGTTAATCGAGGTCCTTTATCCACCATCCGCACAATTTTGCGTTGAAATCTTTCGTCAATTTTTCTTTTCCGTCCACATCTAGGGAGGTTAGCCACAGTGCAATGGGCTTTAAACTTCTTGATGACACTGCGCACGGTAGACACAGGAGCATTCAGATCTTTGGAGATGGACTTGTAGCCTTGAGATTGCTCATGCTTTTTCACAATTTGGTTTCTCAAGTCCTCAGACAGTTCTTTGGTCTTCTTTTTTTCTCCATGCTCAATGTAGTACACACAAGGACACAGGACAAAGGTTGAGTCAACTTTAATCCATGTCAACTGGCTGCAAATGGGATTTACCGTATATACTCGTGTATAAGCCGACCCGTGTATAAGCCGACCCCCCTACTTTTGCCCCAAAAATCTGGAAAAACCTATTGACTCGTGTATAAGCCGAGGGTGGACCCCAGCACAGGTATACAGCCCCCAGCAGTGTGGTATACAGGCCCCCCAGTGGTAGTATACAGCAGCCCCAGTGGTAGTATACAGATTCCCCAGCAGCCCCAGTGGTAGTATACAGATTCCCCAGCAGCCCCAGTGGTAGTATATAGGAGCCCCAGCAGCCCCAGTGGTAGTATACAGCAGCCCCAGTGGTAGTATACAGGAGCCCCAGCAGCCCCAGTGGTAGTATACAGGAGCCCCAGCAGCCCCAGTGGTAGTATACAGGAGCCCCAGCAGCCCCAGTGGTAGTATACAGGAGCCCCAGCAGCCCCAGTGGTAGTATACAGCAGCCCCAGTGGTAGTATACAGGAGCCCCAGCAGCCCCAGTGGTAGTATACAGCAGCCCCAGTGGTATACAGCAGGCCCCCAGGGGTACATATAGCAGCCCCCAGGGGGTACCCAGCAGCCCCCTGGGGGTACCAACAGCCCCCAGGGGGTACCCAGCAGCCCCCAGGGGGTACCCAGCAGCCCCCTGGGGGTACCAACAGCCCCCAAAAGCTGGCACTGTCCCCCCTTGTAAGGCCTCCCCCCCGCTGCTTATACATTACCAACCCGGTGTTCTGATCGGCGCCGCTCCACGGTGCTGCGTCTTCATCCTCCCGTCCGCGCTGGCTGCATCCAGGATCTCCGGCGGTCGCGCGATGACGTCATACGCCAGCGCGGACGGGAGGATGAAGACGCAGCACCGTGGAACGGCGCCGATCAGAACACCGGGTTGGTAATGTATAAGCAGCGGGGGGGGGAGGCCTTACAAGGGGGGACAGTGCCAGCTTTTGGGGGGCCATATGCACTGCTTCCCCCTGCCGCTGATTGACAGGGGAAAGCAGTGCATATATAATGAGCGGCCCCACGTGACGGGGCCGCTCATACAGCAGCCCCCCCCGCCTCCTCCAGCCTCCACAGCCCCTGGGACACAGCCCCCCCGTATATGACTCGTGTATAAGCCGAGGGGGGGACTTTTCAGCCCAAATTTTGGGCTGAAAAACTCGGCTTATACACGAGTATATACGGTAGTTATTGTCAACACCTGTTAGGTGCCACAGGTAAGTTACAGGTGCTGTTTATTACACAAATTAGAGAAGCATCACATGATTTTTCTAAGGGTGCCAATACATTTGTCCACCCCCTTTTTTATGTTTGGTGTGGAATTATATCCAATTTGGCTTTAGGACAATTCTTTTTGTGTTTTTTTCATTGAAGACAAATTAAATGAAAATAATAATACCAAAGAATTTGTGATTGCAATCATTTTCAGGAAGAAACTGAGTATTATCTGACAGAATTGCAGGGGTGTCAATACTTTTGGCCATGACTGTATATATTTATGTATGTAATAATGGACGTGTATATGTCTGTACCCATATACACATGTGTAAATATATTTATATGGAGAGGTAGAGGGAAAGAGAGCATACAGTGGTGAGCAAAGGCCTTGACATGTGTATTGGCCATTTGAAGTCAATGGTGCTGGCAGCATTGACATCAATTGGGCTGTGATACATCTGTGCAGAACATACTGCTGTGTGCAGGTGCCCTTAAGTTTTATTAAATTAATAACTCAGCTTTTTGTGATATTTAACTTACGGTAACTTTATGTTAGAAATCATAAGGCAAAAACCATGAACTTAGAACATGTGTTAATTAGCACACTACAAAACTTATTTCTTGAAGCACATATGGGATGAAACAATTATAAAAATAAGCCAAAAAAAATCAGCACACTACAACATCTGATGCTGCCAAGTGACAGCACCAGGGCCAATGAAATACTGGCAGTATTTTTCACTGCAGACCTTGGCATCATGACGGTTTCGGCCATATCCCAATGGTTGGAGTGCCGCTATGGCAGGATCATGTGAACACCAGTCACCCATCATGACTGCACCATTTGTGGCGTCCACGGAGTCCACAAAATTAGGTGGAGTGTAGGAACTGGAATCACGGCGCCGCAGAAAATTATGAAGCATGCAACACGCCAATACAACTGAATCAATCCATTCAAGCTTCATGTTGATGGGAGTATGAAAGACTCGGAACCGATTTGCCATGATCCCAAACGCATTTTCAACCACCCGACGTGCCCAGGACAAGCGGTAGTTGAATATGCGTCGGTGGGGCGTCAGATTTTTTTGTAGATATGGCTTCAGTAGATTGGCATGAAGCGGGAAGCCGCTTCATCCCCAACAAAAGCAAAATTTAAGTTTCCTGTTGTGTCAGAGTTTGGTGGCAAGTTGAGTTCACAGTTCCTCAGTTGGTCTCCAAAGCAGATGTGCTCCAACACACCACCATCTGACCTACGGCCGTTCATCCCTACATCCACATTTATGAACTCGTAGTTCGCTATTACGAGGGCCATGAGGATCACACTTAAATAACCCTTGTAGTTATAAAAAAAACTTCCACTGTTGGGTGGTTGTGTAATCCTCACATGTTTCCCATCTAAGGTCCCACCACAGTTTGGGAACTGCCACTGTTCAAAATCTGTGGTGATTTGGAACCATTCCGCCTACGTCTTGGGAAGCCCCATGTATGACTTGAGACTGCGGACAATGGCCTCACAGGTCTCTAGAATGAGGCGGTTCAGCAGGGCCCACGACACAGCTGCAGAAAACTGTAGGTCTTGCATGGAACGTCCTGTTGCAAGGAAGCGCAGCGTCACAGCCAAGCGCTCTTTGGGTGGTACAGCAGCACGCATAACAGTGTTCTGCCGGGCAATTTGTGGTCTCACGGCTTCCAACAGGAACTGGAATAAATCCTCGGACATCCTCAGGTAGTTTCGGAAATCCTGAGGATTCATCTGCTGCAGCTGTCGGACTAGTCGCATGTGTGAAAGTTCTGACCTTTTCAGCAGCCAATCCCTTGTTCACATGCGCCGTTGCCTTTTGGTCCGCCTTTCAGCCTCTTCCTGATGGCTAGCCTCCTCCACCAGCAACGCAGCTACCACAACCACACACTGTGCATCATTCATGATGTTCAATCTGACTAGACAAGAAATAAAACATGAGTGTATTTTCATCCTGAAAATTTTTTTTTAAGTACAAATATACATATAATATGTCCACACAAACATTGTGGCAGCACACAAAAAACAAATTGGTTACTCATGGTACACAGTATGTGCACACATACAATGACGGCCATCCAGTATGGGTGTTTGGCCATTCAAAATCCAAAAATGACTGGACATGTCATAGCATATGTACACCAATGAGAGTTATGCCCACCATTCACTGCCAAGTGTTGAAGCATCAACACAATGTACAGGGGTAGGATAGCAGATGCTTGCTATTTGTTTTAGAGATAAAATAACTTTGTCATAGGGACAAAAATAGCTACAGGGAAAGTAGCTGTGTCTGAAGGGGCCAGATGTTCTGGTGTGGTATTGCAGACTCAAGAGCAGAAGTATGATCCGCGAAAAAAGCATTAGCGACTCCGTCAAGGAACAAACTGCATGTGAAACTGAATACTTACTTCAATAGCGCTGTGGACACCAAAGATGAAAGCGCTCATACGTTGCCTTCTTTTGAGGGTACGCCAGCCAATCAGAACACTCCAATGATAGCAAGTAGGCATTCCGGCATTGCCTTCTCGATGCCCCTACAGTACCAATTGGCAGCAACAACGGCTTTTTCATTGGTCAGCCTGGGCTTAAAAGTTGGTGCCAAATTTCCCGCGCCCGTCCTTGGATCCTGTTCGCCATAGAGGCATTCCTCAATTTGCTGATGCGTGTCCAAGTGTGCCCTCTGGAGTTGGTAGCACGTTGTGTGCGTGTCGCTCTTCAGTTGTTGGTGCTGCGACTATCCTGCGATTCTTCTTTTGTCTAGCAATGCTGCAATAGTGACGGTAGGCATTGTGTTTTGTGTAAAATAATGTTTATTTTATCTGTCTCCTATCATACCACTATTCCACGTTATTCTGGCTTGTCCACTTGGCCTGAAATGGAGACCTACAATGCTATCTGTGTAAATATGGATTGGCATGGGCAGCCATTTAATGGTGTCTGGCACGCTCCACAGAAACCTTTGTTTTTTTTGTTACCTTCTGAAGTCAAACATACATGTATGTGTGATATTCACTGTGTGTCATTTTAAATTTCAGATGGCCTCAAGTTTGTAGTAGAACACACATGAATTCATCGAGCTCTATAGATCCCTCCCTTGTTTAATCCGCTGATTACAGCAATAGGGAGAAGAAAAAAGTGGCGTATCAACAGCTTGTAGCCCTTTGCCAACAACAGCAGCCGAATGTCAAGTGTGATAAGAGTGTGGTGAAGAAGAAGATCCAGTCCCTGTGCACGGTCTACAAGAAAGAGGTCCAGAAGGTGGAAAAATCTAAGCGGTCAGGCGCCGGCACAGAGGAAGTCTATGTACCAAAACTGTGGTATGACCTCCTTTCTTTCACCCTGGACCAAGAGATACCTAGACCGATGACATCTATCAGGGACCTCACAGAGGGACCACGCACCACACAGGTTGGGACTGCCTCACCTGAAGTAGATGTAAGTACCGTATTTATGTAGCTGGCTAACCCCAATGTTGGCTCTCGCTACTTGGCCTCTTTATGTTAAAAAATGTTGCCGGTTTGGCCAGAGGAATTCTTGGGTTATTTCCCAGTGTTTGCTTCCATTGTGAAACAATTTTTGCCTATTTTCCTTTTGGCAAAATCACTTGTGTTACTGTACTATTAATTTGTTCAACACATCAAACCATTGCTGGACCTCACATTTGTCACCATTACACGCGTAAACATTTGACAGCTATACATGATTTTAAATGCCAACATATCTCAGTGTACTTATATGTCTTGATATAATTGTGAATGAATATGGCAAGTGTTTGAACAATATGTGTCTGTGTTTGCAGGACCCTCCTGATGATGCCTCCACTGTACCATCTGCAGACCTCAAAGACCCTCTACCGATGTTATCCCAGATAGAGGAGCCAAGTGATGACGTTGGAGCATCCACACGTCCTCAGCCAAGTCACCAGTCTCAGAAGAAGAAGGCAACCCCATTACAATCCTCCGAGCTGGTTGGTTTGGCCAAGAGGATCATGCTCCAGCAGGACAAAAACCCCTTTGTGCATTTGCCCTCATGGTCAATGAGAGGCTGCCGCAGCTGGAGGGTAACCAGCATCACCATGCCTAGAGGGTCCTCAATGAAGCCTGAGCTGGGAGACTGGTTGAGACCTCTACGGTGACCAGCAGAATGGAGAGGCCAACAGTCTTCGAGGTCTCTTACATATGTACCTGGCCTAAGCACACCTATGCAGAGGTTTGTGACGCAAACAAACATTCCGCATCGTCCCCCTCAGCATTCCTTTGTTAATTTGGCTCCGGAAGGTTCATCCCCAACCACTAAACGTTATCCAACTGCTGAGACATTTTATCAGCAGTTATAGATTACTTTCCTTTTTTTTTTTTCTTTGTGCACATAGGTAGTGTATTTTCCTTTGTTCTATTATTAAAAAAATTGTTTGCTCTTCAACTTGTGTTGTGTTTGTTGCTTATAGTGCAATACTTGTCATGTCGCCAACTAATCAATAAACTAAAAAAGAAGCAAGCGCAGATAGGGTCTTATCTTTTTAACAATCGGCGGCTTAAGAGCCGTAATAATCACCGTTCATCTGGTCTAGTTGTGTGACACACAAGCAGTATGAAAAGCATGTAATGGCTGGACCCACACCTCCACGTGCTATGTGGTCAAATTCCAGAATTTCCCAGGGACAATGTGTCGTCGGTCTGCGCTGCCACAAATAACTCAAATCCAAAGTTCACTCTGTACGTTTATTGGATTCATCCAACGCATTTCAGAGCCTGCTTTGCTCCATCAGGGAGTGTATGGATCCAATAAATGTACAGAGTGAACTTTGGATTTGAGTTATTTGTGGCAGCGCGGACCGACGACACATTGCCCTGGAAAATGTCGCCAACTAAGGCGCTTGAAGTCCCTTTGTGCAGGTCAAGCCCACCATCAAAGCCGTTGTCCATCAACAGATGGTGACATATATAAATTTCTGGTACTTGAAACTGTGTTTGGGGAACAGTGAAATGTTTTTCAATGTGTACTACTTCTGCATACATGTGTCTAAAATGTAGAAGCACATCTACCTGTCCACACAAGAGGGGCACACAATGCGCCTGTGTAGCTGTGTAAATTGATGTAACCTTTTTTTTTTTAAACCCCTGTGTAAAGTGTTTACGGAATTAATGAGTGAAAATAAATTTAAAATATACTAAAATTATTACTTCTTAAATATAATTATGATAAAAGATGTCCTTAAAGGACTTAACATTCAAAAATGTTTTTAAATATTTTTAATTATACAAAAACACTGGTATTAATGTGCACATACAGCCAACACTAACAAAAGCAACAATTTGGCCATGTGTCCCAATTAATCGCTGCCGGCCTTTGGTTAGCCTGCTTCAACCTCCTCAGCATCTCACCAAGAAGATGCAGCTCCCTTGGTTAACCTTGGTGTGATGCCACGAGGTCCGCTAAGGAAGGAAGTCCTATGGAGGGAAATGAAAATGTTAAGTAGGATGGTCATGTGTGGATTGACCAGCTACGTGAATGTGTCTTTGTACTTACGGATTGCTGCATCTTCATGGCCATTGCTTTCAGGTGATGGGGAGTCGCTGATGGCCCACCCGTGAGCTGGGACCCCACTGCCTACAGAAACACCAAAAATTTGTTATCAAGAAACAGGCCACCATCATTTTAACACCAAGGTCTCCTTAAGCACTTTTATGTACCTCATTTGATGGGATACACTTACCAAAAGGCGACCCAGCATCAATGTCACTGTGTGACACAGTGGAGAATCCTCCTTGTGGAGCCACAAGAGATGACTCTACATCTGGTGACGGGGTCACAGGAGGAGGTGGTGTTCCCTCTTCCTGGGGTGACAGAGCTGGTGGTGGAGAGGCAGCGGGCAACGGACTTCCAGCCTCCAGGGGTGACCCAGCTGATGGTCTAGAGGCATCTGGCACCAGACATCCAGCCTCCAGGGGTGACCCAGCTGATGGTGGAGAGGCAGCTGGCGGGTGCCTCTGATCTGGAGGTGGTGATGCGGCTGGTGGTGGAGAGCAGCAGGAGGGCGAGCAGCAGCTGATTGGAAAAAAAAAACTTTGGTGAACAACACAACGCATACGCAATACAACTCACCATCAAGGCCATGGAGATGCTGCCCATACAAAACACATCATTATGATTGACCATCTAGTGGCCGGAGGGAGAACTAATGTCATGTGTAGTGTTTGGTCCAAAAAAGGTATTTATGTTGGATAAGTAGGATTCTCCTGGTCAGCCAGGACAGACATGTTGAGAGTAGTGGGCCTACTAGTTTTAAGGCCCCAATTCTGATGGTGCCCGTCCTGTTCACACAGACTACCTAGCTGCAGCTGGTTGACCATCCCCATTTTGACTTGCAATAATTCTTCAGCATATGAGAAACTGAACGTCACTGCAATGAAAGGACAGTGTGTACCATAGTGTACCTTCATGAACCATGAAGCAACAACATACTGTCAAGATAAGCTGCAAGTGAGTTGCCGTTATTGCCTATCTACTGGGATTGGCAAACACAGGACAAATTGTAGACAAGGTGAAGCAGGGTATGGCTGGGAAAATCCCAGCAAGGAGGGCCATATTCCCTGTGTGGCTGTCGTGTGGCCCTTAATTATTGAGAATGTGGCCATGCTGCCTTCATGCTGAATACACAGCTCTGTGTGGTTTTAGTCTGCTTAAACAGAAATGTAAAGGGTATGAAATGCAAGAAGCATAACTGTAGCCTCTCCCTTCATACCCCTCTCTGCAATCACAGCACATGAACACTGATCAAGCATCATCATCATCACTTCAGTGACACTATCAGACAGGGTCCACTTCCATGTGTTCTATGTTCTATTGGTTGTTTGGAATAAACCCATGGCTCAATGGGGTCTTAAAAAACACTCACCACGCAGTCTCTGGATCCGGCCAAGGATTCTGTCAATACGGTCCCTGGACTTGTACCTCAGATCTGCTATTTTTTTTACGGATCTGAGTTGTGCTGTGGTCCACCCCAAGCCTTCTCCAAAGGCCACGCTGGATCTTCCACAGGACTGTCTGCTCATGCAGCATCGGATGCTCATGCTGTAATTTTCACCAATAATCATGGTGATCACATACTCAGATGAGGTACATGAAATCTGCATCACCCTGCGGAGATGAGCGCCTCAGGGCAGCCATGTTTCCGCTGAGGCTAAGTACGCAGCATGAACACAGGCCGGAACGTCCAACAATGACATTATGTCACGCCGCACGTGTTACGCCGAGGAAGCTTCGCCGTCTGCAAAGGAAGCTCCCTCACATACAGTGGTCAGCATTTTTGGAGCCGCTGCTGCGTTCGCGATATGTGAGACGGGAACGCTCGTCTGTGCCTCCTGGTTGATTGCATGTCTACCTAAACAATCAGGAAATATTAATTTAATTAAAATAAAAAAAAAAAGGTTGGGCTATTTTTGCGGCTGTGACTATGTATGTCTGCATCACGAGAACAATGTGTACATCTGCCTAAAACTAGTAAGTATGTATGTGTAAATATAAGTGTATATGTATATTTATGTGTACAAATGTGTGTATGTTCTTTTCATATGTATATTTATTTATATATGTTGATATACTTTTGGTAGATATGTAGCATACAGTACATACATTAAAATCAATGTTCAAATGCTTTATATATACAAGGGTTGGACAAAATAATGGAAACACCTAACGTTTTGGCATCATAATCTTCGAACATATTATAAACATGCAAACCGTGACATATGTTAATGTTTTGTAGTTTATTATTTGTGTTAAGTGATATGTGTATGTAAATTAACTGTTTGTTTTGCCGAATTGTAAGAACATTGATGAGAACCTGATACCAATGGCAGACCTTTCGGATTTTCAAAAAGGCCAAATTGTTGGTGCTCGTATGGCAGACGCTAGTGTAACAGAAAGTGCCCGAATGCTTGGCGTGTCAAGAGGTACTGTCTCCAAAGTAATTACTGCGTTTGAAAGAGAAGGAAAAACGTCCGCAGCAAATCACAGGTCCGGCCGAAAGTCGAAGTTGGCTGAGAGAGACCTTCGGACTCTAAAGCGAATTGTGAGAGAGGATCGCTAGACCACGGCTCCGAAAATCACTGCTGAGCTCCAGTGGCGTAACTAGAGTCTGGTGGGCCCCGGTGCGAAATTCAGACCGGGGCCCCCCCCCCACCCACGGGCACACGTTGGTCGGATGTATGGGCCCCATGTAACGTTCTAAGTTCTATAAAGACTCACAAATTGACCCGTCTATGTATTAATGTCCCTCATCCTGCTATATATGGTCATCCTACTGGAATATGGAGCTAATCCTTTTAAATATGTCTCCCATCCTGCTATATATGGTCTCCCTCCGGGAATATGGCCCTTATCGTGGTATATATGTCCCCCGTCCTGGTATATACGGTCTTCCTCCTCCCGCCACGATAGTCCTCTAATTATTATAATGTATCCCCATATTCCTCCATATATTACAATGTACCCCTATAGTCCTCCATGTATTATAATGCATCCCATAGTCCCCCATTCATAAGGTAGCCCCAATAGTCATCCAATTATTATAATGCACCCCCACTATCCTACATATAGTAGCATCATAGTCCTCTGTATAGTATAATACAGCCTCACAGCCCTCCATATAGTATAATATAGCCTCATTGCCCCTCCATATAATATAACGTAGCCTCACAGCCCTCTATACAGTATAATGCAGGCTCAGTTGTCCATGTAGTGCAGCCTCTATAGTACAGCCTTATATATGCAGCCTCATAGCTCTCCATATAGTACAGCCTCATATAGTGGAGTATTATATATGCAGCCTCATATCTCTCCATGTAGTGCAGCCTTATATTTCTCTATATAGTGTATTATATATGCAGCCTCATAGCCTCTCTATATGGTGCAGCCTCAAATATGCAGCCTCATAGCCTCTCTATATGGTGCAGCCTCAAATATGCAGCCTCATAGCTCTCCATATAGTGCAGCCTTATATATGCAGCCTCATAGCATCCTCTTTGCCCCGCTCTCCGGTGCCCCTCGCTCTCCTCCTCCTCCTCTGTCCCCCCACTCTCCACCTTCTCCTGTGCCCCTTGCTCCCCTACTCTTCTGTCCCCTGCTCTCATCTTCCTGCGTCCCTCAATCACATCCTCCTCTGTCCCCCGCTCTCATCTTCCTCCTCTGTGCCCCGCTCTCATCCTCCTCCTCTGTCCACCCGCTCTCATCCTCTTCCTCTTGTCACGCTGGGAGTGGGGAAGACACCCAGCGTAGGATAACGACGGGGGGGGGGGGAATAAGGAGTCCCTAACGCTAAGGGCACAAGAAGGAGACGGTGACCCCTAGACTTCCTAGAGCTGACCCTGTCTGCCCTGACGTCCCTATACAGTCTCCTCAACTGTCGCCGACCACGAACCTCGTCCCTCTCTGATCCTAGCAATATCTTATCTAAGGATCAGATGGAGAGGTTCACTAGACCCCTCCACTATCAACTAAAGACAAACACCAGGGAAGACAGACATTTGGGAAAAAGAAACACTTATCTGACAGCAGAACTCAGCAACCTCCATAACCTCAGCCTCTGCTGGAGCAAGGATAATGAGTGCACAAGGAACTATCACCTGCACCGAGGAAGGGTAATGAACCTCCTTATAAAGGTGGAAGGAATCTGCTGGGTCCTAGTGACCTACAATATTGGTGGATAAAACCAGACCGAGCACAAGACCTCCACAGCCGTCCCCCATAACAGCGCGATCCCATCACACCCTTTCTCCATCTACACAGAAGGTAAATGCCCCTGAAAGAGACGGACCATCCTCCACCATTATGGCTGGTGGGCCACACGCTGGGATCGTCTGCGCGTGGCCTCCACCCTGTCATCCGTGTCACCCGTGACAGTACCCCCCCTCCTACGAGTGGCCCCCGGACACTCAGGACCAGGCTTATCCGGATGGGAACGGTGAAAAGCGCGGATCAGCCTCGCGGCGGACACCTCCGACGCCGGCACCCACATCCGCTCCTCAGGACCGTACCCCCTCCAGTGCACCAAATACTGAAGAGAACGGCGCAACATGCGAGAATCAACCACCCTCGAGATCTCGAATTCCAGATTCCCCGCCACACAGATGGGCTCAGGAGGCAAAGGAGATGGGTTAGACGACGGCACATACGGCTTGAGGAGCGACCTGTGAAACACATCGTGAATCTTAAGAGCAGGAGGCAACGCGAGACGAAACGCCACGGGATTGATAACGGCGGTTATCCTATAGGGGCCAATAAACCTGGGCCCCAACTTCCAAGAGGGCACCTTCAACTTCACATTCTTGGTAGATAACCACACGTAGTCATTCACACATAGGTCCGGACCTGGCGCACGCTTCCTGTCAGCCATACGTTTGTACCTGTCACCTAAGAGCTTCAAGCTACGCTGTACACCCCGCCAAACCGAGGAGAGGGACGAGGTAAAACGGTCCTCCTCCGGAACTCCGGAAGGACTCGTACCACTAAAAGTACCAAACTGAGGATGAAACCCATATGCACCGAAGAACGGTGACTTGCCAGTGGACTCCTGAAGACGATTATTAAGGGCAAATTCGGCCAAAGGCAAATAACTTGCCCAAGTCTCCTGATGATCAGAGACAAAACACCTCAGGTAAGTCTCCAAATTCTGATTCACACGTTCGGTTTGACCATTGGACTGAGGATGAAAAGCAGAAGAAAAGGACAACGTAATCCCCAAACGTGTACAAAAAGCCTTCCAAAATTTGGAGACGAACTGAGTACCGCGATCAGAAACCACATCGGAGGGAACCCCATGCAGCTTCACAATTTCACTTACAAACACCTGTGCCAGAGTCCGAGCATTAGGAAGTGCGGGCAGTGCCAGAAAGCGAACCATCTTACTGAATCTATCTACTACTACCAGTACCACCGTCTTGCCCGCAGACGCCGGAAGATCGGTGATAAAATCCATTGACAAATGTGTCCATGGCCTCTCAGGAATAGTCAATGGCACGAGAGACCCAGACGGACGGGTATGCGGAACCTTAGCACGTGCACACACACCACAGGCGGATACGAATTCCGCTACGTCCTTCCTCAACCCCGGCCACCAAAAGCGACGAGACAAGAGATCGAAAGTGGCCCTACCGCCCGGATGCCCCGCCAGTACAGAGTCGTGATGCTCCGACAACACCCTGAGACGCAAAGAGAACGGCACAAAAAGCCTCCCAGAAGGACAGGAGGCCGGGGCGCTCCCCTGAACCTTCAACACCTCCCCCTCTAGATCAGGGCAAAGAGCAGAAACAACCACCCCCTCCTGCAAGATGGGGACGGGACTCTCACGAGTACTACCACCCGGAAAACTACGCGATAATGCATCCGCCTTCACATTCTGAACCCCCGGACGGTAGGTGACGGTAAAATTAAATCGCGTGAAAAACAAAGACCACCTGGCCTGCCGGGGATTGAGACGCCTGGCGGACTCAAGGTAGGACAGGTTCTTATGGTCGGTAATAACCGTGACGGGATGGACAGCCCCTCCAGCCAGTGCCGCCATTCCTCAAAAGCCAACTTAATAGCCAATAGCTCCCTATTGCCCACATCATAATTCCTCTCGGCCGACGACAACTTCTTGGAGAAGAACGCACAGGGCACCCATCTCCCAGGCGAAGGGCCCTGCGACAACACAGCCCCCACCCCCACCTCAGACGCATCCACCTCCACAACGAAGGGCCGAGAAAGATCGGGCTGACAAAGGACAGGCGCGGAAGCAAAACAACGCTTCAGGGAGGAGAAAGCCTGGCTAGCAGAATCAGACCACTCAGAAAAATCCGTCCCCTTCCTAGTCATGTCCGTAAGAGGCGTCACTAGTACCGAATAGTTCTTAATAAATTTACGGTAAAAATTGGTAAACCCCAAAAAACGTTGCAATGCCCGTAGATTGTCCGGCTGTTCCCAGTCCAGCACCGCCCGGACCTTTTCCGGATCCATCCGGAAACCCAACGGCGACAAGAGGTACCCCAAAAAACGAACCTCCTGAACGGCGAAAACACATTTCTCGAGTTTAGCGTACAGTTTGTTGTCCCGTAAGACCTGCAACACCTGTTTGACATGGGACTGATGCGTCTCCATATCGGGAGAATAGATCAAGATATCGTCCAAGTAAACAACTACAAATCTACCCACCAAATGATGGAAAATATCATTGACAAAATGTTGGAAAACCGCAGGGGCGTTAGTGAGCCCGAACGGCATCACGAGACTTTCAAAATGGCCGTCCGGGGTATTAAATGCAGTTTTCCATTCATCCCCCTCTCTGACCCTAATCAGGTTGTAGGCCCCCCTCAAATCCAACTTGGAGAACCATTTAGCACCCACAACCTGACTAAACAAATCAGGGATCAGAGGGAGGGGGTATGGATCACGGACAGTAATCCGATTCAATTCCCGAAAATCCAAACAAGGACGGAGGCCCCCATCTTTTTTTTTCACAAAAAAGAAACCAGCCGCAACCGGCGACGTGGAGGGCCTAATGTGACCCTTCTCTAGACTTTCAGAAATGAAATCCTTCATTGCTTGTCTTTCGGGACCAGATATAGTAAACATCCTAGCTTTGGGCAGTTTAGCTCCGGGAACGAGGTTGATAGGGCAATCATATGCCCGATGAGGGGGCAAGTCTCGGCACCCCTTCTCAGAGAACACATCCTCATACTCCGATAGGAATGGGGGCAGAGATTCAGCAGATACTACCGAAAAGGATGTAGCCAAACAATTCTCCGAACAAAAATCACTCCATTCCACAATGTCCTTGGACTGCCAATCCACTACGGGATTATGTTTAATCAACCACGGCAAGCCCAGGACAATGGGAGCGGGGAGACCGTCTAAGACATAGCAAGATAACGTCTCCTGATGTTGGGATCCAACCGTTAACTTAATGTTATGTACGATATGTGTGAGACTACCCTGAGCCAGAGGTGCTGAGTCGATGGCATAGATACGGATGGGGCGAGACAATAAACAGCGGTTAAGCCCATGAGCGTGTACAAAACGAGCATCCACCATGCTGACCCCCGCACCACTGTCCACAAACACAGAAATGCCCTCCGTTTTGCTCCCTAGCGCCACCTCTGCACTCAGGAGAAAATGGGAAGTACAAACAGAGGATACACACACCTCCCGCTCGACTACCCCCACACCCCCCATAGACACATGAGGTCCCGGCACCCCCGTCCGTTTAGGAGCGTAGGGACAGGCCCCGATAAAATGGTCTCCTTTCCCACAGAAAAAACAGACCCCCTTCCCCCTGCCCCAGGGGGCACCGGAGGAGAGCCTCGAGGCCGCCGCTCCTCCCAGTTGCATAGGTTCCTCCCCCCTCGGGAGACATGACTCGCCCTCCGAGTGACCACCCGGCAACAAGGAACCACCACGAGAAGGGCTCCCAGTTGCAGGAGGTCTACTCCTCCGCTCCTGGAGGCGTCTGTCCATGCGAATAGCCAACGACATAGCTGCCTCCAGGGACGGAGGGGTTTCATACACTGCCAGGGCATCCTTCAGTCTTTCCGAAAGGCCCTGGCAAAAATGACTCCTGAGAGCCGGATCGTTCCACTTCGTGTCCATAGCCCACCTGCGGAACTCAGAACAATATGATTCCGCCGACCGAGTCCCCTGGTGGAGATGGCGCAATTTGGATTCAGCCAATGAGACACGGTCCGGGTCATCATATATGAGGCCTAAGGCGTCAAAAAATCCATCCACAGACTGGAGACAAGTAGAGTCCTGTGGCAGAGAGAAAGCCCAGGATTGGGGATCCCCCTGCAGCAATGATATAATAATTCCTACCCGCTGCTGCTCGTCACCAGTGGAATACGGCCTAAGCCTGAAGTATAATTTACAGGCCTCTTTAAACACAGTAAATTTATCTCTGCCTCCCGAAAACCTGTCAGGGAGGGCAACCTTAGGTTCCGGTCTGGCCGGACCCACTGCTTGATTTCCCAAGACACCATTTTGTGGTTGTGGTCCCTGTAGAGCCGACCGAAGGTCCGCAACCTCCAAAGACAAGGTCTGCAGCTGCTGGGCCAAAGCAGACACAGGATCCATAAGGAAAGGAAGAAAAATCGAATCCTCCCTTCCTTCACTTACAGTTACGGCAGGTGATAATGTCACGCTGGGAGTGGGGAAGACACCCAGCGTAGGATAACGACGGGGGGGGGGGAATAAGGAGTCCCTAACGCTAAGGGCACAAGAAGGAGACGGTGACCCCTAGACTTCCTAGAGCTGACCCTGTCTGCCCGGACGTCCCTATACAGTCTCCTCAACTGTCGCCGACCACGAACCTCGTCCCTCTCTGATCCTAGCACTATCTTATCTAAGGATCAGATGGAGAGGTTCACTAGACCCCTCCACTATCAACTAAAGACAAACACCAGGGAAGACAGACATTTGGGAAAAAGAAACACTTATCTGACAGCAGAACTCAGCAACCTCCATAACCTCAGCCTCTGCTGGAGCAAGGATAATGAGTGCACAAGGAACTATCACCTGCACCGAGGAAGGGTAATGAACCTCCTTATAAAGGTGGAAGGAATCTGCTGGGTCCTAGTGACCTACAATATTGGTGGATAAAACCAGACCGAGCACAAGACCTCCACAGCCGTCCCCCATAACAGCGCGATCCCATCACACCCTTTCTCCATCTACACAGAAGGTAAATGCCCCTGAAAGAGACGGACCATCCTCCACCATTATGGCTGGTGGGCCACACGCTGGGATCGTCTGCGCGTGGCCTCCACCCTGTCATCCGTGTCACCCGTGACACCTCTGTTCCCCGCTCTCATCCTCTTCCTGTGTCCCCTGCTCCCCTACTCCTCTCTCCCCCGCTTTCATCTTCCTCCTCTGTGCCCTGCTCTCAACCTCCTCCTCTGTCCACCCGCTCCTGTTACTGTGTCCCCTGCTGTCCTTTTCCTCTGTCCCCTGCTCTCATCCTCTTCCTCTGTTCCCCGCTCTAATCCTCCTCCTCTGTCCCCCACTCTCATCCTCCTCCTCTGTCTGTCCCCTGCTATCATCCTCTTCCTGTGTCCCCTGCTCTTCTCCTCCTCTGTCCCCCACTCTCATCCTCCTCCTCTGCTCTCATCCTCCTCCTCTGTACCCCGCTCTCATCCTCTGTCCACCAGCTCTCATCCTCTTCCTGTATCCCCTGCTCTCCCACTCTTCTGTCCCCCACTCTTATCCTCCTCCTCTGTTCCCTGCTCTCATCCTCCTCTTCTGTCCACCAGCTCTCATCCTCTTCCTGTGTCCCCTGCTCTCCCCCTCCTCTGTCCCCCGCTCTTATCCTCCTCTGTGCCCCGCTCTTATCCTCATCCTCTGTGCCCCGCTCTTATCCTCCTCCTCTGTCCACCAGCTCTTATCCTCCTCCTCTGTGCCCCGCTCTTATCCTCCTCCTCTGTCCACCAGCTCTCATTCTCCTCCTCTGTCCACCAGCTCTCATCCTCCTCCTCTGTCCACCAGCTCTCATCCTCTTCCTGTGTCCCCTGCTCTCCCCCTCCTCTGTGCCCCGCTCTTATCCTCCTCCGTCCACCAGCTCTCATCCTCTTCCTGTGTCTCCTGCTCTCCCCCTCTTCTGTCCCCCAGCTCTCATCCTCCTCCTCTGTCCACCAGCTCTCATCCTCCTCCTCTGTGCCCCGCTCTTATCCTCCTCCTCTGTCCACCAGCTCTCATCCTCCTCCTCTGTCCACCAGCTCTCATCCTCCTCCTCTGTCCACCAGCTCTCATCCTCCTCCTCTGTCCACCAGCTCTCATCCTCCTCTTCTGTCCACCAGCTCTCATCCTCTTCCTGTGTCCCCTGCTCTCCCCCTCCTCTGTGCCCCGCTCTTATCCTCCCCCTCCTCTGTGCCCCGCTCTTATCCTCCTCCGTCCACCAGCTCTCATCCTCTTCCTGTGTCCCCTGCTCTCCCCCTCCTCTGTCCCCTGCTCTTATCCTCCTCTGTGCCCCGCTCTCATCCTCTTCTGTCCACCAGCTCTCATTCTCTTGTGTCCCCTGCTCTCCCCCGCTTTCCTCCTCTCACCTGTGTCTTGTTCTCCGCACTCTTCTTCCCTTCTCTGTTCGGCAGCAGCTGGGGGGCGTGTCCTCACTTCCTGGATAATGAGCGGCCAGGACCTGATGCACGGCCGCGGGGCGGGAGACTGAGGAGGAGGCGGGTGACAGCTTCCCAGGGGCAAAGGGCAGATTTTCGGCTGCTTGATAGTGCGGGCTGTGCTGCGCCCGGCGCTGGCATTGATGGGCGCAGGGCGCTCGGCACAGCGGGCGCAGGGGGCGGCTGGCGATGCGGGCCCCCTATAGGCCCGGGCCCCGTCGCAGCGGCGACCCCTGCGACCGTGAATGTTACGCCACTGCTGAGCTCAATGAACACCTACAGAACCCAGTTTCCACAAAAACTGTTCGTCGGGAGCTGCAGAAATCTGGATTTCACAGAAGAGCTGCAATTAGAAAACCGCTGCTCTCAATGACAAATGTTTCCAAGCATTTAGAGTGCTGTAGAAACCTCCAGAATTGGTCCCTCGAGCAGTGGAAACGTGATATTCTCAGACGAATTATCGTTTACCCCATTTTCCGACCTCCGGCCGAGTGTACGTTTGGAGACAGCCGAAAGAAGCATTCCATCCAGACTGCCTTTTCCCAACCGTAAAACATGGCGGAGGTTCTGTGATGATCTGGGTTGCTATTTCGTGGAGATCCGCCGGGCCATATATACAGTTAGGGCCAGAAATATTTGGACAGTGACACAATTTTCGCGAGTTGGGCTCTGCATGCCACCACATTGGATTTCAAATGAAACCTCTACAACAGAATTCAAGTGCAGATTGTAACGTTTAATTTGAAGGCTTGAACAAAAATATCTGATAGAAAATGTAGGAATTGTACACATTTCTTTACAAACACTCCACATTTTAGGAGGTCAAAAGTAATTGGACAAATAAACATAACCCAAACAAAATATTTTTATTTTCAATATTTTGTTGCGAATCCTTTGGAGGCAATCACTGCCTTAAGTCTGGAACCCATGGACATCACCAAACGCTGGGTTTCCTCCTTCTTAATGCTTTGCCAGGCCTTTACAGCTGCAGCCTTCAGGTCTTGCTTGTTTGTGGGTCTTTCCGTCTTAAGTCTGGATTTCAGCAAGTGAAATGCATGCTCAATTGGGTTAAGATCTAGTGATTGACTTGGCCATTGCAGAAGGTTCCACTTTTTTGCACTCATGAACTCCTGGGTAGCTTTGGCTGTATGCTTGGGGTCATTGTCCATCTGTACTATGAAGCGCCGTCCAATCAACTTTGCAGCATTTGGCTGAATCTGGGCTGAAAGTATATCCCGGTACACTTCAGAATTCATCCGGCTACTCTTGTCTGCTGTTATGTCATCAATAAACACAAGTGACCCAGTGCCATTGAAAGCCATGCATGCCCATGCCATCACGTTGCCTCCACCATGTTTTACAGAGGATGTGGTGTGCCTTGGATTATGTGCCGTTCCCTTTCTTCTCCAAACTTTTTTCTTCCCATCATTCTGGTACAGGTTGATCTTTGTCTCATCTGTCCATAGAATACTTTTCCAGAACTGAGCTGGCTTCTTGAGGTGTTTTTCAGCAAATTTAACTCTGGCCTGTCTATTTTTGGAATTGATGAATGGTTTGCATCTAGATGTGAACCCTTTGTATTTACTGTCATGGAGTCTTCTCTTTACTGTTGACTTAGAGACAGATACACCTACTTCGCTGAGAGTGTTCTGGACTTCAGTTGATGTTGTGAACGGGTTCTTCTTCACCAAATAAAGTATGCGGCGATCATCCACCACTGTTGTCATCCATGGACGCCCAGGCCTTTTAGAGTTCCCAAGCTCACCAGTCAATTCCTTTTTTCTCAGAATGTGCCCAACTGTTGATTTTGCTACTCCAAGCATGTCTGCTATCTCTCTGATGGATTTTTTCTTTTTTTTCAGCCTCAGGATGTTCTGCTTCACCTCAATTGAGAGTTCCTTTGACCGCATGTTGTCTGGTCACAGCAACAGCTTCCAAATGCAAAACCACACACCTGGAATCCACCCCTGACCTTTTAACTACTTCATTGATTACAGGTTAACGAGAGAGACGCCTTCAGAGTTAATTGCAGCCCTTAGAGTCCATTGTCCAATTACTTTTGGTCCCTTGAAAAAGAGGAGGCTGTGCATTACAGAGCTATAATTCCTAAACCCTTTCTCCGATTTGGATGTGGAAACTCTCATATTGCAGCTGGGAGTGTGCACTTTCAGCCCATATTATATATATAATTGTATTTCTGAACATGTTTTTGTAAACAGCTAAAATAACAAAACTTGTGTCACTGTCCAAATATTTCTGGCCCTAACTGTATATATATATATATATATATATACCGTATATACTCGAGTATAAGCCGAGTTTTTCAGCACAATTTTTGTGCTGAAAAGTGCCCCCCTCGGCTTATACTCGAGTCACGGTGTATTTGCTTGGGGGGGGGACTGTGACCGGGTGCTGGAGGAGGCAGGAGGGGGCCGCAGTGACCGCGGGCAGTCACGTGGGGCCGCCTCATTAGTGTAATGAATATGCACAGCATCCCCCCCGTCCATCAGCGGCGGGGGGAGCGGTGCATATTGCAATACACTGGCCCACAGCAGTAATACACAGCCCCCCCTCCTTAGTATGTGTCCTCCAGGCTGCGGCACCTGTTAAAATAACAAACATTTCATACATCACCTTTCCGGCGCCGCTCCTCCGGTCCCGGCTTCTTCCTGCTTGTGTCGGTGTCATGTGACCGGGCGCAGCAGATGACGTCATCTGATGCGCCCGGTCACAGCACTAGAAGCCGGCACAAGCAGGAAGAAGCCAGGAGCGGAGGAGCGGCGCCGGAAAGGTGATATATGAAATGTTTGTTATTTTAACAGGTGCCGCAGCCTGGGGGACACATACTAAGGAGGGGGGGCTGTGTATCACTGCTGGGGGCCAGATACAAGGGAGGGGGACCTGTATACCACTGCAGAGGGGCCTGTATGCCACTGCACAGAGGCCTGTATACTACTGCACAGGGGCCTGTATACTACTGCACAGGGGCCTGTATACCACTGCACAGGGGCCTGTATACTACTGCACAGGGGCCTGTATACCACTGCACAGGGGCCTGTATTCTACTGCACAGGGGCCTGTATACTACTGCACAGGGGCCTGTATACCACTGCACAGGGGCCTGTATACTACTGCACAGGGGCCTGTATACCACTGCACAGGGGCCTGTATACTACTGCACAGGGGCCTGTATACCACTGCACAGGGTCCTGTATACTACTGCACAGGGGCCTGTATACCACTGCACAGGGGCCTGTATACCACTGCACAGGGGCCTGTATACCACTGCACAGGGGCCTGTATACTACTGCACAGGGGCCTGTATACTACTGCACAGGGGCCTGTATACCACTGCACACGGGCCTGTATACCACTGCACAGGGGCCTGTATACCACTGCACAGGGGCCTGTATACCACTGCACAGGGGCCTGTATACCACTGCACAGGGGCCAGTATACTACTGCACAGGGGCCTGTATACCACTGCACAGGGGCCTGTATACCACTGCTGAGGGGCCTGTATACCATTGCTGAGGGGCGCTATATACCAGTGACGGGGGGCTATATAATAGGATGGGGGTCTGCTGCATTTCATACCCTAGGCTTATACGCGAGTCAATAACTTTTCCCAGCTTTTGGGGGAAAAAGTAGTGGGGGCGGCTCATACATGGGTCGGCTTATACACGAGTATATACGGTGTATATATATATATATATATATATATATATATATAGATATAGATATAATTTTTACTCCGATATATATAAAACACAAAATAAGGATTTCAAAACCACACATATATATATATATATATATATATATATATATACAGTATGTATATATATATATACATATATATGCTTCTAATATTATTTCAGTATATAAATGTTTTTTTTTCGTGCACAGGCGGGTAGCTAGACGCCTATAGAAATGGATGGCGACATCAATGGCTCTAGTGATCCGCCAACATGTTGCCTTTTTTGGAGGCAACGCCAGCCAATCTGAACGCAGTAGTGAACACCAATCGGTGCAGAGGGCGTGGAAAAGACAACACCAAAGCACACCTACGTGGTTAGGTTCTGAATCGCCAAAGTTGCTAACGAGATCATTGTCAAGGTGTCACACACGCTGATGCAGCAGACCCAACGGATGATCGACGATAAATTTATAGTCCAGTCCATTCTTCAACGATCAACTAACTTATCGTTGGTCGTTACTACGTGCCACACGCTACAATGTCGTTTCAAGGTCGCAGCAATGTCACAAAACCGGTGACATTCGAACGATATTGTTTGTGATATCGTAGCATGAAACAGGGCCTTTAGGTAATGTAACTCCGTAAAATGTTGTCTGGTTCTGCCAGATTCTAGATTCTCTCCCTCCATAGAATTTTCTGTGATTCTGCATATAGCTCCTCCCCTTTATAGAATGTTGTCTGGTTCTGCCTTTATCCCCACCCCCTTCATAGAATGTTGTCTGGTTCTGCCTCTACCTTGTCTCCCTTCATAGAATGTTGTCTGATTCTTCCTATAGCTCCTCCCCTCCATTGAATGTTGTCTGGTTCTGCCTCTAGCTCCTCCCCCTCCATAGAATGGTTCTACCTCTAGCTCATGTCCATCCATATAATGTTGTCTGATTCTGCGTATAGCTCCTTCCCCTCCATATAATGTTGTCTAGTTCTGCATCTAGATTCTCCTCCATAGAATTCTGCTTGGTTCTGCCTCTAGCGCATCGGCTCCATAGAATTTTGTCTAGTTCTGCCTTTAGCTCCTCCCCCTCTATAGAATGTTGTCTGGTTCTCCCTCTGGCTCCTCCCCCTCCATAGAATGTTGTCTGGTTCTGCCTTTTGCTCGTCTGCCTCTATAGAATGTTGTCTGATTCTGCGTACAGCTCATCCTACTCCATAGAATGTTGTCTGGTTCTGTGAGGAGGTGGGCTTTGAAGTGGGTGTGGCTACCTGGAGTGGGTGGCGCTATGTTCAGTGGGTGGGGCTTGATAGACACATACATACACTCAGCTTTATATATAGATAGACTAGCTGTAGATCCCGGCGTTGCCCGAGCATAGTAACTAAATGTGGTTAGTTGTAACAAAATAGGATGATTAGTTTGCATATGAAAACATTTCACATCATATACAGTGCCTTGTGAAAGTATTTGGCCCCCTTGAACTTTTCAACCTTTTGCTACATTTCAGGCTTCAAACATAAAGATGTAAATTCTAATTTTTTTTGTGAAGAATCAACAACAAGTGAGACACAAATGTGACACAAAATTTATTGGATATTTTAAACTTTTTTAACAAATAAAAAACTGAAAATTGGGGCGTGCAATATTAATCGTCCGCCTTGAGTTAATACTTTGTAGCGCCACCTTTTGCTGCGATAACAGCTGCAAGTCGCTTGGGGTATGTCTCTATCAGTTTTGTATATCCACAGACTGAAATTCTTGCCCATTCTTCCTTGCAAAACAGCTCGAGTTCAATGAGGTTGGATGGTGAGTGTTTGTTTGTGAACAGCAGTTTTCAGCTCTTTCCATAGATTCTCGATTAGATTCAGATCTGGACTTTGACTTGGCCATTCTAACACCTGGATACGTTTATTTTTGAACCATTCCATTGTATATTTTACTTTGTTTAGGATCATTGTCTTGTTGGAAGATAAATCTCCTTCCCAGTCTCAGGTCTTTTGCAAACAACAGGTTTTCTTCCAGAATGGTCCTGTATTTGGCTCCTTCCATCTTCCCATCAATTTTAACTATCTTCCCTGTCTCTGCTAAATAGAAGCAGGCCCAAACCATGATGTTGCCACCACCATGTTTGACAGTGTGGATGGTGTTTCGAGGGTGATGAGCTGTGTTTCTTTTACGCCAAACATATCGTTTTGCATTGTGGCCAAAAAGTTCGATTTTGGTTTCATCTGACCAGAGCACCTTATTACTCATGTTTGGTGTGTCTCCCTGGTGGCTTGTGGCAAACTTCAAGCGAGAATTTTTATGGATATGTTTGAGAAATGGCTTTCTTCTTGCCAATCTTCCATAAAGGCCAGATATGTGCAGCGTACAACTGATTGTTGTCCTATAGACAGACTCTCCCACCTCAGCTGTAGATCTCTTCAGTTCATCCAGAATGATCATGGGCCTTTTGGCTGCATAGTCTTCTCCTTGTTTGAGATGAAAGTTTAGAGGAACGGCCGGGTCTTGGTAGATTTGCAGTGGTATGATACTCCTATTTCAATATGATTGCTTGCACAGTGCTCCTTGAGATGTTTAAAACTTGGGAAATCTTTTTGTATCCAACTTCGCCACAACAGTATCTTGGACCTGCCTGGTGTGTTCCTTGGTCTTCATGATGCTCTCTGCACTTTAAACAGAACCCTGAGACTATCACAGAGCAGGTGCATTTATATGGAGACTTGATTACACACAGGTGAATTCTATTTATCATTACCAGTTATTTAGGACAACATTGGATCATTCAGAGATCCTCACTGAACTTCTGGAGTGAGTTTGCTGCACTGAAAGTAAAGGGGCCGAATAATATTGCATGCCCCATTTTTCAGTTTTTTATTTGTTAAAAAAGTTTAAAATATGCAATAAATTTCGTTCCACTTCAGGATTGTGTCTCACTTGTTGATTCTTCACAAAAAAATTAGAATTTATATCTTTATGCTTGAAGCCTGAAATGTGCCAAAAGGTTGAAAAGTTAAGGGGGCCCAATACTTTCACAAGGCACTGTATTCAACACTACAGATTTACAACACAAGTTAACTAAATTATTACCCAAGTAATGTACAGTATTATACTTGCAACTCATTCAAGAGCCTTTTGATAAACGACATACTTGGTTTTCCTTCCGGTGCAAAGATTAATAGATTTTTGGCAGTTACAACTCTTGAACAGGCCACGTAAACATTCTATTGTGACATCACAGTAAAAGGGCATGACTAACCTAAGGATGTAGGAGGGGCAGAGCTATGAAGTGGGTGGGGAGATGGGCTATGAAGTAGGCAGGGCTATGATATATAAAGTTGAGTGTGTGTATGTATGTATGTATTAGATGGAGGGCTATGAGGCTGCATTATGCTATTTGAAGGGCTATAAGGCTGCATTATATTATGTAGGACTATAAGTCTGCATTATACTATATAAATAGTCCTGTGCCTAAAAGGGCGGGGCTATGTGCAGATGCAGGCTGCTAAGTGGGTGGATCTATGAGGATGGACATGGCTATGTGGAGTGGGTGGGGCTATGATAACTCTACTTTATATAATTAGATGTTATGTTCCGTATGCACCTATTCAGACTTACAAGTTAGGAAGTGCCGACAATTTTTCTATTTTGGGTTATGAGGTCATACCGTGTTTTCCCGAAAGTAAGACAGGGTCTTACATTCTTTTTGTGGCCAAAAGTGGCCCCCTGTCTTACTTTCGGGGGGGCCTTACATTGGAGGCCCCACATCCATCCATCCATCCACACACTGCAGCCATCCATCCACACATTCCCACACATACAGACAGACACATGCATACACATATATACACACCATACACACCACACACAACACACACACACATAGCACCGCTTCTTACCGGGTCCGGTGTGGGGTCCCCGATGGTCCTGTGCCGTCCTCTGTTCTCCGGTCCGGTCCCCGAGATGATCCGCTGCCGTCCGCCGTGTTCCGGTGCCGTTTTGCACCGGTATCGCCGGTCCTAGGCTCCATGGTCCCTGTTCTTCCGGAGTTCAGGCCGCAGCTCCACCCAGGTCATAGTGTGGGCCAATCAGCATAGCGGCGCTCAAGAAAGCGTCATCGGGCGCTTGCCTCTGACGTCAGCGCCGCTATGCTGATTGGCCCACACTATGACCTGGGCGGAGCTGCGGCCTGAACTCCGGAAGAACAGGGACCATGGAGCCTAGGACCGGCGATACCGGTGCAAAACGGCACCGGAACACGGCGGACGGCAGCGGATCATCTCGGGGACCGGACCGGAGCACAGAGGACGGCACAGGACCATCGGGGACCCCACACCGGACCCGGTAAGAAGCGGTGCTATGTGTGTGTGTGGTGTGTATGGTGTGTATATATGTGTATGCATGTGTCTGTACGTGTGTATGTATGAATGTAACCCCCCCCCCCGTGTTTCCCCGATAGTAAGACCACCCCTCCCCCCTACCCTGCCTTACATTCGGGGGGGGGGGGTCTTACATTAGCAGACCCCCCGTCCCCCCCCACCCTGTCTTACTTTCGGGGCGGTCTTACTATCGGGAAAACACGGTAGTAGAGATGAGCCACCACCCTAGTATTCTAGTTCGATTAGATTCGTCGAATGGGAGGTGTGTTCGTCGAATGTTCGTCGAACACACTAAAACAATAGTGTGGTGGTCAATTTCAGTTTCGCAATGTATATTCATACATTGCGGAACTGAAATGAAGTAAAATCAAGGGTTAAAAATAAAAAAAATCAATACTCACCTCTCTAATCCATCCAGCGACGCTTCCAGCACTGCCTACCTGTCGGAGATGTGATCCCGGCAGCATTTCCCGGTGAAATGACGAGTTCTCGCAATAACTCGTCATGTGACCGGAAACCGCTGCCGACATTATGACGTCACCGCAGGTCCTACAGGTCCTCACTAGTAGTGAATAGTAGTGAGGACCTGCGCTCACATGACAAGTTATCGCGATAACTCGTCATATGACCGGAGACCGCTGCTGGGATTATGACGTCACTGCAGGTCCTACAGATCCTCACTACTATTTACTACTAGTGAGGGCCTGTAGGACCTGCGGTGACGTCATAATCTCGTCAGCGGTTTCTGGTCACATGACGAGTTATCGCGAAAACTCGTCATTTCACCAAGAAACGCTGCTGGGATCACATCTCCGACAGATAGACAGTGCTGGAAGCGTCACTCGATGGATTAGAGAGGTGAGTATCGATTTTTTTTATTTTTAACCCTTGATTTTACTTAATTTCAGTTCCGCAATGTATGTATATACATTACAGAACTGAAATCGGACATGACCTCGAACTGTCCAATTTGAAGCAAATTGTTCTAATTCGACGAACAACTCGAACATCGCCAAAAACAGCTCGGATTTGAGATTGGCTAGCAACTCGATTCGAACACCGCTTATCTCTAATCATGGCCTCTGACTGTGTTCTCTCAGTAACTTTTGCTGGTTGTAATTCTTCGTTAGTAGGTCTCTGTCCGCTCATATACAGGAGGTCTTTTTTTACTCAGAGAATTACTCACTAGTATAGGACACACCGTGACATTGTTTACTGGGCTGAAATAAAAAATGTAATCTGCTAAGTATCAACATTTTTTCAATATGTGTTTCCTTAGCAGTAGTGCAAGTTCGTATTTTTATATTCCCTGTCCTGCATCTATCAACATTTTAGAGTGGAACTGTTTTTTGTTATCATACAAGCATGTGAGGCTGCTTAGCTTCATAGTGTATGGTTAAGTTC
This sequence comes from Allobates femoralis, assembly GCA_033576535.1. Lineage (NCBI taxonomy): Eukaryota > Metazoa > Chordata > Amphibia > Anura > Aromobatidae > Allobates > Allobates femoralis. Next base: position 40,904,901 of record JARQOC010000007.1, read on the forward strand.
ACACTGGGCGTTTTTTTTCGCGGCCGCACCTGCTGCAAGTGCCAAAACTGCACTTGCTGCACCTGCCGCAAGCCCACATATATATTGTATGGGGCTTGCCGCAACTGTGCCGCAAGTGCAGTGGTTACGCAGTAATCGCAGCAGATGCGTTTTTTTCACCGCATCTGCCGCGATTTCAAAAAAACGCTGATGTGAAAGCAGCCTAAGTGATTCACAAAGTGCATGCAGAAAATAATGAGCATGTCACTTTGTGTGGCGTTTTTCGGGTGCGCTTTCTGCATCACTAACATAAAATAACTTACCCTGCTTGCGATTCCATGGTGATCCCAGTGATATTTTCCTCCTGAGCATGCGGACGTGAACACGGCCATCCTCAGGGCACTGCATACACCGTGCGTCCCCATGTTAAACATGGGGATGGACAATGCATGCGGTCTGCTCATGTTCACACGTTGCGGCGTGAAACGCTTATGTGAAACCGCCCTTAGTGTGTCAAAATTCATTATCAGTTTATATTGCCACACTCTTCTGTCTCGCTGTGATCTGAAGTCACCTTTTAGAACTAGTATTTTTTGTCCTTTCCTTTATTGTACAGCGATGAGAGTTCATCCTAGTTCTGAGTTGTTGCTCCAACTCCCTTACATATAGATTCCCGCTCACACATTTAGTACATATAATTACTTGTGGTGCAGCTGAAGCTACTGGGATCTTGTAGTCCTGATGTGAGCCAGGAATCTTTATCTTGTCCGTTGTCATTATAGATGGACAGGTTTTGCACCTGTTCTGGTTGCAGGGAAAGGTTCCTGTTGCTGTTGGAGAGGACAGGGAGCTTCTGACAATGATGCTTTTTAGATTCGGGGGCTGCCTAAAACACAGAAGTCTGGAAATAAAGCTTTTAGTCGGGCATCTTTTTGTAGCAGTGGTTGTAGTTTCCGTGCAGCTCCTCTTAACACCTCCAGATTTGGATTGTAGGTGAGTAGTACGGTACTTCCAGTTCCTGTCTGTGAGTAGCACAATACTTCCTAGGACCTGTCTCTGAGTAGTACGGTACTTCCAGGACTTGTCTGTGAGTAGTCTGTACGGTATTATAGGACCTGTGCACCATACGACTCACCATGTGACTCGGTCGCATAGGGCACATATCCTAAAGTACTGTACTAAGTACTCGTACTACTCAGACAGGTCCTGTGGTGCCTGGGAGGAAAACACCGGGGATCACTGTGGGATTTTGGGGAGGGTAAAAGTGTGTGTGTGTCTGTCTGTGACCCCCTGAAAACGGAACAAAAAAGCAGCACAAATGGATGATACATTTGTGATGCTTTTTTGCAAAAGCATGCATGGTGCAGAAACTGCAGCAAAAACGGATCAATAAAAAATGGAGCACAAACTCTTAGCTTATAAGTGCAGAGACACTAAAAACTTTTTTTATCTCTTCAGAGTACCCCTTTAAGACATATACCAGTAGTTACCTTTTTTATTGCTATATCAAAGAGTGTATCAGGCTGTGCAAATTGGTAAAAAAAAAGTATATTCACATAAATTTAGGACATTTTTTGACATACATTGGTAACTATTGTAAATTTTTACCAATTGTATATATTATTTTAGAAAATATAAAAATATATATGTAGGCCAACTGTTAAGTGAAATAGATCCTTCAATCTAACACCCATCTCTTTAGTCATATACTGATGTTCTATATTGATTCTCCTAGTGACTGCGCAGCTTTCTGGACACAATGGATACTCTGGAGGGAAGGTCGTATTTGTGGACACTGAAAACACATTGCATCCTTTTCAGCGATTTATTAATTTTATTACTACATTTAGTATTTTTGCATGTTTAAAATGTATAGTAGTATTATACATTGTGAATTACAGTGGCATGTAAAAATGTGGTCTCCCCTGGTCAAAATGACTGTTATTGTGAACAGTTATGCAAGTTTAAGATGAATTGATCTCTAAGGCCCCTTTCACATCAGCGTTTTTTTCAAATCTCGGCTGATGCGGTGAAAAAAACCGCATCTGCCGCGATTACCGCATATCGGCTGCACTTGCGGCACAGTTGCGGCACGGTTGCGGCAAGCCCCATACAATGTATAGGCGGGCTTGCGGCAGGTGCGGCAAGTGCGGTTTTGGCACTTGCGGCAGGTGCGGTCACGAAAAAAAACGCGTTTTTTTCGCAGCCACATCTGCCGCAAGTGCCAAAACCGCACTTGCCGCACCCGCCGCAAGCCCGCCTATACATTGTATGGGGCTTGCCGCAACCGTGCCGCAAGTACAGCCGGTATGCGGTACTCGCGGCAGATGTGTTTTTTTCACCGCATCTGCCACGATTTGAAAAAAAACGCTGATGTGAAAGGGGCCTAAAGGGCATAAAGTTAAGGATGACACATTTCCTTTGTCTGTTCTTATAAGCAGCTGCTTGGCACTCTGAAAATGAAAATGGGGAGGCCCACAAAGAAGATGTCTGTTAGGCCCCTTTCACATCAGTGGTTTTTTGAAATCACAGCAGATGCGGTGAAAAAAACGCATCTGCTGCGATTACTGCATAACCGGGACACTTGCGGCACAGTTGCGGCAAGCCCCATGCAATGTCTATGGGGCTTGCGGTAAGTGTGCGGCAAGTGCAGTTCTGGCACTTGCTGCAGGTGCGGCCGCGAAAAAAACCGCCGTCAGCCGTTGTTTTTTTGCTGCCGCAAGTGCCGATACCGCACCTGCCGCAAGCCCGCATAGACATTCTATGGGGCTTGCCGCAACTGTGCCGCAAGTGTCGCGGTTATGCGGTAATCGCGGCAGATGCGTTTTTTTCACCGCATCTGCCACGATTTCAAAAAAACGCTGATGTGAAAGGGGCCTAAGAAGATAGCAAACCATTTTCAAATTGTCCTTTCATCAGTTTGAAATGTAATTAAGAAATGGCAGTTAGCAGGAACAGTGGAGGTCACGATAAGGTCCCAAGCAATATGTATAGTGGGTACAGAAAGTATTCCGACCTCTTTAAATTTTTCACTCTTTCATTGCAGCAATTTGGTAAATTAAAAAAAGTTCATTTTTTTCTCATTAATGTACACTCTGCACCCCATCTTGACTGGAAAAAAAAACAGAAATGTTGACATTTTTGCAAATTTACTAAAAAAGAAAAATTGAAATATCATATGGTCATAAGTATTCAGACCGTTTCCTCAGTATTGAGTAGAAGCACCTTTTGAGCTAGTACAGCCATGAGTCTTCTTGGGAAAGATGCAACAAGTTTTTCACACCTGGATTTGGGCATCCTCTGCCATTTTTCCTTGCAGATCCTCTCCAGTTCCGTCAGGCTGGATGATGAACGTTGGTGTACAGCCATTTTTAAGTCTCTCCAGAGATGCTCAATTGGGTTTGGCTGGGCCAGTAAAGATTGGTCACGGAGTTATTCTGAAGCCACTCCTTTGTTATTTTAACTGTGTGCTTAGGGTTATTGTCCTATTGGAAGGAGAACCTTCAGCCAAGTCTGAGGTCCAGAGCACTCTGGAAGAAGTTTTCATCTATGATATCTCTGTACTTCACCGCATTCATGTTTCCTTTAATTGCAACCAGTCGTCCTCTCCCTGACCCCCATAGCATGATGCTGCCACTACCATGTTTCATTGTTGGGATTGTTTTGGGCAGGTGATGAGCAATATCTGGTTTTCTCCACATGTACAGCTTAGAATTATCATCAAAAAGTTCTATCTTCCTCTCATCAGATGAGAGAATCATTTCTCATAGTCATCTCCAGTCATCTCTGGAGCTCAGCCACAATGATTTTGGGATTCTTCTTTTCCTCTCACCAAGGCTCTTCTCCCATGATTCATCAGTTTGACTGGATAGGCAGGTCTAGGAAGACTTCTGGTGGTCCCAAACATCTTCCATTTAGTGATTATGGAGGCCACTGTGCAGGAACCTTGAATACTACAGAAATTCTTTTGTAACCTTGGCCAGATCTGTGCCTTGCCACAATTCTGTCTCTGAGCTCCTTGTGCAGTTCCTTTAACCTTTGTCAGGCTGCATAATTTTATATTAAATATCTCGACCCCTTATCTCGGAAGGGGGTGGAGATATTTTATTGAAATTTGGCCAATATATTCTGGACCAAAACTGCAGAGATGTCATGAAATTTCAGCCCTCTACGGCTTTTCGAAAAAAAAAAAGATATTGCAATTTTAAAACGGAATAGTTACAATTGTACCTACTCAGCCGAACGAAGGTTAACCTCATAATTCTCATTTGGTCTGAAATACACTGTGAGCTGTGTGGTCTTCTATAGACAGGTGTGTGCCTTTCCAAATCAAATCCTATCAGTTTAATTAAACACAGCTGAACTCCAGTGAAGGAGTAGAACCATCTCTAGGAAGATCAGAAATGGACAGCATGTGACTTAAATATGAGTGTCTGAGCAAAGGGACTGAATACTTAGGACCATATGATATTTCAGTTTTTCTCTTAAGAAATTGGCAAAAAGTTCTACATGTCTGTTTTTTTTCCAGTCAAGATTGGGTGCAGAGTGTACATTAATTAAAAAATAAATACATTTTTTGAATTTACCAAATGGCTGTAATGAAACAAAGTGAAAAATTTAAAGGGGTCTGAATACTTTCCGTATGTGAAAGCTTCACATAAGATTGATAGAGATGCAAATCAGAGCCCCTGCTTGAATGCAAAAGAAATTAAGGAAGATTATCAGACCCTAGAGTTGTGGTGCATTGTCATACCATTCAGAGACACCTTCACAAATATGGGCTTCATGGAAGAGTCATCAAAAGAAAATCTCTCCTGCATCTTCACCATAAATTCAGCATCAGAAATATGCAAAAGAATCTCTAAACAAGCCTGATGCATTATGGAAACAAGTCCTGAGGAGTGTTGAGGTTAAAATAGAACTCTTTGGCCGCAGTGTACAAAGGCATGTATGGAGAAAAACAAAATTTCAGGAAAAGAAGGCCATTAAGCATGGGGGTGGATTAACCATGCTGTGGGGCTGTTTTTTAGCCAGTGGTGTGAGGAACATTTCACAGGTAGAGGAAATAATGGATTCAATGAAATTTCAATAAATTCTTGATGCAAACATAACACCAACTGTAAAAGAGTTGAAGTTGAAAAGAGAATAGCTTCTACAAATGGTTAAGGCTTAGCTCACATCGCGTTTAGCATTGCGTTTGAACACAATGCGTTTTGCGCTGCATTAGCGCAATGAAAAGCAAGTTTGATTGTAAAACGCAGTCAAATGCATTGCAAACGCAATGCAAAATGTGGTTGCGTTTGAACGTGTGCGTTTACCTGAACGCAGAGGGAACGTTGTAAGCTACATCAGCTGTGCGCTTGGGAAAAAAGCAGGCATTCAAACACAGCCACATTTTGTATTGCATTTGCAAAGCATTTGAGTGTGTTTTATAATAGAATCTATGGTTGCGTTAATGCAATCAAACACTTGCGTTTCATTGCGATAATTCAGTGAAAAACGCATTGCGTGCAAGTGCAATGCTAAACACGATGTGAACCTAGCCTAATGATTCTAAACACACATCAAAAATCACTATAGACTTCCTCAAAAGGCGTAAGCTGAAGATTTTACAATAGCACTGACATTCCCCTGATCTGAAGATTAGGGTTGGGCGAACCCGAACTGTAAATTTCTGGACCCGTACTGAACACATAGTGTTCGTGCACAGCGGCTCCTCTCGGGGAGCTGCGAGCAGTAATGTACACAATTAGCGTAAGTACCTTGGACAGCTCCTTATTCTGGACGCTGCCCAGCAATGTAATGTACACTAATTGCGTACATTATCGCTCGCAGCTCCCTGAGAGGAGCTGCCGGCTTTTCTGAATGATTATCAAAAGCCGACAAATACCGGCTTTTCAAAACTATAATGATTTAACCCCTGCTCTGCCAATGTATTAAGTCAGCATGTCTCCAGGGAGTGTGGACACTATCTGGAGACATGTTGGCAACACACAAAAAGCATATTAACCCTTTTAGCATCGGGTTAATAACCGCATATGCAGCATCTGTGTTGATATGCCGCCCAGATGCTGAATATGCTCTTTAACCCCGCAGATTACAAAAAGGTGCCCAGCAGCTGGGTTTTTAATAATCATCTTGCACCGCTGTCACAGCAGTGCAAGATCATTGATAACTGTACCGGGAAACCGGTTTGAAGAGATTTCTACTGCACACTGGTGCAACTATCGCTCCGTGTGCTGTATGGGTGCGAGTTTGACTCGCACCCATAAACTTTTAATGGCCACTCGCACAAGGAAATCGCATGCAATTGCAGCATGCTACAATTTCACTCGCATTTCCATTGCAATGCGAGTGTAATGCTGGAAAATCGCATTGATGTAACCTGTATCCTATAAAGATACAGGTCTGAGTGCAATGCGATTTTTTTCTCGCATTACACCTGCGTGAGTCTCACGCCAGTGTGTTTTCAGCCTCAGCCTGCTTCTCGCTCTGTATAGAAGCTTGTCTATACAGAGCAATGTAACAGAGCTGTCCCTGTGGACTACATCGGACTAAGGATTTTTTTTAATAATAAAGATGGAGTCTCTAAATGTTATTTTTGTTTTATTTCTAATAAAAATATTTTTCTCTGTGTTGTGTTTTTTTTTTAATGTGTACTAGAAATTCATGGTGGCCATGTCTAATATTGGCATGACATCATGAATTTCTGGCTTAGGGCCAGCTGATAATACAAAGCTGTCCCTAACCCCATTATTACCCAGCGAGTCACCTGAAATAATTAATGAAATAATTGAAAAAAGGGCTTCCGTATATTTTTGGTTTATAGCCAGGTACAAATAGGCAGCTGGGGTATGGGGGCAGCCCGTACCTGTCTGCTGTACCTGGCTGACATACAAAAATATTGCGAAGCCCACAATGATTTTTTTAAAAAAATGAATAAAAAAAAAAAGTAACACATACACATTTAGGGACTACATCATTATTAACCCCTCGACCCTTATCTATGTGCTGAACACTCGGCTCTGCTTCATCAGAGACCAAGGGGACATACAAAGCTTCTATCCCCTTGGTACCTGAAGGAGAGCCCGAAGCGCTGCGACATCGTAAGAGGAGGTAACTCAGGTCACCTGAGGACAGTACAGGTCATGCCACCTGATCTGTCTTCGGGTGACCCCAGTGTCTCCCCGGTTACAATGCCGCAGATAGCGCTCCTTACGCCAATTTCTTACTGAGCTGTCAGAAGATTGCACTCCTTGACAGCTCAGTAAGAAAATCCCAATTCCGGAAGCTACCCATACATTTTACATGATAGAATGTATGAGCAAGTTTCAGGTTACTCCAGCGGCCAATTACAGGTGCCCATTCTGCATGACAACGTCTGTGATTAGCTGTTGGGTCCCTCACACATATAGTAGTGTAAAAATCAATAAATAATTTAAAGATGTAGCGCTCCACAGTATTTTTGATTCTCAGCGCAGATAAAGCAGATGGCTACGGGTACCACCCCCAGCTGCCTGACTTTACCTTGGCTGGCAATCAAAATACAGGTAAGCCCATTAATTTTTTTTTTTTATTATTTAAAAAAAAATTGGAAAAAATGCGTGGGCTCCCGCCATATTTTGATCACCAGCCTGGTAAAACCAGGCAGCTGGGGGCTGGGATTCTCAGCGTGGTAAGGCCCAAGCGTTCTCGGCCCCCACGCTATAAAATGCAGCCCCCAGCCGCCCCTGGAAATGGTGAATTGTTTCTTAGCACCATTTCTAGGTGCTTTATGCAGCTCGTCCAGCAGCCCTGATAGCGGTGGCATGCTGGGTAATAAAGGGATTAGGGCCAGCGTTGTATTGCCAGCTGGCAGTAAGCCCGAAATTCATGGTGTCATGCCAAGTAAGACATGGCCACCATGAATTTCTAATAAACAGTAGAAAAAAAACAATACAGAGACATTTTTTTTATTAGAAATAAAACAAAAAACACATTTAGAGACTCCATCTTTATTAAAAAGAAAAAAATCCTCAGTCCAACGTAGTCCACAGGGACAGCTCAGCTACATCACTGTGTGTAGACAACCGTCTATACAGAGCCAGAAGCAGGCTGAGACTGACAGTGACAGTAAAAAGAGAGTTCATGGCTCGGGCCATAAGCTCGGGTAAACCCTGACGTCACTGCGTGAACATGGCTGGAAAAATCCGAAGACAGCCAAGTGCAGTGAATACTGCAGGAAGTTAATGAGTGGTCCCGGAAGTAGATGCGGCCAGGAGACAGCGAGACGGGAGGATGCATCGCGGGACTGGTAAGTATGATCATAAAGTTTATTATTAATTATATGCTTTCTTTTACAGCCCCCCTGACCCATCCCACATCTGCAGAGTTGAAGCTTGGGGTTCAGACGCAAGTTTGAGCTATCTCCGGCCCCAAGCTCGAACTTTCCAAAAAGCTTGGGTAAACCCAACGATCCTGAACATTGGGGGGTTCGCCCATCACTACTGAACATCATTGAAAATCTGTGACTAGACCTCAAAAAGAAACATGCAAGTCGACCCAGGAATCTCACACAATAGGAAGACTCTAACAAGAATTGAAAGATATTTGTCTGGCTGCAAAAAGCGTTTACGAAATATGATAATTGCAAAAGGGAGTGCTAATTGATACCGACCATGCAGGGTGCCCAAACTTTTGCATAAGCCCATCTTCCATTTTGTAATTTTTAAAATTTAAAAGATGTAAAATACAAAGGAAATGGGTCATCTTCAACTTTATGCCTTTTAGAGATCATTTCATCTTCAACTTGCTTAACCATTCACAATAACAGTAATATTGACCAGGAGAACCCAAACCTTTGCATGTCACTGTATGCATTAAAACAAAAACGCAAATATACTCTTTATTTTCAAATCTGATGTAGGTAAAATAAATGCTGGAATCTGAATGGTTTTGCGCACTGACATTTTTCTCACACCTATATACTTGCATTGACGATGCTCAGCCGGTTTACGCAACTATGCGCAGTATGCTACAATTTTTTTTCCTCAGGCCAAAAACAGCTGACAAAAAACATTGCAGATCAGCACTGCTTCATTATTTAACATTGATTCGAGTTCAATCTCATTCTTTTATCGGATTGCACTTGGCATATTTATACACAGATATGAGCTAAATCTTAACCCCTTAACATGCTATGTATGTCATGGATTGACTACCTGGTTTTGATTCAGGCTTGTATGCCAAGCGACTGCATCTTTCCCCAACACATTCCCTCTTTCACCTATTTATTGAAAAAAAAAAAAAACATGATAAAAAAAAAAACTTGCACTAGTCCAAGTTTTCTGCCGCCCAACTAAGGCCAGTTTCACACCACGTTTTTTTGGCTCCGGGGTTGTTCGGATTGTGCATGTTTTGCATCTGGTTTGGTGGTTTTCTGGGAGGATCCGGTTTTGTCCGATTTTGGCATCGGGCTCAATACCGGAGTCTGCATCATTTTTTGTGTCCGATTCAAAAATTGGACAGAACCGGATCGGGCGCCCGTAGACTCCCATGTTATGGGGCGCTGGATCCGACATAAAATGTGACCGGTCTCTGGACGCCAGGGGATGAATTTCAGCACCTGGAGAGCTCCCTGGCTGAAATTTCAGTACTGCGGCTAGCACACCTGGACAGCGGCAGCCACGTGCAGGGAGGATTCCGGCACAAAACAGGATCGGAGGGCAGATTTGCCCTCCGGTTCTGTTTGTCCGGGGCTGTCAAGTTGTGTCCGGTGCATCCTGCAAAACACAGGACACAACCTGACAGCCGAAAAACCGTGGTGTGAACCTAGCCTAATCCAACAGTCTAAAAAGCAAACCTGAAAGACATAAAAGAGAGAATTGGTAAATAAATAATGATGGGAAACATCCTCATTAACCATTTTATTCCCTAAATCCAGGAAGGTCCAACATAGTCCCATGGAGGTCCCTCGAAGTCTCATTCTCCCAGTATACTGGGGGCTGGTTCAGTGAATGCATCACTAATATGCTGTGAGAGCCACCAGTTCCCGACTCCCTGCAGTGTGACAAGCAGTGCCATTATAAAGGTTACCGCTGTCACGCTCCGGGGGAGGGGGATCACACAGGGGGTATCCTGTGAGTGTGACCGGCAGTAACCTCACTGATGTGACTGCACGTCACATTCGCTGTCTCGGGATACCCACAATCTTGCGTGATATTGGTGGTATTGCAAAATAGCGAATGTGACGTGCAATGACGTCAGTGAGGTTACTGCCGGTCACATTCACGAGATACCTGCTTTCTGACCCCGCGAGTGTGACTAACAGTATGTTTTGCTACTTTTGCAAAAGAATGGCCTTGTTCACACACAATTTGCATTTTTTTTAGCACTCCTAAAATCACATGCGTTTTTTAAGAGTGCCAAAAAATGTCCCTTGTGTGTCTGAAAGGATTTGCAACGTTTTTGGACTTAGTCATTTTTTGCCCAAAAACGCAGGCATAAACGCATGCGATAACGCAGGGTGCATAAATGTGCCATTTAAAAACGCATGCGTTTCCCATAGGGCCCCATGTTAAAAAAATGCATGCGTTTTTGGAAACAACCCCTGCGTTATTTTCCAGCAACCAAAAAACGCTGCATGCAGCGTTTTTTGGACTGGGGGAAAAAAACACAAGTGGAGGTGAAAAAACGCAGCTACACTCAATTGCACCCTGCGTTAACGCACCTGCGTTTTTGAAAAACTGCAGAAAAACGCAGAAAGTGCCAAAAACGCAGGTGAGTGTGAACAAGGCCAATGTCACTTTTACAAAAAAACTTTTTTTTTTAGGGCCCGTTCGCACGATGGGTATTTTTCCGCTTATTTAGTGTGGGTCTGCTGCGTATATGCAGCAGATATGCAAATATGCAGCAGGGTGTTTTCCCAGTAAAGCCTATGGGTTTTGCTAATTCCTGTACGCATGATGCCACAAAATGCACAGCAGATATATTGCGTATTTTAGTGCGGGATAATCTGTAGCATGTCAATTCTTGCTGCAGGTTTTCCCGCACCAATTCCCTGACCACTCGCCTCAAAAACAGGGCTTGTACCCTATGTTAATGTGGGTAAAGGTGAATAAAATTTATTGTATGTATATAATTTGTGGGGACCTGGTGAGGGGCAGCATGATTGTGTAAAAAACTACTACTTTATTATAAAAAACCAACTATAGAACAAAAAATTATGTGTAAAGTGTCTCCAGTTACCTTGCAATAAATAAATAAAAGCTTGTGCAGTAAAAACACAGGGTACTTGGTACATATCTTTTTTGCAAAAAACATACTTTAAGCTATTCCACCGTGACAAGGTGACCCTTTTCAGAACGGCCCCTACGCTAAACATATTATGGCCTACTACTGTGCTTATTGACCTCACAAGTAGTAGGATGTAGTGTGTGAACTGTGCCCAAATTGGATCACAGATGGAATGTGTTATATCTAGTTCTGTTCAGCAGGAGAGAATCGGGGCCCTCCAACTTGTCTGTAGACAAGTGGTTAAATCAATTTGGAAACAATGCTGAGGCAGAAAAAAGTAGTAATGTGAACACGCCTGTATAGCATGCTCACTACCAATGCCAAATTGTATGAAAAACCAACTATAGAAAAAAAAAAGTATGTGTGAAGTGTCTCCAAATACCTTGCAATAAATAAATAAAAGCTTGTGCAGTAAAAACACAGGGTACTTGGTACATACCTTTTTTGCAAAAAACATGCTTTAAGCCATTCCATCGCGACAAAGTGACCCTTTTTGGAACGGCCCACACACAGTAGTAGGTCATAATATGGTTACCGTAGGGGCCGTTCCGAAAAGGGTCACCTTGTCGCGGTGGAATGGCTTAAAGTATGTTTTTTGCAAAAAAGGTATGTACCAAGTACCCTGAGTTTTTACTGCACTAGATTTTATTTATTTATTGTAAGGTATCTGGAGACACTTTACACATACTATTTTGTTCTATAGTTGATTTTTCATACAACTTGGCGTTGGTAGTGAGCATGCTATACAGGCGTGTTCACATTACTACTTTTTTCTATATCAGCATTGTTTCCAAACTACTTTATTATAAACACTGAAGTCCTGTCGGCTTTTGCAGCCAGAGCGGGGACTTCTATGCAATTTGCATAGAAGAGCAAGCTATGCCTATTCTGAAAGTTCTCTACAAACGTTCTCTGCGCTATCTATGCCACTTTTGACAGTTCAGTACGTAGAGAACTTTCAGAATAGGTATAGCTTGTGTTCCTACACAAATTGCGTAGAAGGGGCAGAGAAGTCCCCGCTATGGCTGCAAAAGCTGACAAGACTTCAAGCTGTGTTTGTGTAAAAACCACTAATTTATTATAATCATGCAGCCCTCACCAGGTCCACACAAATTATATACATGCTCTCAATAAATTTTAATCACATTTACACACTAACATGGGGCACATGCCCTGTTTCTGAGGTATCACTAACATGAAATACACACGTAGGACAAAAATCTGCACTTTCCCCACACCAAAAAATGCATTGTGCGCATGACACCTTTTCTGAGACGTATTTTGCCTGAAGGTGCAGATTTCTGTCTCCACAAATATACAACAATATTCTCCCATGCGGACGTACCCTTAGGGCCACGTCACACCAGGTGTCGTCGCCGGAGATGTCGGCAGCGATGGGCGGGAGCGCGCACGTTTTTGGCGCCCCGCCAGCGTCGCATGTTTACATGCAGCGACACCTCCAGTGACGCACCGGCGATCTTACAGGAGGTGTCGCCGCTGGGGTGTCTAAGGGTGCTTTCACATCAGCGATTTTTGCCGATCGCGGCTGACCGCGGTTTTTTTTGTGGCCGCACCTGCCGCAAGTGCCGAAACCGCACTTGCCGCACCTGCCACACACTTACCGCAAACCCCATAGACATTGCATGGGGCTTGCCGCAACTGTGCCGCAAGTGCAGTGGTTATGCGGTAATCGCGGCAGATGCGGTTTTTTCACCGCATCTGCCGCGTATTAGCAAAAACCGCTGATGTGAAAGGGGCCTAAAAACCCCAGCAGAGATGCCGTAACATGGGAGCCTATGAGGACGCCATCCCCGTTTACATGGGGCGATGTGTACACATCGCCCCAGAGTGCTTGCCTGGCTTCAGAGCACTGCTGTGAAACCAGGCGACCACTTAAATGCGTCGCCCTCGCCTATTCTCATTAGGCGACGCATCGGCGATGTCGGTGGCGATAGGCCACGCCCCAGCGTCGCTTATAAAATCTCCGCTGACATCGCCAGGTGTGATAGTACCCTTAGAATTTATTTTGTAAGTGGACCAGGACACTATTTAAGACAGTTACAGATGTTCTGATTTGTAGGAATCTTGATATGGTAATCACTGTATTGGTGTAAGAAAAAAACAAACACACTGTTTGCATCTTCTGCAAATTCACTTTTGTATTAGTATGACTACATGCTACAGATGATGTGTAAGCATTACAGTATTCAAACAATTGTCATATTAAATTCTTATCCTACTATTTCATTTGGTATCGTAAATTATTATTTCTTTAGAAACAATTATTCCTTAATATTATCTGAAGCCGCCCAGATCGTCTTCGAGATATAGCTGATCGATTTGGTGTGGACCATGATGCAATGCTTGACAATGTGTTATATGCCCGAGCTTATACAAGTAAGTGATAAAACATGATTGAAAAGCAATTCATGAGTTTGCACCATACCCATCTATATAAAAAAAAATTGCTTGATTTTCATTCTGAAAAAAAAATGTTTTTCCATCTGTATTGTCATTTGTATGGCATTCGTTTTTATACATCAGCAGTTAATATAATTTACAAAAACAAAAAAAGGTTTCTCCATGTTAATATTGGCAATATAGCTGTAAACATTGGCTGTTATGTAGTTCATCTATAATGGGTCCGATTTTATTTTTTGGGTGTCTCCATAGACATAAATGGGCGATTGTCTTCTGAAATACAGAAGTTAAGTGCAAGCTGAATTTTTTTTCTATTGCACAGTACTCAGGCCAAAAATATTATAATGTGAATGTAGGCTAAAAAAAAAACAGTGTTATTAGATGACAGTGTGGCAATTTAGATACCAATATCTATATGCCTAGAAATAACTACAGGAGCCTCAAAGTGGAAATCATTGATGATGTTTAAGCACTTTAAATGGTTTATTTACAAAGGACAGTTGTGTTGGTGAGTAGTGACTAGGACCACCCTGCTTTACTGCTGTTTAAATCACATGCAGGAGCATGGGTTGATATAGGCACCCTGTTTCATCACTTTATTTAACATACATTTGAGTTTTACTTTTCAGTGTCTCTTCTTAATAATAAAATATAGTTGATTTTAACGGGATGCAAAAAATATGATATGGACAGTCTCCAACCAGAAGCAGCGTCGGGAGAGCCCTGACTGACAGACTTTCCCCTTATCTGGGACGGATGTCACGATGCCAGTGCTCGGCATGGCCACCCTGGCTCATGAGGATGAGGTGCGGGAGCTGGAACAAGTCGCACTCAACCTGGGGCGGGAGAAGCAGCAGTCGTTCGGCATCTCCATGGAGCCAGACGTCCGGGTTGGTTCAGGCCCCACGCCCGCGCACTGGCCTTTAAGTGTCCTGACCCGGAAGTGATGTAGAAATTACTTCTGGGGGTCCGGGGGAGATGTGCTCCGGTCTAGGACGGCAGGCTGTAAGTATTTAGGCCAGCAGAGTCCTGATGCTGATGTGCTAAACTGCAGGATGTCCTCACCAGTAGACTCTGAGGTGCACCCACAGTTTGTGGAAGTGCAAGTTCACAGCAGACCCATGAGCAGCAGTGGGCATTCCAGAAGGGGTGGCTCCGCTGATAGGAATGAACGGAGTAAAAAGGCTGGTCCGTCTTCATCTCGTGCTGTGCCTCCACCTCCAGAACTGGTACCACATTGACAAGGCTTTACTGGTTGAATGTTACTGGATCTGCCTATTAAGCTGATTCCCCTTCTTTCTGTGTACCCCCTTTGTTTTGGGCTAAGAAGACCAAAATACTTAAGCATAAGGAGTGTGCTCTGTGCTCACAAACCCTTCCTCATGAATATCTTAAGCGACTCTGTCAGTCTTGCATAAACCAAACAGTACAGGAGGAATTCTCAGGCTTGAGGCACAGTGTCATGCATCAAACACAGAGCATGTTTGATGCATGACAGTGATGCGAGTGTTATGTGTGTTTACTGTGAGTGTGGTGCGTGAGGGTGTGTGCATTGTTGTGAATTCTGCTTGTGGGCTCCCTCCTGTGGTTGTGGCTGGTAATGCAGTTGATCCTGTTTTGCACTCTTGGTCAGGTGAATTGGATAATTGCAATTCGGACTGGGGTATTTAGGTTTGCAGAATTTCCTCAGTCCTTGCCAGTTGTCAATTGTCCTGGAGGTGTTTCACCTCTGCCTGGTCTCTTCCTGCCCTGCTGCAAAACTTCCAAGCTAAGTGAATGGTTTTGTTTTCTTGTGACACACATGCTGTGTGCTTGTTTTGAAATTGTCTATTTTTGCTCAGAGTGCATGTCTGTCTTAACCTGCTCTCTGTTAGGAAGTTTACTTCCTAGGATTTATGTGCTATTCATTTATTATTGACTTGGTCAGTTATTGATTGTGTCAGCATAGTTGGATTCACAGGAGTTCCGCAGATTTAGAGGGTGCTGAGTCTTGAGTAGACTCAGGGGTATTTTTGTTTTATCTGCTGTGGATGTTTTTAAAACGATTTTTATACTGACTGCAATAGTATTCTGTCCTGTCTTTATCTATCTAGCTAGAAGTGGCCTCATTTCCTACATTCTGTTTTCTGCCTGAGTGTGTTTTCCTCTCTTATTTGTAGGGGGCTTTCTATCCTTTTGGGGTTCTGCTCTGAGGCAAGATAGAATTCCTGTTTCCATCTTTAGGGGTAGCTAGTTCTCCGGCCGTGTTGAGGTGTCTAGAGTATGGTTAGTCACATCCCACGGCTACTTCTAATTGCGGGGTTAGATCAGGAACTGCGGTCAGTATAGGTACCACTTACTCCTGTGAAAAATATTCATGCGGCTCCAAGGTCACCGGATCATAACAGAGCATGTCTGTATGCATGTGAGTGTGCTGCGTGAGTGTGTGTCAGTGTGATGCTGTCTGTGGTCCTGAAGCAAACTTCAGGACCGCAGACAGCATTTACCGACGTATTCAAACACCCCTGCTGTCAAAGCAGCGGTGTTTACATTTTCCGGAGTTCACCAGCATATTAACCCCATGTTTCTGTCATGCCAGTTTTTGTTCAGTTGTGTCCACACTCCCTGAACACAAACTGACATGTCAGAATGTGTCATCAGAGGTTAATGTAGTTTTTTAATAAAAGCTGGCAATTATCGCAATTATCTGGTGGCCAGATCAGCAGGCCTCACTAATTCTGCTCGCCGGGCCATTTGGCTAAAGGGCTGGAAGGGGGACACACAATCGAAAGCAAAATTGTGTGTGCTGCTGTGCCAGGGTGAGTACCTGTTTGGCAAGGCACTGGAGTAAATTCTCACTAAAGTAGCTGGGAGCACAAAGAGACCAAGCAAAAAGATGCCCTTTTTAGCGGGTCCTACTCTAACAGCGGACACAAATTCCGCTAGACCTGACCCTCCGGTGGGTGGCAGGTTGAAGATTTTTAGCCACGCATTGGGAATATTTACAGCTAATCCCTGGATACTGAATTTAGTTACATCAGGATTAAAACTTAGAGCTTCATCATATTCATCCGGATTTGTTTGTGGTGACGGCTTTGCCATTTCCTATACAACAGCAGGCCCTTGAAATGGAGGTCCAGAGATTGTTATCCAAGTATGTCCTGATTGAATTACCATAGGCCAGGAGGGAAGGGGTTTCCATTCTTCCTTTGTGCCTGGTCTCCAAGCCAGATGGTTCTTATCGAACCATCATTAATTTGAAGAAGTTGAACTCCTTTCTATGTTTTCATACTTTCAAAATTGAGTCTATTAGATCTGCAATTAAGTTATTGTTTCCTAGATGCTTCATGGCTGTTCTAGACCTGAAAGATGCCTTTTACTATCTGTCCATACATGTCGATCATCAATGATACCTAAGAGTGGCGGTCAACATCGACGGTCATCTCTATAATTTTCTATTACAAGTGATGCCGTTTGGCCTCTCCATGGCTCCCCGTGTCTTCACCAAACTAATATCAAAGGGGATGCCTTATTTACATCAGCAGAACACACTCATAGTGCCATACCTGGATGATTTTCTGGTGGTAGGGAGCTCTGCAGCACAATGCAGAGACTGCCTTGCTAACACAATTTCATCCTTGCAGGATTTAGGATGGATCATCAACCTCGAAAAATCCATATTGTTTTCACTGACTCTTCGGTCATTCCTGGGTCTACATCTAGATTCCGTAAGTCAGACATGTCTCCTTCCAGATGAGAAAAAATTGCTAATAACATCAAAGATTAGTGGAGCTATAGAAAATCCTCAAATGTCCTTGCGAGAGGCTATGTCCCTACTTGGGTCCCTCAAGTCCTGTATCCCTGCGGTTCAATGGGCCCAATTTCATACTAGGAGTTTGCAACAGGTGGTCCTTTGGTCAGAAGACCTATTACAGGGCCATCTTAGTAGTCAACTGACTCTTTCCTTAGGAGTTATCAGTTCTCCGTCCAGTTGTTTAGATCTGACTAATCTATCCCGATGAGTCCCATGGGTTATTAAACCTTCCAGAATAGTAGTGATTGATGCTAGTCCTGATGGATGGGGGGCTCCTTTTGGAGACAACCTAGCCCAGGGTTGGTGGTCCTTTGCAGACACTGATGACTCCTCAAATCCTAAGAGACTTAAAGGCCATCAAACACGCATTGCTTGACTTTCCTCCCACAGCTGTGGGGGTCTCATGTGAGGGTTCTATCCGACAACACGACCTCAGTCGCATACATCAGTCGCAAGGCGGAACAAGATCAAGGAGTCTTAAGGCCTACTGCAGTGGAGATCTTCGAATTAGCCGAATCCCATCTCCTGTCCCTCTCAGCCCTTCAGAACAGGGGTGTGGACAACACCAGAGTAAACTTTCTAAATCACCATATTCTGCATCAAGGAGAATAGGTCATCGGTAGCCCGATCTTCAACATGATAGTGGACTTGTGTGGGCTCCCCAAGATAGACCTGCTTGCTACCAGAGCCAATAGACAGGTCAGGAGATTTTCCTCCCTGAACATTTCAGACCAGCCAGAGGTGGTCGACTCTCCAGGCTCCCTGGGACTTTCACCTCGCCTATGCCTTTCCACCAATGAACCTACTTCCCGTAGTCCTTAGGAAGGAGCGAGAGTAATCCTTATCGCTCCTTTCTGGCCCAGGAGACCGTGGTTTTCATGGCTCAGAGCCATGTCTGTATCAGACCCTTGGATCCTCCCATCACATCCACAACACAGCAGGGCTCGGAAGGGAAGCAGCGCCGTTTGACTTTTTGAATGGAAAATTTGCTGCAATCATTAGCGGACACCATGTCGCGTATGGATAGCCCCTGTGTGCATAAACTATTGAGCTCCCCCACAAGTGACCCCATTTTAAAAACTAAACCCCCCCCAAGGAACTTATCTAGATGCATAGTGAACATTTTGAGCCGCCAGGTCCTTCTCCCTGTAGACTTTGGATGAAGAATCGTGGAGGGTTATATGGGAGTAATAAAGATGGGAGTTGAGATATGTTTGTTTTTAGTTCAAATAAAATTATTTTTCTCTGAGTGTTGTGCATTGTTAACTATTTACTAGACATTCCTAAGGGTCTAACATTAACCCAACATTATGAATCTATGGCTTTTAGCGCCAGCTGCCAATAAAAAAGCTGAAATTAACTCTTTTATTACCCAGTTTCCCACCGGCACTAGAGCAACTGGAAGAGTCTGGGTACAGCACCAGAATATAGCGCCTCTATTAAATGTGCCATTTTCTGTGGTCGCTGTGGGCTGCAATTCTTAACATGGGGAGGCCAGATTGTTTGGGCATGTCCATGCTGAGGATTCCAACCCCCGGCTGCCAAGTTGTATCTGGCTGGCAACCAAACATTTAGCAAAGTTCCACATTGTTTTCTTAATTGTATAAATAATAATAATAAAAAAGAACAATGTGAGCTTTGCAATAGTTTTAGTGGCCAGCCAGGTACAACTTGGCAGCTACGGACTGCCACCCACCCCCAGCTGCCTATTTGTACTTGGCTGTCAACCAAAAATACAGCGAAGCCCAAAATTATTTTTTTTTAATAGAAATTCTTTTGGATAAAAAATACAACGAGGAGCTTCACAGTGTCTTTGGTGCAGCCAGGTACAACTAGCTTCGGGCTGGAATCCTCATGATGGAGATGCCCATGCGTTCTGGGCCCCCCCCATGCTGCGAATTGCAGCCCACAGCCACCCCAGAAAATGGCGCATTCATTGAAGTGCCACTTTCTGGTGCTGTACCCAGACTCTTCCAGTTGCCCTGGTGCCGATGGCAAACTGGGTAATAAAGGGGTTAATGGCAGCTTTTTTATTGGTAGTTGGCACTAAGCCCGAAATTCATAATGTTGGGCCAATGTTAGACCAGGTCATTAGGAATCTCTAGTAAATAGTCAAAAAATACACCACACAGAGAAAAAATATTTTTATTGGAAAAAAAACACAAGCACAAATTCAGACTCCGTCTTTATTTTGCCCTCCGACGTAGTCACAACGATGGTCCCACGATGCTTGATCACCTCTGGTACATTCAGAGACTGCAGCAAGGCATTAAGCGTCCTCTTGTTGCAGTCTCTGGGGTCACGGTGATTGTGCACTGTATGGCAATGATCTGCCCTACAGTGCATCATCACTATGACCCAGAGACTACAACAAGAGGATACTTGATCCCTTGTTGTAGTCGCTGGTGTCATAGTGATGATGCACTGTATGGCAGATCATTGCCATAGAGTTCAGCATCACTATGCAAGCCCAAGTCTCAGAGATCACATGATCTCTGAGGCTCTGAGGCTTGGGTCAGGTGACTCGATGTTGCATGGCAACATCAGGTTATCATGGTGATGGGCTCATCATAATTACATTACAATGAGCCCATCACCGCCGCGGAGAGGTGAGTGACTGTCACTCCCTCTTGCCGGTCCCTAAGTGCTGTAATCGTAAGATCACAGCACTTAGGGGGTGACAGAGCCACGGAAGCATGGTAGCGGTGCAGGGCACAAGTGCCCACCACCTGCTTCTACCTGTGCATCTCTGAAGCCTGATCTCCATGTATGTAGACCAGGCTGCAGACAAGCGATCTGACAGCCCGGTCTGAGTGATCCGCTATGTGATCGCCTGGTCCACCTGTCAGTTCACTCCTGTGCAGTCTGGTCTCCATGCAGGGAGATCAAGCTGCAGAGAAGCGCAAGCAGAAGCAGGCGGCGGCAGCAGCAGGCACATGCTGATCAGCACTGCTGCCATGATGCTTTAGCTGATGATGGGAGTGTTCATCAGATCACTCACCATCAGAGTGCAGGGGGCGAGTATCGCCCCCTCCAGAGCTCCAGCCTATGAAAGGGGCAATGACAGCCCTTTCAATAGCTGGAGTGACAATCACTGTGATTGAATGTTCAAACAGCCAATCACAGTGATCGTGGGGGCGGGGTGGGAATGAAGCCCCCTGTCATGAAGCCCTGGTGCTCTGTGATAAGAATCACTAAAACTAACCAATTTTCCACAATTTCAGCACTTGTCATTGTGGTTTTTTTTGCACCCTTTTGTTGCTGTGTGTAGCTGGGTCATATGGGTGCATTTGTTCCGGTACAGGTAGCGGTGTTGAATGCCATAGCAGCCCGCCTACTGAGATGGGGGCTAATGTAAGAGGCTGGGCATACACTGTGCAAACCTGTGTGAACTGCGCCCTATGTGGAACCCATTGTGTTTGCAGGACAACCAGTGGTCACTCCCTCTGTGTCAAAGTAGGTTGTTAGTGATTGGGGCTGGTGTCTTGCTTTCATAGTGCCTTCAGTTATAACCTGGGCAAAGCTGCACACAGCACTGAGTGTAATGGTCATCTGACCTGAATTTGCTGTGGTAAGAAAGTGATAAGAATCACAGAGCAATGGGGCCTGATGGCGGTTAACGCAGCAACGGGCCGCGGTAACCGCTATGACGTTGTACAACGTCAAAGGTCGAGAAGTAACCGACTTTCATGACGTTGTACAACATCCAAGGTTGGGAATGGGTTAAAGTTCAGATTTCGGTTCTAGGGGCATTGTAAAGCCATAACATTGCTGGTGATAGATGGATGTCCCGGTTCATCACGGCATGTGAGCGTAGCAACCCTGTGCACATTGCTTGGTTGCCTACCTGGGACTTGAACCTAGTTCTTCAGACCCTCACAGGTCCCCCATTTGAACCTTTAAGGTACCGTCACATGTGGCAATATTGCTTGCAATTTCACTGGCAATTTGCTGGTTGCAGTGAAATTATGGACACATTGTTCTATTTTGTTGCCATGTACAAATGGAACAATGTGTCCATGATTTCACTGCAACCAGCAAATTGCCAGTGAAATTGCAGCAATATTGCCGTGTGTGATGGTACCTTTATGGCCCCTTTACACGCCGCTACCGAGAGGTAGAAACCGGCAGGTATCAGAGACAATTGTACCTGATACCTTGTAAACACCGTGCAGTAGCGGCGTGTAATTCAGGTTGAAAGACAGGTATCCAAAGAGACAGGGAGGAACAACCTGAATTACATGCCGCTACTGCGCAGTGTTTACAAGGTATCAGGTACAATTGTCTCTGATACCTGCCGGTTTCTACCTTTCGGTAGTGGCGTGTAAAGGGGCCATCAGAGTTAGCCTCTCTGAAATGTCTATCATTTAAAACATTTAAGGCTGCCTTCAGACTTGCAGATGTATCTGCAGCATTTTGCAGATGCATCTGCAAGCATCAGCATGCAGACCGCGGCCCCTATGTTTATAATGGTGCGCACCGCGGTCTGAAGATGCTTGCAGACCGCCGCGTGCACCCATTCACTCCTATATGTGATCTGTGCGCAGGCGGATGTCGCGTCCCTGGTGCGGACGAGAGTGTGTGATCTGTACGCAGGCATCCGCCTGCGCACAGATCACATATAGGAGTGAATGGGTGCGCGCGGCGGTCTGCAAGCATCTGCAGACCGCGGTGCGCACCAGTATAAACATAGGGGCCGCGGTCTGCATGCTGATGCTTGCAGATGCATCTGCAAAACGCTGCAGATGCATCTGCAAGTCTGAAGCCAGCCTAAAACAGCTCTGCTAGTGGCACTCACATCAGCCAGGAGGGTTCGCGATATTCAGGCTTTGTCTATTGACCTTCCTTTTCTGTCGATCGTTCTAGATAGGTCCGTCTTGAAACCTGATCCTACCTACCTTCCTAAGGTTGCCTCCAGGTTTCATGGAAGTCAGGAAATTTTTCTCCCTTCCTTTTTTTCCAACACTTCTATACCTGAAGAACAGAAGTATCACACTTTAGATGTTAGGTGATCAGTCCTACTCTACATAGATAGAGAAGTCAGCCTTGGTGGCAGAGTGGGGTTCTGTCCGTATCCTTTCAGGGCCACAGGAAGGGGTCTGGAGTCACAAAGACCAACTTGTCTCGGTGGATCAGGGATGCCATCTGTCTGGCTTAGGTGCGTTGAGCTATTCAGACCGTTAAGAATCAGCCGATGTTCATCACTATAGCTTTATTTCCATTTGAAAATAAAGCTTTAGTGATGAACATCGGCTGATCCTTAATGGTCTGAATAGTGCAGCGCAAGTCCGTGTACACTGTCCATCCCTACATTTGTGAACCACATCGATCATTTGAGGTGTGGACCTTGCAGCATCCTTCTTTCCATGTCTTGATGCAGGTTGTGTGCTACACAATCCCCAAAGGTGAGTGGCTAGTAATATCTAGGCCCTGCATATAAAAAAGATAAGACCCTATTGCACTTCTTTTCCCTTTTCTATATTTAGATCTGTCTGGCTTAGACTAGCTTCACACCACGGTTTTTGTGCATCAGGTTCTGTCTGGTTTGAACCAGACAGAACCTGATCCGATTTTGCCCCCATGTATCCCTATGGTGCTGGATTGGTCCTATTTGGCCATCCGGTTTTGTGTTTTCTGTGCATGATAAGGTTTTGTCTGGTTTTTCACCATGCACAAAACCACAGCCTGCAGCGGTTTTGGGCTCCAGTGAAAAAATTGCACAAAGCAGGACAGAAACGAATCCGGGGTGATTTGGTGCCCATAACTTGGAAGTCTATGGGCGCCGGATCCTGGAAAAAATCAGATCTATTTCCCGGATGCAATTTTATGCACAGCGCATGCTCTGAAATGCTGCCTTGCTCAGGACCATGGACAGCAGCATTTCAGAGACACGGCTGAGAGTTCAGCACAATGGAGTGCAGCACTGCACACACGGCTGAAAGTTCAGCACCATGGAGAGCAGCACTGCACACATAGTCTGACAGATCAGCACCGTGGACAGCAGCAGAAACCGAATCCTGCAAAAAACAGGATTGGAGGGCATATTTGACCACACTTCGTGCTCATCCTGTGCTGTTGGGTTCTGTGGATCCTGCAAAAAACAGGATCCAACCTGATGCACAAAAAGTGTGGTATGAAGCTAGCCTTAGGCTGCTTTCACATCAGCGGTTTACGCTGATCGCGGCAGTTGCAGTGAAAAAACTGCAACAGCCGCGATTACCGCATAACGGCCGCAATGTCTATGGGGCTTGCGGTAAGTGTGCGGCAGGTGCGGCAAGTGCGTTTTTTTTCGTGGCCGCACCTGCCGCAAGTGCCGATACCGCACTTGCCGCACCTGCCGCAAGCCCGATAGACATTGTATGGGGCTTGCCGCAAGTGTGCCGCGATCGCGGCCGTTATGCGGTAATCGCGGCAGTTGCGTTTTTTTCACCGCAACTGCCGCGATCAGCGTAAAACGCTGATGTGAAAGGGGCCTACCTCAGCGAAAGCTCTAACACCCCAAGATGGAGTACGAGCCCATTCAAATTGGGCCATGGCTTCCTCCTGGGCTGAGAAGTCTGACATTTCAAACGAATTGATATGTAACACTTGGTCTTCAACATCCACATTTTACAACCACTAGACCTGTCTTCTGACTCTGACTTGGTTTTGAGAGATCTGTCCTCAACACAATGGTCCCTCCCAAGTGATGGTTCTCTGCAAATCTCTCATGTCGATGCTGTCGTGGCTGGAAGAAAAGACTACATTACTTACCGGTAATTGTGTTTTATGGAGTCTACAACAGCACCCACTCACTTCCCTCCCTTGTTATGCACAGCTTTTTGATATAAGTTGAGTTCTGGTTCACTATGGTGGTGGTTGTTGATTTATTTGTATATTAATTGATGGTTACGGAGCTTATCTTAATTCAGTGGTTCCTCTCATTCTCTGAAACACAACTGAGGACCGCCCCTTTTTATCTGTAAGTTTCTGTCGCTATGGGCGGATCCCCTCTCTCATGTGGGTGCTGTCGTGGACTCAATAAAACACTGGTAGGTAATGTAGTCTATTCCTTTTAGATTATTGTTTGTATGTTATAGATCCACCCTGATGAAAACCGTAAAGATTGAAACAATCGTCACGGGTTGTAATCAATAAAAAGGATCTTTTTGCATCAGAACATTGACTCACTTTTGCATTTTTGGTGTGCCAGAGTTACACTTTATCAAATTATGACCAACCAACATGACCTGTTATCTGTAGGCAAGCCTGAATTTTGTCATATGGAAACAGGTTGTTTGTAGCAGACAAACCTTTGAGCAGTGCAGTTGTAAGCCTCAGTTCACACCAGCATATAGAAAAATTGCACAATTTTCATCCTGGAAAAAAAAAAAAACAATTTTTCATCTATTTGGCATTTGTTTTTTTTATACATCAGTAGTTAATTGTTTTTTTTGTGGACCTATTGAATAAGACCTTGGAAACACTCGTAGATACTGCGACTATCTTGGCAAGGACCATTAAATGGCCCATTAACTTTAATGTCTATTCTGTTTTATATAGATACAGTACAGACCAAAAGTTTGGACACACCTTCTCATTCAAAGAGTTTTCTGTATTTTCATGACTATGAAAATTGTAGATTCACACTGAATGCATCAAAACTATGAATTAACACATGTGGAATTATATACTTAACGAAAAAGTGTGAAACAACTGAAAATATGTCTTAAATTCTAGGTTCTTCAAAGTATCCACCTTTTGCTTTGAGTACTGCTTTGCACACTCTTGTCATTCTCTTGATGAGCTTCAAGAGGTAGTCACCGGAAATGGTTTTAAATTCACAGGTGTGCCCTGTCAGGTTTAATAAGTGGGATTTCTTGCCTTATAAATGGGGTTGGGATCATCAGTTGTGTTGTGCTGACGTCTGGTGGATACACAGCTGATAGTCCTACTGAATAGACTGTTAAAATTTGTATTATGGCAAGAAAAAAGCAGCTAAGTTAAGAAAAACGAGTGGTCATCATTACTTTAAGAAATGAAGGTCAGTCAGTCTGAAAAATTGGGAAAACTTTGAAAGTGTCCCCAAATGCTGTTGCAAAAAACCATCAAGCGCTATAAAGAAACTGGCTCACATGAGGACCGCCCCAGGAAAGGAAGACCAAGAGTCACCTCTGCTGCAGAGGATAAGTTCATCCGAGTCACCAGCCTCAGAAATCACAGGTTAACAGCAGCTCAGATTAGAGACCAGGTCAATGCCACACAGAGTTCTAGCAGCAAACACATCTCTACAACAACTGTTAAGAGGAGACTTTGTGCAGCAGGCCTTCATGGTAAAATAGCTGCTAGGAAACCACTGCTAAGGACAGGCAGCAAGCAGAAGAGACTTGTTTGTGATAAAGAACACAAGGAATGGACATTAGACCAGTGGAAATCTGTGCTTTGGTCTGATGAGTCAAAATTTGAGATCTTTGGATCCAACCACCGTGTCTTTGTGCGACACAGAAAAGTCATGAAAATATAGAAAACTCTTTGAATGAGAAAGCGTATCCAAACTTTTGGTCTGTACTGTATGTGTTACAAAATACTATACAATCATTGTACACATTATGAGTATATATACACCCCTCATCACAATCAATTGGAGTGTCTCACAATGTGTCACATTTTGGACTAATGCCATGGATCTGTCGCACATACAGTACAACTTAAACAAGAAGAAATTGCGACACAAGATCCACTTATTTTACAAATGTGCAAAATATCTTTATTAGGAACAGGTAAGGTGCATAGTGCTCAAATACAGGTCTGGACATATATAGGAAACGCCCCCTGACGCAGGAGATGCCGATATGCGCATTGGGGCGCACGGCACACAGGTTTAAAGTGGATTTGACTGCCTGTCTGACACCAGGTAAAAATCATTATTATATGCTCACATAGAGAAATATCATTGATTGTAAATTCTGTTTTGGCACTGTACTGTAGACTTGGTAATGAAGTCTACACGTTACACAGCAGAGTGCCATACACTGTGATGGCCTGTATATAATGAGGAGTCCTCCTTATCAGTGAGCATAATAGGTGTGCCCTGGTTAATTAGCATGCACAGGCAGAGATCTTTTGAATTGTTCTTTCCCATAGAGATTGCTGCATATAAGTAATCCATAGATTGAGTGTAACTAGACATCTACTTAGGTGAGTCAGTCATTTGTATATTACGGTAATATGATTTTGGTTCCTAATTAAAACTAACTATAAAAGGATGATTTAGAAACACGAGGTCAGCTAGTGAATGCTATATGCATCACTATATGTAAAATAACAAATCATATGAAAACACATGGATTGAAGTGTGCACAAGATGATGTAAAGCGAGATATATATGATATAAGTCAATCTGGTTATTTCATTCTATACAAAGTGACTTGTAAATGTGTTACTCAAATTATGTGTTTATTGTTATAATGAAGCGACAATCTCTAGACAAATATATATGTAACATTGCGAGTGTACAACAAAGTGATTGCAAACCTGTTAGGTGAACCCACCAATTTTCCTGTATATGTCCCAACCTGTATTTGAGCACTATGCACCTTACCTGTTCCTAATAAAGATATTTTGCACATTTGTAAAATACCGTAAGTGGATCTTGTGTCGCAATTTCTTCTTGTTCAAGTTATATAGATATGTGAATAGTCTCCACATGTTGTTTTAATCAATCTACAGTCCCTGACAAAAGTTATGTCGCTTACCGTATATACTCGTGTATAAGCCGAGTTTTTCAGCCCAAAAATTGGGCTGAAAAGTCCCCCCCTCGGCTTATACACGAGTCACTATAAAGGGTGAGTGGGGTGGGGGCTGTGTCGGGCTGGGGAGGCAGGAGGAGGCGGTGGGGATACTGTATATTGAGCGGCCCTTCACGTGGGCCCGCTCATTACATATGCACTGCATCCCCCTGTCAATCAGCGCTAGGGGGAGCAGTGCATATCGGTAGATAATGCCCCCAAACTGCTGGCACACGTCCCCCCCTGTTGTAAAGCCCCCCCTGCTGAATACTTACCATCCCTGGTCTTCAGCAGCACCTCTTCTGTGCTCCTGTCCTCTGTGCTCCGGTCCTCTGTGCTCCGGTCCTCCGTGGTCCTGTCCTCTGTGCTCCGTTCCCCGGCTGTATCATGTGACCGGCGGGGTCGCAGAAGCGATGACGTCATCGCTACTGCGACGCGCGGGGACCCCGGATGCAGCCGTGGACGGCAGCACAGAGGACGGGACCAAGGTGGACCGGAGCACAGAGGACCGGCGCGGAGGTGCTGCTGAAGACCAGGGATGGTAAGTAATCAGCAGGGGGGCCTTACAACAGGGGGGGACGTGTGCCAGCATTTGTGTGGAGTCTGTGGGGCTGCAATACCACTGGGGCTGCAAAACCACTGGGGCTGATGTATACACCACTGGCACTGCAATACCACTGGGGCTGCTGTATATAGGGGCTGCAATACCACTGGGGCTGCTGTATATAGGGGCTGCTGTATACATCACTGGGGCTGCAATACCACTGGGGCTGCTGTATATAGGGGCTGCAATACCACTGGGGCTGCTGTATATAGGGGCTGCTGTATACACCACTGGGGATGCAATACCACTGGGGCTGCTGTATATAGGGGCTGCAATACCACTGGGGCTGCAATACCACTGGGGCTGCTGTATATTGGGGCTACAATACCACTGGGGCTGCTGTATATACCACTGGGGGCTGCTGTATATACCAATGGGGCTGCTGTATATACCACTGTGGCTGCTGTATATACCACTGGGAGCTGCTGTATATACCACTGGGGGCTGCTGTATATCATACTGCTGGGGCCTGTATACCACTGCTGGGGGCTGTAAACCTGTGCTGGTGTCCATCCTCGGCTTATACGCGAGTCAATAGATTTTCCCAGGTTTTGGGGGCAAAAGTAGGGGTCGGCTTATACATGGGTCGGCTTATACACGAGTATATACGGGTATCCATGTTATGTAAATAAAAGCTTATAACCTGATGTTAAATTCATCCATTGGTTTTATAAATTACTCTTTTGAAAGCTTTTTGTTTTGCCAAAATCTGACCATTCTGTGTTCATTAAATGATCAATATTTAGCATTGATGCCAATTTATTTTCTTAACCTAAACCACATTTGGGAGGGTTTCAGCTTTCAAAAGAGTAATTTATAAAATCAATGGATGAATTTAACGTCAGGTTATAAGCTTTTATTTACATAACATGGATAAGCGACATAACTTTTGTCAGGGACTGTACAGCTTTAGTTTACAAACCTCCATCTAAGGCTAGCTTCACACCACGTTTTTTGTCTGTCAGGCTGGATCCTGTTTTTTGCAGGATCCACCGGACAGAACCTGACAGGACAGGTGCTGAATTTACAGCATGTGCTAAAGGTACTGCCGTCCATGGTGCTGAAATTTCAGGATTTCTGAGCATGTTCTGTGCAAAAAATCAGATCCAGGAAACAATCTGATTTTTTTTAACGGATCCAGCACCCATAGACTCCGATGTTATAGGTTCCGGATGGCACTGGATCTGGGACTGTCCGATTTTTTTCACCGAAGCCTAAAACCGCTGCAGTTTCCGATTTTGTGTACAGTGAAAAACTGGACAAAACCGGATTAGGCACAGGAAACACAAACCCTGATGGCCAAATAGGACCAATCCGGCACCATAGGGATACATGAAAGGCAAAACAGGATCAGATTCTGTCCGGTTCAAACCGGAGAGAACCTGATGCCAAAAAACGTGGTGTGAAGCCGGCCTAACATTGCAGTGTGTAAAACCATTCTAATGCCATGAACACATGGTGTCTGTTTGATGCCAGCGCAGCCCCTGAGTTTTCCCTCTTCAAAACCATTTCAGGAAAACGCTAGTGGTCATTTCCTGGGGCAGCTTCACTGGTGTCACTTGCTTTTTGCTGGTAAATAAGAGAGCTGGTGTCTTCCTAGTGGAAGCCGCACAAATGATTAGTATGTCAATTTCTTTTATATACTACAGAACCCTGAATCAGTTAAAAGAATAATAATAATAATAATAATAATAATAATAAAAAAACAACTAGACCCTCACAGCTGGTACAGTATATATTGATAAATCATTGTTTTTCTCACAGGTGAACATCAGATGGAGCTTATGGATTATGTGGCTGCTAAATTTCATGAAGAAGCTGGTATTTTTAAGCTTTTGGTAAACATTAAGATTATTATCTATCTACAGTGCTGTGCAAATTAATTGGGACAAAGCAAGTCTTTACAGTATGCAGTATGCAATTTGTGTAACTAACAAACCTCGCGTCTCCTGGCAGGGAAACTTCGGTACGCAATTTGCGTAACTAACAGACCCCACATCTCCTGGCAGGGAACTCTCCAAGGAGCTGTAAGCTCATCGCTTACAGTATCTGCCGCCGCTATGTTAATTTACATGTGGTGCTGTCCCTGCTGTGTGGTGCTGAACACTTAGGCTCTCAGGTGCTGAACCTGGAGCTGACCACTGTGCAGCACCACGCAGCAGGGACAGCTCCGCATGTACTGTACATTAACATAGCAGCGGCAGATACTGTAAGCGATGAGCTTACAGCTCCTTGGAGAGTTCCCTGCCAGGAGATGTGGGGTCTGTTAGTTACGCAAATTGCGTACCGACCCGCGGCTGCTTTTCACAGTTCTATTAAAAAGTCGACAAAGAGCGGCTATTATTTTACAGATGATTTAACCCCTTCAGACCCACGGTGTGATGACACCATGTGTTAAAAGAGTGAGGACACGTTCTAAACACATGGTGCCACCACACCAGCATCCTATTAACCCCGTGAACACCAGGTTATGAGCCGCATCACCAGCCTCTGTGCAGACATGCCGCGCAGAGGCTGTTGATGTGGTTAATAGCCACAGAAAGCCCAGAAATCATTCAATTTGACTAAGCATCTGTTTTTGAACTAATCATCTTGTACCGCTGCTTTCACAGCGGTACAAGATGTTTGGTTACTGTACAGCACAGCGGGGGAAATGAAAACACGGGTGTGAGTATCGTACCGTGTGGTGTATTTTCTTGCACCCATACATTTCTATTGCCCTCACGCACATGAAAGTCGCGTGCAGTCGCAGCATGCTGCGATTGCACTTTCTTTAAACTCGTAATGTGAGTTTAGTGTATGGGACTCGCACCAGTGTGCCCTGCCTGATAGGGCAACACTGGTCCGAGTGCAATGGGAGTTTCCATTGCATTGCACTTGCACGAGTCGCTCGCACAGTGTGCCTTTAGCCTTACAGACTTGTATGTTCATTAAGAGTAATAATTCTAGACCTCTTCCGTAGAGTAACATCCATTTTTACAGGCACAAATCACACTGAGAGAAAAATTACACTAAACTACTCCTCACAGAAACAAGCTCTCAACTGAAGCTGAGGGGGCAGCTAGCTGTTTTTTCTGACTAAAACCAGTCAAATCACATTTTGTTACTCAAGGTTGTACACTCACACCTGTTCAAAGCAGTTAAAACTTGTTTGAATCACTGACTAGTAGCCAACTTACGATTTTACTTACAAAAATGCTTTGTCCCAATTAATATGCACAGCACTCTATCTATCTGTCTGTCTGTCTGTCTGTCTATCTATCTCTATCTTATCCAATCTCACAGAGGCTGCTGTACAGTTGAAAGGTGACTGAGACAATGAGGAAAATCATGAGAATGTGCAAGTCTGCATGGTCTTTACATTAACTCCTCCATTTTTTTTTATTTCAAAGGTGGATGGGTGCTTTAAATCTAAGTCCCCTGACCCCATTTTATACTCGCCTTACAGTACCTGTATCTGTTTTTAGTATCAATCTCATCAGTTTGTGACCTGCTGACAGTTCCTGTGTTTCATGGAGTGCGCTGGAAGTCACAAATCAGTACAAGTCTATAGGAGACTCACTCTGGCCTCGCTCTGGCTCTCATAGACTGGTATTGAGAGCGTGTGACATAAGTTCTGGTTTCCAACCAGTCAGAAGTTGAGGTCACAAGATGGTGCTGAAAAAAGGTGAAAATGCCTGAATGTGAGTATTAAACCAGGGGCAGGGCACTTGAGTTTAAAACACCACTCCAGCACTGGAAAAACACAAGGCTGGAGTGGTGCTTTAATTATCTTTCTCTATCGCTTCATTGGGGGACACAGACCATGGGTGTATGCTTTCTGCCATTAGGAGACAACACTAAGCTAAATAAAAAAAAATTAGCTCCTCCTCCGCAGTATACTGTCCAAGGGACAGACAGATAGTTTACGCTTAGTGTCTGCAGGAGGTAGACATGGCTCTGAATTCAGAGCCGACCTGATATTTTTTATTCTTTTCACTTTCAATTTTTTTTTTTTTTACAAGGACAGGGCCACGGGACCCCCTGCTTGCCCACACACAGCTACTGTGAGGCACTTTGAGTGTTGCCTCTTAGTGCCCACAGCGACTGCCGGACCTGCTCTGCGGACACCCTTGGGGTGTTGTCCCCCTTGGGTGCCCAGATGCCTAGCTGGTGGAACCAGCTGTCCGTACCAAGACCTCGCCTCAGCACCCCTGCTGTACAGGGTGTGGTGAGAGCTGGAGGCTCTTCATTCCCCCCCTCCGGTCGTGGACTGAGGCAGATTGGGGAGATGGTGCCCCCCCCTCATAGCTTCTCCCCTCCCAGAGGGAAAATGAAGCCAAATCACTGGGCCTCCTCCCCCCACCGAGGGGAGAACAACTGCGTGCCAGGAGACATGCAGCAACCAGCAGGCGGCATGGTGGAGTGCTCTCTTGTGACCCGGGACTCCCTCTGCGGCGGCTTTCCCAGCCGGGACGCACACCTGCAGTGAGTATCAACAGCGTGCCTCCGCGGCAGGTTCTCCACTAGCGGCGCCGTCGTGATCGCGATGCTCCCGGACGGCGGCCCACAAATTGAGCCCCCGGCTTTGCGTCCTAATGCCCTACAGCACGCCCCCAGTCGGCCCACATCTCGGGGCTCTGTGCGCTCCGGACATTACGTATTATGTCCTTGCCTACAGCTATGACCACGCAACCCGTCCACTACCTAGCGCACAGCGTCTCCAGATTTCACGTATTATGTCTTGCCTGCAGCTACGACCACACTACCTGTCCACTGCCTCGTGCACAGTCTACCCATACATTACGTTTTTATGCCTTTGCCTGCAGCTATAACCGCAATACCTGTCCACTACCTAGTGCACAGCGTCTTTGACTGCATCAGCAACCAGGGACCTATCTACTACCTAGTGCACAGCATCTCCAGACGTCTTGTGTTATGCCTTTGCCCGCCGGACCTTAATCAAGGTGATGGAATGGTATGGTGGTATAATCTAGTGCCTATGAACCTGCAGGTGTCACTGAAGGTGCCAGGTTCGGGATGTTTTGTCATAATTGCTGGCAAGTTTAGTTTGACATCAGCCTCTTTATCTGTGACCAAGGCTGCCATGCATCCTCCAACTGTCTGATTCAGTGGGACTTTTTGAAATCTAATTCGCAGTATAGTGTTTATACCTGTCCGCATTAATACCTGGCTGCAGGTTTAGTTTATGGGATCCGCGGATTTACAAAATCTGCAAGAAACCCGATCTCCAGTTATCCTTACCTGTCTCTGAGGATTACAGGTTCTGCACCCATCTACATACAGTTGTGGCCAAAAGTATTGACACCCCTGCAAATCTGTCAGATAATACTCAGTTTCTTCCTGAAAATGATTGCAATCACAAATTCTTTGTTATTATTATCTTCATTTAATTTGTCTTCAATGAAAAAACACAAAAAGAATTGTCCTAAAGCCAAATTGGATATAATTCCACACCAAACATAAAAAAGGGGGTGGACAAAAGTATTGGCGCTGTTAGAAAAATCATGTGATGCTTCTCTAATTTGTGTAATTAACAGCACCTGTAACTTACCTGTGGCACCTAACAGGTGTTGGCAATAGCTAAATCAGACTTGCAACCAGTTGACATGGATTAAAGTTGACTCAACCTCTATCCTGTGTCCTTGTGTGTACCACATTGAGCATGGAGAAAAGAAAGAAGACCAAAGAACTAACTGAGGACTTGAGAAACCAAATAGTGAGGAAGCATGAGAAATCTCAAGGCTACAAGTCCATCTCCAAAGACCTGAATGTTCCTGTGTCTACCGTGCGCAGTGTCATCAAGAAGTTTAAAGCCCATGGCACTGTGGCTAACCTCCCTAGATGTGAACGGAAAAGAAAAATTGACGAGAGATTTCAACGCAAGATTGTGTGGATGGTGGAAAAAGAACCTCGACTAACATCCAAACAAGTTCAAGCTGCCCTGCAGTCCGAGGGTACAGCCGTGTCAACCCGTACTATCCGTCAACGTCTGAATGAAAAGGGACTGTATGGTAGGATACCCAGGAAGACCCCACTTGTTACCCCGAGACATAAAAAAGCCAGGCTGGAGTTTGCCAAAACTTACCTGAGAAAGCCTAAAACGTTTTGGAAGAATGTTCTCTGGTCAGATGAGACAAAAATAGAGCTTTTTGGGCAAAGGCATCAACATAGAGTTTACAGGAGAAAAAAAGAGGCATTCAAAGAAAAGAACACAGTCCCTACAGTCAAACATGGCGGACGCGCCCTGATGTTTTGGGGTTGCTTTGCTGCCTCTGGCACTGGACTGCTTGACCGTGTGCATGGCATTATGAAGTCTGAAGACTACCAACAAATTTTGCAGCATAATGTAGGGCCCAGTGTGGGAAAGCTGGGTCTCCCTCAGAGGTCATGGGTCTTCCAGCAGGACAATGACCCAAAACACACTTCAAAAAGCACTAGAAAATGGTTTGAGAGAAAGCACTGGAGACGTCTAAGGTGGCCAGCAATGAGTCCAGACCTGAATCCCATAGAACACCTGTGGAGAGATCTAAAAATGGCAGTTTGGAGAAGGCACCCTTCAAATATCAGGGACCTGGAGCAGTTTGCCAAAGAAGAATGGTCTAAAATTCCAGCAGAGCATTGTAAGAAACTCATTGATGGTTACCGGAAGCAGTTGATTGCAGTTACCGTATTTTGTTAAAAGTTGCGCAACCAAGTCTTAGGCTGAGGGTGCCAATACTTTTGTCTGGCCCATTTTTGGAGTTTTGTGTAAAATGATCCATGTTTTGCTTTTTGCTTCATTCTCTTTTGTGTTTTTTCATCAACGACAAATTAAATGAAGATAATAATACCAAAGAATTTGTGATTGCAATCATTTTCAGGAAGAAACTGAGTATTATCTGACAGAATTGCAGGGGTGTCAATACTTTTGGCCACAACTGTATCAGCCCATAGAATCTGACTATCTGCAATACACTCTTACCTCCTTGATACCCAGCTACCATGTATGCTATAGCCGTCCACTCCAGCGGCCTCTGGGATCTGGCCCGCATCTCAGTGGACCGATGTTTCCCATGCCCCATCTTGTGTGCAGCGGTATCGGGGTTCCGTCTGGTATCTTTTCTGTAACCAGATCCTTTTTGTTTCTGGCACGCTTACCTGTCGAACTCGGCAGTTGGTGACTCAGTTCTTTGTCTCTGAGCCGGACCCACCTCGGTATCAATGTGTTTACTGCGGTGTGGGATCTGCCTGCTGTCCAGCCGGTCAGACCTATAGCTACTATAACACATAGATATGTGGAGTGGCGCAGACTTTTTACCCAATTTGGCAGGTCGGATTCCTTGCTTGAACACAATACGCTGTATTTGTTACCTAATTAAATTAATTAATACCTAATTAAACTTAAGTGGACAGCCCTATTGTGCGTTAGTCTCGGCTACATTAGTATCACTGGATAGTTTGTAGTCTCTGCGTCAGTATCCACGCCTTTCTGTCGCCTTTTTAACTCTCTCTTTTACAGAGGATGGTCAAGTAGTCCCACCTACTCCTCCGGAGATCGGTCCAACTACAGCAGTCGCGGAGCCCCTTTACTCATGCTCTATGGTGAGCTACAACGGAGATACATTCACAACTCTATTGAGGTCCATCGAGGTCTCTGATGCTCACACATGAGGTAATCAAATTTAGCCGAGTTTCCTCCCTCCCCTCCCTTGCTGAATCCGGGTCCTCCACGTAACAGTTTGGTAAGTTGGGCCTCCCTACTCTTTTTTTCTTGTTCATCTCGCAACAAAGACAGAACGACCTGACTGCCATCCAGCAGGGCAGCTGTATGACACCCGAGATCAAACAGTACTTTACATCTTCACCTGGCATAGCAGGGACAGTTACTCATAGCACCATACAAGTAATCACTAAGGTTGTCAGGTTCTCTGTCCTTGCGTCCCTCTCTTGCAGATCTCAGCGCACATAATTTACGTCATGGGTTTCAATCGAGTATTCGGCGCAAGCCCCCATTCATCAGAACTAATGGTCCTCTCCATCTGTCAAGTATAGTGTCCTTCCTCAAATATTCTAGGGTTACCACCCGACCGGCTTACACCGCAATAGATCGTCGTGTTAGGGCCTCTATCAACACACGGGGTCTCCTTGCAGGGTCTATAATTTCGTTCATAGTGTTAGCTCGTGGTACTTGTCCGTTCTGCCATGCGAGTCAGTGGGCTTGGCTGTCTGCCCAGCATCTGGACTCTTACGCGGAAGGAGCTTCACAAAAAAAAAATAAATCTCGCACATGCATTGGTTGTTCTGTTTTCTTTTGAAAGACGGATTCTCCAATA
Organism: Allobates femoralis; assembly: GCA_033576535.1. Classification (NCBI taxonomy): domain Eukaryota; kingdom Metazoa; phylum Chordata; class Amphibia; order Anura; family Aromobatidae; genus Allobates; species Allobates femoralis. The sequence goes on from JARQOC010000007.1 coordinate 40,941,054, forward strand.
GGCATCTACATCAGATGGTCTATCTTCTTACGACTAATGCCTGGACATTATTCTTAGAGACAGCATATCGTGCTAGTGGGTATAAACAAGCGCCCATTCCTTACCACTGAGAGTTATCACTCCGTCTTCATTTATCTCAAATCTGGCGCTCCAGTTGGCCACCTTTTTTCCTCCGCCTTACACATCGGCAATACATATTCCATGCCCGGAATATGCAGTGATGACTAGCATGATCCTTGTGCATGGTGGTTGGCACAGAGTTTCGTACAGAACTTGTTGCCTTTTTTCGATACTATGGTCATCAACAGGATCTTCCGACACATCCGTACTTTCTCAGCTATTGTTTTCAATTGGGGCCGTCCAATTCTACGATTTTTCACACATCTGTAGTAGCGCGCTCCCTTGTTTTTTATTTATTTATTTTTTCTCTGTCAGGCTCAGTTACCCAACTCTCAAGGGGTCCCTGGAGCCCTGACCTGTTCGCCCCTTTTTTCTTCTTCGGGTATAGTCTTTACCCCTCTTTCTAAAGGGACCCAGAACCACTCTCTGTCAAGCCATGGCGGGGCTCTGTTTCATGGGTTTGGCAATGTTCGCAGGTACTCCCTACATTTCAGGTTCCCTGAAGAAGCGTGGAACGCTCGGACCCACCTGGTCTACAGATGCACAACTATATTGGCCTTAGGGGGCTGCCCTCTCAATCAGGGGGGACCCAAGGAATTTTTCGGGTTACCTCGGTCATTGTTTCTGGACGTCTGAAGCGTTCAAGGCTAATCACGATTTTTTCTTTTTAGGTTGGGTATGTTCCCTACTGTCCCAGTCTCAAGACAGCCTTCAGCACCTCAATTCCATCTTCAGGTCCAATTCTCTCTGAATAGACCTGCTAGTTATACCAGCTCATGGAACCTTGGTGGTTTCCAGATGAGGATGTGTCTTCAGATTAAGTTTCTCTGCCGGGAATTCACTTCCTGTTCGCGGATCTATTTTCAATGACGAGACGTTTCCTGGTCACTTTTGATACATCCATACCTGAGCGGACAAATTTCAATCTCGGGGAATAGATCTCCCAGGCTCATGTTCCAAGAATAGAAGGGTTACGTATTTGCAACTTCCTACAAGCATACTCTGTGTCTTCGACACTGCATAGTTACACCCCGGGCTTTCACCTCTCTTGGTCCGCTTATTCTCTTGATACCTTTTTTTCTGGTTGTACGGGGCTCTCATGACACCTTTTTTTCCGGTTGTCTCGAGCTTCGACCTTGATAGTATTTTTTGTGGACAGTGGTCTCCTCTCCTGAGAGTCCAGCGCCTCTGTTTTCCTTCCTTTTATAGCACTTTTCTTCCAAACCCTCGGGGACTGCTTTAGAACGTCCCATAACTGGCTGGCAGTCCCTCTGGACTGGGATTGTATAATGCGGAGGAGGAGCTCATTTTTTTATTTAGCTTAGTGTCGCCTCCTAATGGCAGAAAGCATACACCCACGGTCTGTGTCCCCCAATGATGGCTCAGAGAAAGAAATTTTATGGTGAGTACACAAGAATCTTCTTATTAAGGCCACACGTTACACTGAGATATTATTGTAGGGCTAATAATTGATTTCTAACTTCTAAGTAGCAAGTTACAGGTACAATAAAAAAGCATACAGTTACTGTAAATATACAATCCCCTTATTCACAGAATGCAGTCAAAATTAGCAATCAATATTTTTTAAACTCTTTCTGACTAAACCAATTTTTATTTTGCCCTTTTTTATGGAGGGAATGTATAAATATACTTAGTGGGATTGAAAATATCAGAGGTGGTAGATCAAAAGGGTTCAAGACGACTAAACCCTTTAGAAAGGGGCAAGCTCTGAAGCAATTACTTTAGTGCCAAAACATTGTGTCACCAATATTCTGGGTTGAAATCCCAGAGTGGGGGTTGAAAATATTTTTTCTATGGTGGAGCTGTGAGACTCATTCCATAATATTGAGTGTTTTTTTTAAAGCTGTCATACACATTAGATTAAAGTATGCTGTTGGTTGAATGATCATGTAATAATCCATTCTAATGCCTACACTGCCCTACACATCTTATTTCACATGGCCTATCCTACCTGGCCATGTGTGTTCAGTGACACTGGGCAACAAAAGAGCAATCTGAACATTTTCTGCCAACAAAAGATCTTTAATGGATGATTGATTTCTAGTTTGAATGAAGGATCTTTTAATCGACTTTAGTGTAAATAAATTCAACATTGCTTATTTTTTTTCCAAATTGCTAATGCTCTGATGAGTTGGTTAAACAATACTTAATTCTTAAGGTTTTTTTTCTGCTAAATAATTGTTTTGGTTGAAACAATTCATTTTCATTAACTTTAAAAATAACCTGTTAAGGTACCTTTACACGCCGCTACAGAAGGTTGGAAACAACCGGGTGTCGGAGACAAATGTATCTTGCACCGTCAAATCAACCCGAGGTAGCGGCGTGTAAACTAGGTTGTAGCCACCCGTCACTTTCGGCACCTGTTTCAGAGCAGTGCTCTAAAACAGGTTGGTTTCAACCTGATGGTAGCGGCGTCTAAATAAAGTACGGTAAGGTTGTTTCGCCACCTAGGTAACTCCCTGGGGCGTGACACAGCTTCCGGGAAACCGCCCCCCTTCAGCGATCATTGGTGGAAGCTCCTGCGTTCTGATTGGTTGTCGCTGCTTAGGGCGGCATATTTAAGGAGCTGACCAGTCACACTATACAATTGCAATAGCATCATGTATTATCCAGCCTTCCTGCGCTGGCTGGCCAATCATGATGCTATTGCATTGTCCAATCATCGTACGAGCGTCTCGTAATCCACAATTCTGGCACGCTTATGTGTTGTCCCTGCTGCCCCAGGTCCTCCCATATTACCTTCTATAGCGGCGTGTAAATGAGGGACGGTGCTCTACAGAAGGTAACCTGCGGCACCCGGCGGTGCCTCCAGGGATAGATTAAACCTTCTGTAGAGCACCTTGTAGCAGCGTGTAAAGGCGGTATCGGGTACCGTTTGCAACCGTTGGTGCGTGCTCGTGCACGTGAGACACCCGGTTGTTTCTAACCTTCTGTAGCGGCGTGTAAAGGTACCTTTATAGATTTCTGTCACCCAATAAAAGAGAGAAAATAATGTAGAGACCCAAATTCCAGCGATGTGTCACTTGCTGGGCTGCTTCTTGTAGTTTCAATAAAATCACTGTTTTGTTAGCAGGAGATTACAGTGCCTTGTGAAAGTATTTAGCCCCCTTGAACTTTTCACCCTTTTACCACATTTCAGGCTTCAAACATTAAGATATAAATTCTAATTTTTTTGTGAAGAATCAACAACAAGTGGGACACAGTCGTGAAGTGGAACAAAATTTATTGGATATTTTAAACTTTTTTAACAAATAAAAAACTGAAAAGTGGGGCATGCAATATTATTCTGTCCCTTTACTTTCAGTGCAGCAAACCCACTCCAGAAGCTCAGTGAGGATCTCTAAATGATGCAATGTTGTCCTAAATGACTGGTAATGATAAATAGAATCAACCTGTGTGTGATGAAGTCTCCGTATAAATGCACCTGCTCTGTGATAGTCTCAGGGTTCTGTTTCAAGTGCAGAGAGCATCATGAAGACCAAGGAACACACCAGGCAGGTCTGAGATAGTGTTCTGGTGTAGTATAAAGCTGGATTTGGATACAAAAAGATTTCCCAAGTTATAAACATCTGAAGGAGCACTGTGTAAGCGATCATTTTGAAATGAAAGGACTACTGCAAATCTACCAATACCTGGCCGTCCCTCTAAACTTCCATCTCGAACAAGGAGAAGACTGATCAGAGATGCAGCCAAAAGGCCCATGATCACTCTGGATGAATTGCAGAGATCTACAGCTGAGGTGGGAGAGTCTGTCCATAGGACAACAATCAGTTGTACCCTGCACAAATCTGTCTTTTATGGAAGAGTGGCAAGAAGAAACCCATTTCTCAAAGATATCCATAAAAAGTCTTGTTTGAAGTTTGCCACAAGCCGCCTGGGAGACACCAAACATGTGGAATAAGGTGCTCTGGTCAGATGAAACCAAAATCAAACTTTTTGGCCACAATTCAAAACGATATGTTTGGCATAAAAGCAACACAGCTCATCACCCTGAAAACACCATCCCCGCTGTCAAACATGGTGGTGGCAGCATCATGGTTTGGGCCTGATTTTCTTCAGCAGGGACAGGGAAGATGGATAAAATTTATGGGAAGATGGATGGAGCCAAATATAGGACCATTCTGGAAGAAAACCTGTTGGAGTCTGAAAAAGACCTGAAACTGGGATAGAGATTTATCTTCCAACAAGACAATGATC